>CM032624.1:23579075-23951212 GCA_019097785.1 Fraxinus excelsior
TATCTCCACCTGAAGCTATGTGGAGGATTTTCTTGTTTAATTTGGCAAAAATTTATTCAACTGTTTATTCTTTACAACTTCATATCGAAAATCATCAACAAGTAAGATATGACAACGAAGATGATTTGTCTACTATTATTGACAATGAAAATACAAAAAGAACAATGTTGACAGAGTTTTTTGAGGTAAATAAAGCAAATGAATTTGCGCGTACATTGTTGTATCGAGATTTCCATTTTGTTTGGAACTCAACTAAGAAGATTTGGACTCCCAGAAACAAATACGTTGTTATAGGATGAATTGTCGCAGCGAATCCATCTGAAGGAGAACGATATTTCCTACGCGTTCTTCTCAATCATATTCGAGGTCCAACATCATTTCATGATTTACGAACTTTGAACGGAGTAACTGTTAATACATATCGAGAAGGAGCACTTTTACACAGTTTGTTAGGCGGAGACAATTATTGTGAAGAATATCTGTCTGAAGCTATTATTTATAAAATGCCTACTTCTTTAAGACGTCTTTTTGTTACACTTCTTATGCTTTGCAACCCTGATCATCCAAAATTACTGTGGGATAAATTTAAAGTTTATATGATCGATGATTATGTATATGAAAATATACATTCAAGGGATGCTGAACTACGAGCTTTAGAAGACATCAATTCTATTTTAGAATCATCGGGTAAAAGCATAAATGACTATGAAATAGTATCATTCAGTGTACATATAGGTGAAAATGAAAGGTTGAGAAGAATGGTTGCAGATGAGACAACAAATTTGAATATAGAAGGAGGCTATGTCTATACATCAAGCTTAAATAATGAACAACAATTTGCGTATGATACAATTATGGAAAAAGTAAATTCCAAATCAAGTGGGATCTATTTCATCGATGGTCTAGGAGGAACGGGCAAAACTTTTTTATATAAAACTCTACTAACAGGTGTAAGGTATCAAAATTTAATTGTTTTAGCTACAGCATCTTCTGGAGTATCTGCGTCTCTTTTACCTGGAGGTCGAACAACTCATTCAAGATTTAAAATTTCTCTGGAAACAGTTGGTAAAGTTATCTGTTTTGTTAGTAAACAATCGGCTCTAGGGACTTTGTTAAAAATGTCTACATTAATACTTTAGGATGAAACACCTATGGTGAATCGTTGTGCCGTTGAAGCCGTTGATAAAATGTTCAGAGATATCACTGATTGTAATTTGCCTTTCGGTGGAAAAGTTGTCGTTCTAGGAGGAGATTTCAGACAAGTTTTACCAGTGATACCGAGAGGAAAAAAAGAAGACATAATGAAAGCTAGCTTAGTCTTCTCTAACTTATGGCCTTCGTATTCATATCTACCGTTGGTTGAGAACATGCGAGCAAAATTGGATCCCACGTTTTCTGATTATTTGCTTAGAGTTGGAAATGGAACAGAGGAAGAACACAGTTGTAACTGCATTCAGCTTCCGAGCAATATAATTGTATCATTTGAGGATGAAATTACATCTCTGAAAATTTTGATAAATCATGTTTTTCCAAATATAGAAGCATATGTTGATAATTTACATACGATGAAAAATCAAGTAATTCTTACGTCTAGAAATGAATGTGTTGATCATATTAACAGAATTTTACTTGATCAGATTCCTGGTACAATTTTCACATATTATAGCTTCGATGAAACAATTGACAAATCAGAACATAGCCTACATGAAGATTTCTTGAACACTTTGACTCCAAATGGTATTCCGCCTCATGAATTGAAGCTTAAGATAAACTGTCATGTGATGTTATTGCGGAACATCAATCCTTCTGAAGGCTTATGCAATGGAACACGCCTTACTTGTAGAAAATTTGATAAGAATGTAATTCTTGCTGAAATTACAACTGGTGAATATTGTGGAAAACATGTTTTCTTACCAAGAATTCCTTTTATACCTATGAAAAATGATCAAACTTCAATTCATTTTAAAAGAATTCAATTCCCGATTAGACCATGTTTTGCAATGACGATAAATAAAGCACAAGGTCAAACACTTGATTATGTTGGTTTGTATCTTCCTGAACCAGTTTTCTGTCATAGTCAACTTTATGTAGCATTGTTAAGAGCTAAAACAAGCAAATCTTTAAAGGTTTTACTAAAACCATCAAGCGCTGACAATTTACACATTACATGTACGAAAAATGTTGTCTACAGAGAAATTCTCTCATTCATTCATTTGTAGAAATATAACTTCTTCGTAAGTATTTGTCGCATATCTTAGTCGCTCATTGTTATAATTATATTACTGATTTTTGTTATTTCTTATTTCTATAATAACTAATTTCGATTTGGAATATTTCAGGCTTTATGATATTTGTGTATATTTTTCACACGTACTTGGATTTATGGCAACACGGTACTCTAAAGTTACAACCATGATGGAAGTAACTATAGCTAAGAAAACTTCAAAAACTCTCATGCATATACTCTTGATAACAGGTTAGTTATTATTACTTTTTTGTCTAATCGTTATTAATGCATGGTATAAATTTTCCCATTAACCATAATTCGTTTTAATTTCAGCGATTTCCATTTTGTCTATGAGCTTCTAATCATATTTATGGACTCTACATTTTTTATTTCAAGATATTACCTGGTTTTCCTGGTAAGCTCTCTGAATATTTAGGATCAATTTATGATGATATCTGAGCAAATTTAGTTATAATCCATATGCATTTTGTTAAAACTAATGGTGTTACCATCATTTTGCTGAGTTTGTTAGAATGAATCTATTCCTCACCTTCTATATTTTTGCTGCCACTCTATCAAATACTATATTTATGTATGTCTCTGAATTCAGAATGAATCTTTTGAGGGCTATAATAATAAGAGTAGGGCTATAATAATAAGAGTAGAATAAACCCCATACCATGATGGTCTCTTTTCCTTCGACATCTTCTTTTCTGGAAGCTATCCCAATATTCCACTTGTATGTTTTAGATATTTTTGTGTCCAACCCATTTTACACTTTCGAATATGTCAATACATTGTCTTCCATTAATACTAACTTACTTTTTGTTGCAGCAAGTTCATTACCACTCTGGTGGACTTCGCATCAATCAAAACTTGTACAATTGTGGCAAAGTATGCCTAAGCCTTCTCAACACTTAAAGTGGTAGTCAAAAGTAGAAGTTGATCCATGATATATCAACTATGCTACATGTTTTGGTCTTTATACAAGGTCTACTTTTAAATGCTAAGCCCTATTTTAATAAGTCTATACGTGCAAATACGAGTGGTTCAGTGACAGGAGAAAAGTGTTCAATGGCATACAATGAGAATATTTTTATTCATTCTCTCTAAACAATGGTGTACAGTATGAGGCGACCACCGAAGGTAAGATGAAATTGAAATCCTTCTATAACTATTGTTATTATTAGGCATTCCAATCCTTACATATTTTGGTAATTAATTTCAATTTATTATTTCCTTTTGGGTAACGATTTCATTGTATACTGATTTAAGTTTTGTGTTGTGTTGCTCATAGCATTTCGAGGACTTTGTGATATGACATTTCTACAAGCATTCTCGTGATATTCTGATAGCATGTAAAGCCTATGTAGAAATTACTCAATCAGGATGTCTTGTCAAAGGGATTGTTGAAGATGTTGACGAAAGTGATAAGAGCTGCTCACATGATTTGAAGGCCAATTTAGTATAGTTCATCACTACGTCAGTAAATACATTTTTTTTTCAAATTAACACAAAAAACTGTCAAGAGTTCTTTTATTTGGCTCACATTCGTACCTGTTGGTAGGATATAAAATAAATTTTACATCATGTCTCATGCGAAGAGAGGAGAGGAGGAAGAATGTGCTTTTATTACTTATGATTTTTGTCATCTAAGATTACAACTTTTTTGCAATTTGTCAATGTTATTGGGGTTCCACTTGTCATTCAATTAATATTATGTTCTTTCGTTATTAATTCATATTTTCATAACGTTTGATAATAAAGTTCAGTATCTATAATTCTTAACTCCGGAAAAACGAGTGCATGAACAAATGTTACATTATGCATTAAATTCTTAAGAATCCATTAAAATAGGAGATAAATATTTTTTTTTTGAAACGCTAATATTACCTTCGAAATAACATTGCCCGTGCATTGCACGGGCAATAGACTAGTTATACAATAAGCTTATTTGATGGCAATAGACTAGTTATACAATAAGCTTATTTGATACATATTTGATTAACCTTAAATTGTGATAATGAGAACCTTTAACTTGTGATGTCATCAGTGAATTTAAGTTGTTTGATGGTTATGTTTAAAATGTTTAGTTTTGATTAGTATTTTAGGGGGAATTTGTGGTTAAAAATCTAGGGAAAATTTTCATTTTAAGTGTAATATATTTTTTTGTATAAATTTATAGTTAGAAATGAGTATGAAAATTAAAGAGTTATGTAATAATGATTCTTGAATATAGGCTAAATTGATTTATAATACTTTGTAACTTTTTCTAAAAAGTCATAATGTTAATTTTGACCTATTTGGCAGAGCATGCTTGGCCAAGTTTTTAAAGAGTGATTATAGGGGGTAGGGACCACTTAAGATGATATTTAAAAAGTCACATACAATTTAATTTTTTTATATAAAGTCATGTATTTGTTTATTTTTATCTATTTGGTATGGTATGGTATGCTTTGCTTACCAGTAAATTATCGTAAAATTCATTTGCCTCCGCGCCATATCAAGAGCACGAGAGAGAACCTCCAAAAATTAGAAAATCGCCTACTTTGTAACTTTCTACTTTTTATCTTTTACTTCCTATTTTGGCATCACCTATTTCGTCTTATTTATGGGCTACTTTTTTCACTCGTAAGGGGAGTTCTGGATGCGTATTCATGACAAACTTTGAATCACATCTTTCAAATGGAAAACAACAGGCCAAAAATATTACTAGAATTGGATTTAATTATCCAATTTCTCTCTTAATTCTTGTTTTGGCATCAACTCTTTAGACTTTTTTTATTCATCAGACTAGATTCTTTATATCATTTCGAGGTATACGGGCAAACTTCGTCATGTATTTATTGGATTGAAAAACCTTAAATGATGAGGTCAAAAAGTAAACCAAAAGATGATGGCTAGAATTAAATTTAATAATCCAATTTCATTTTCATTTTCATTTTCATTTTTAGACGTTAATATTTGTCGATTTGTCTTGGCTTACTCATATGATCAAATATAAAAGTATAATAATATGGAGAATAAAAGAAATCCGATTCATGAATTAAAGAGATCCGCGACGAAAAATAATTTCAGCTAAAATAAATAAATGAATATTTAAAGAAAATAAAGGCCAATCAATTAATAATTTCATGGTGCGCTCCAATTCATCTCTCATTATCATTGACAATCTACTCAATTTTTTCTTTTTAAATTTCTCAAACTCATCATAATTTTTAGCCAATATATAATACTAAAATTAAGCTCTTTTTTTCTCATTTTTTACAACATATTTTACTCATCTATGAGCAGTAACCAGTGTCTCTATGAACCTTAATCCATCGAATCTCGGCGCAAATTTATCCGAAGAAGAAGACAACCTCTGTGATGTGGAATGCTTACTGTTTTTCCTCACGATCGCATCCTAAAAATTAAGGGAAAATAAAATTTTGTCAAGATTCAAGGTAAAGCTAGATCTCAAAATAATTAGTTTTCAAGGTTAGAAAATAGGTTTCAAATTTAGGGATTGTGCGATATTGCAAAAAATTGATAAAATGATCGTTGGTGCCATTAAATGGATTAAAAAGTGGTAAAAATTGTAAATTCCATAAAATGAATGAATAAAAATGAAATTTAACCTGTTTTTTAAAAATTATGATAGTGAAAATTATCGATAATCGTTCCAAGTAGTATAGATATTACAGTTTGTCATTTGATACATGATATAATAAAAAATTATCATATTAATACATTAAGTCCCTGTTTGAGCCACATTATTTTCACAAGAATAAATTTTTTTGTTTGAAGAGATGGGAATATGTGGTTGAAAAAAAAAAGTTAACGATATAATAGAAAATATTATTTTATTGAAAAATATGTGGTTAAAAATGAGTAGAATAGTAAGAATAAAATAATAGTGGGGCTCAAAGTCTCAAACAAGAGCTAAATATTACTCATTCTTTAAGCAATAAAACTCATGTCGGTAAAAGTTAAAATCAAATTTTTAATGAATTTCAAGAAAAGATCATGTAGTATATGGTTGAAGAACCATGATAAAAAAAAAATATGTGGATTCGAATTTGAATTATAATTTCTACAAAGCTTTATCTTGAAAAGCGGGAACAAAAAGACGAAGGAAATGATTTCACCTCGTGCAGAGAGTGAACTTTGGAACACGAAGAAGCGGAAATGGCGGAAGCAGAAGCGGCCACTGAGGCTGCTAAGAGGCCTGATTTCTTCATTAGAAGGGAAAATGATTTTCTTTCTTAATCTCAAAATTTCAGGTGAAATCTGGGGAAGGGAATCTGGTTTTCTTTGGGAAAATGGGAATGAAAATTGAGAATGTGAATATGGGGAAAGGGAAATGGTGGGCGACGAGTGGGCTGTTTATATAGGAAAAGTGATTGAGTAATGTTATTCACTCCTATTAAGATTAAAATCATTAAATGATATGTGAGTCATTTAATTTCACATTTCATTTAACTTATCATTTACGTCATCTAAATTGTGTTTATAACTCCACTGCAAATGAATAACATTAATCAAAATGAGTGCTTGCCAAAATACAGTCTTGCCTTTTTGTTGACTTTGAATTTGAATTAATTAATTCTTTTTAAGAATAAATTTTGTTTAAAAAAAAAGTGATTTTTTAGAATGTTCGATTAAAAATAAATAAGAATTTTTTTTTATTTTTTATTAAAAATATGTATTTTAAAGAATGAAGTTTAAACATAAGGCTAAAATTATTATATAATTATTACTAGTACTTTCTATATTATGGTAAGCTTCGTCTATGATAACACAACTTTAGTTTATCTTAATCAGGTCGGTGGAGTTTGATTTATTTTAAATTTTTACGATTTAGTTACATTTTGTTACTTATCGTACTTCAAACCGATAAAAAATGTTAAGTTAAAAGTTATATTATAAGTAATCTTCAGTATGACCATCATGTGTCACCCTAGAAATAAAATTGGTAAATGAGAATTATGACAAGTTACTGGCGAAATTTGAAACTTAATTAAAGTTTAGTGACCTGATTAAAAATTTGATAAAAGTGTAGAACAGCATACGAAATTTACTTATTTTTACTAGCCTTATAATTAAATTATTATTTTCTTATCCACAACTCTCCTATTATTTGATTTTGTTGGAAAATATAGTTGACTAATTTGGATTTGATGTTAATTTTCATTCTTGTTGTAAAAAGAGTTATTTTAAATTATCTTCCTAATAATGAAGAGATCGATTTTTTGAAACTTAGCTCTTGTTTGGTCCCCATTATTTATAAAATATTTTTTTTATCTCTTATTTTTAATCATATATTTTTCAATAAAATAATATTACACGTAAATTCAAAATTTTTCTTTATTTTTTAATTACACATTTTTCATGAAATCACTATTCTAAAATGTATTTTTCACAAAAAAAAAAAAAAAAAAAGAGTCAAACAGACACTTAATTTATTGACAAGAACAAGCATGATATCTTCAATTACACGTGCAATGCAACATTTTATTAGCAAACATTCTACCAAACAAATCGTGCTCAAATCCTTTAAAATCTAATTTTATTAACCATACTAAAATTCATCTCAAAACTAAATTGCAATTTTCTTATTTGACTTATAGAAGGAAGAAAACTTTACATTCTTGTTTGATTTAGATAAAAACTAGCACATATTTAATACACATTAAAATTTTCATTATCATTTTTCTACTCATTTTCAATCATACATTTTTTACTAAAATAATATTTTTCATTAAATAAATAATTTTTTCTTCTTTTTCAACCACACACATAGTTGTCAACTCGACCCGGACACTGACTCAGACAATACAGCAAGTCAATGGATTAGTAGTTCAACCTATAAAAAAAATTATAGGCAAAATTAAAATTATTAATTTATTTTTCATTAATTATTTCAGTCTATAAAATAAAATAAAATGTTGGACCAAAGTTTTTTAAAAGAATATTTTTATAAAAGTTATAAATTGTTCATTTGTTAGATATAAGTTATTGCACACAAGTAATATTAAAACACTTTGTGTTCAAGTTGTGGGAAACTTATTATTTTTTTTAGGGGTCCAATGTTCAATTCCCTTGAATCCAAAAATTTTGAAAAATGATTTCAAAAGTCAATCGAATCGGTCATTCAGGCCGGATTCTCAGTCAAAATCCGATTTTTACCGAGTCCTGTGTATTTTTATCAAAAATGATCTGTCGGCCCGATTAAGGGTCCGGGCCACCGATTTTTAGAACTATGATCACACATTATTAATCAATCTACTGTTCCAAAATATATTATTTCAAAATAATGTGATTCAAAAACACCTTAGTAAAATTTTATAAAATATATAATTAAAGATAATTATTGACTACATAAAAGTTTTCGGTTGGTGGTTATCATTTCTATACAAACTCGGCAATGATAGGCTGATATTTTGAAAGAACAGCCAATATAAGTGCAAAACGTGTACGGCTGGAATGATTCAACGGGTGCTCGCCCAGATACATGAAGTGGATAATAGTTGGCAGTTAACAGGACGGGTGCCTAATTTCCATGTATGCCCTCTACATGCTCATTTTGATAGCCTATCGATTGACATTTTATATTTAAGTTGTGTTTGAGCCATATTATTTTAAAAATATATAATTTAAATTAATAAATAGATGGAGAATGTCTAGTTAAGAAAGAAGAAAAAGTTATTGATGTGATAGAAAAAATTATTTTATTGAAAAATGTGTGGTTGAAAATAGATAGAAGAATAAGAATGAAAATTTTAATGTGTACCAAACATAGGCTTACAATTCTTATTTTATTAACAAACTTGATTTACTGAAATATCAAAATTTTAATAAAGGGAAAATTGTAGTTGAGGTCCTAAACCTTTTAAATTATCGTAAACTATACCCAAATCTTTTATTCTTGCAACTGAAGTCCCAAACCTTTCACCGTGAGTGCAGCTATAGAAGACCTGGATGTAATTCATCTATTTGACCGTTAATTGGCCAAAAGTCAATTATTTGACTAAAATATCCCGTATAAAATAATTCAATAAAAATAAAAATAAAATTGTTTGGTCAGCCGTTGACCTTTGGTCAACTAACGATCAAATGTACGAGTTCCATCCACATATCTTCCAGTTGCAATGGAGATGAAAGGTTTGGAACCACAATTACAAAAATAAAAGGTTTGGTCATAATTTACAATAATTTCCCACCTGCAATTTTTTTCTTTAATAAATGGAGACATTAGATCCACAATTAGATTCCAATATTTGAACGGATAAAAGAATTACAATACAATGAAATTCATTTTGGAAGGACATCATGTTATCGGTTACTTAGAAAGACATATCAAAATTTGTAAAAAAAAACAAAAAAAAAAAAAAAAAAGTCAAGGGGACAACATAATGAGCATAATAGATCTAAACTCGTTCTTTTATTGCACTGAATTGAATTGGAATTTTAGATTTGATAATTTTTGGTCTTATTTTGAGTATATAGAGTACATATAAGAGTTGAGATCCGTTGTCTCATTTTTCTGTTTAATATGTTTTGCACCAATTAATATATATATAAAATAAGTGATTAGAGAAAAATTGAGCATGTTAATTTAAAATGACGTGTCAATAATTAATTGAGTAAATAACAAATTAAATAGCAAATATCTACTTCATATATGAATATGGTAATAATTTTTTTACAACAATACTACGTATCAGATATGTCATTTAAATTTGTTCCTAATTAAATAAGTTATATTTGTAACACTCAAATGCTTTATACTCAAATAAAGCTATCTATTATCACATATGATCATCATAAATTATGTGACAACGATTCATTGTCTAATGTATTAAAATACATCACAATTATTTAAAGTTCGGCCCAAAAAAGCTCTAGCAAAGTCCGAGCTTTTTTTTTTTTTTTTTTTTTTTTTGGCTCAGGCTCGGCTCGACTCGTTGACATAGCTATATGGATCGAGCAAGAAGCCCAATAATCACTTATGATAAGTAACGTTATTTATGATTAGTCCAGTGCAATTACTTAAAAAAGAAAAAAAGATATATATAACTTTGCCTCCTGCATTTGTTTGCTCTTAAATTTCAATCAATTAAACAAAAAAAAAAATGGTAGTAAGAAGTATTGTAAATAACTAAATATATAAGTACACAACCAATTTTTCTTCGGCCAACAAAATCTAAGCATAATAACATCTCTACATCACTCATTGAATTTGTTGCTTCGATAAAACCAAATGACAGAACTCGTAACTATACTTTTCCTGTTTATATAGCTAATTATCTTGGAATTGGATCATGTATAACAAAATTTACATAATTTATTACATGATGTCACGTTGCACTTTACTATTTATCAGTTAAATATACAATCAACGTTTTCATCCAACTTTGTCTCTCTATATCATATTATGTAATTCATTATTTATATTTTTTTATATACATGTAGAAAGATCCAATTATTTTTATATGTGAAAAAGTTCAAATATAAGTATGCGTACTCGAAAGAAGTAAGATAGCTTTTAAAAGAAGAGAAAACTTGATTGTGAAATTAGAATCTTTGTTTCATCTATTGTTCCCAAGTTAGAAACTAGTAACAAATGTTTGTTGGGAAAATATTAATTTGTCATGTAGACTCTAATTAATTGTGTATAAATGTTATTTTAAAGTTCAGTTCGTTTAAAGTGATATAATAAAAAATTTAAGTTATTGAGATTTGTGCATCTAAGTATGTAATTTCTCCTTTATGTAATTCCATCATAACAAGAATGCAAAGAGAGAGTATATTGAAAAAGATGGTCCAAAAACTCGCATAAAGAAATTCAAAAATAAAAAACAAGGATTGGAGAATTCAG
Organism: Fraxinus excelsior; assembly: GCA_019097785.1. NCBI lineage: Eukaryota > Viridiplantae > Streptophyta > Magnoliopsida > Lamiales > Oleaceae > Fraxinus > Fraxinus excelsior. Next base: position 23,590,166 of record CM032624.1, read on the forward strand.
GAATTCATAATCAAGAAGGATTGAGGTAATCAAATTGAATAACAAGGCAATCAAAACTAAAGAACGAGAGATCAATATTTAAAGGGATTAAAAGTTCAAGCTCCAAGATTCAATATTCAAACTACAAATCAATGAATCAATGTATGTTCCGCATTAATTAATATTCTTGATTTTGACAAAAGATCTTGGCAATAAATAAAATTTTAAAAAGTTAAGTATCATAAAATTCTAACAAGTGTTATTAGAGCCAACTCCATGTTAAATCGTTGTGAATAAAGAAAGAATTTTAAGATTGAAATTCATATATCGGATTCTGGAATCTTTTAATTTGAAATATGAATGTTAGCCATAAGTTTAAATTCAGAGTTTTTCAAGCAAAATTCTTTTGGATTGAACTTCATACTTTAGATTTCTCAATTTTTTGAGATATGAATTTTAATCCTAAAATTTAAAATTTGGATTTTTTGGGAATTTTTCGAACCTATAACATCACCGCAACGTCGTGGCACTACGTTTCAGCAACTTTGTCCAAGCGGCAGTGCCACGTTACTGTTCAAGAGAAACTTTTTTGGAAAATAAAAAAAGGAGGATACTCAAGTTTATTTTGGTACTAAAATTTCTGTTGTATTACTAATTTTCTAAAATCGATTAATTGAAAAAACATGTTACCAAAGTAACATCTCTTGTTTAATTAATTTATTTGAAATATTAGGAAAGTTGTATGCACTTATTTCATGCGGATATTCACTTGCCCAAATGAATGTCAATATTTGGTCAATTATTTGCACTTATGAGGTAATAAATATGCGACAATTATAAAGTTTATCTTTATGTAAACATTTAGTCGATCCAAAGATAGACTTAATGTTTGACCTAATTTATTGTCAATATTTTATTACTATACCAAGAGTACCACTTATAATTTAATATTTCTGTCCAAACATTAAATGTCAATGTTGTGCTTGGTCTCTTATGAAGGGCCCACCATTATTTAAATTTGTTGATTACACAATATAGATTCTCATGTGAACATGTTATAAGTTTAAGTTCTGTATCCACTTTTGTATCATTTTTTTAATTCAAATATTGTAGGTACAAATCTCTTATCTGACTATGATAACTTATATTTACTTAATATGGCTATCTCTTATAAAGAAATCTTACATGTAAATTCACGTTGTATTAAACGAAAATTAACCAATGAGAATTTTATTTCGTTATGGTACAAGCATTTAGGTCACATCTCTCAAAAGAAAAAAAAAGAAATGTTTATGTTAGAAGGAATTCTTGATCCCTTTAATTTTTCAGATTTAAGCGTATATGTTAATTATATTAATGGAAAACAAACAAACATAAGGAGATTAGGTGTCAACAGAACTTTAGATACCTTAAAACTAATTCATACAGATATTTGTGGGTAATTCCCTTCGATTTCTTGGAATATTCAACATTCATTTATTACGTTTATAGACGATTTTTATCTTAATGGCTACCTGTACCTCATTTATGAGAAATCCTAATCACTGGACATGGTCAAAGCTTATAAGGTTGGGGTTGAAGATTAACTCAGTAAAAGAATAAAATACGTCAGATTTAGTTGTGGTGGTGAATACTATGACAGATATGACCGATTGGGAGAATAATTTCCAAGGTCTTTTGCTAAATTTCTAGAGAAACGTGAAATTGTCCCACAATATGCCAAGTTATGGTCTCCAAGTGTGAATGGTGTTACCAGAGACAAAAACATAACACTTAATGACATGGTAAGATGTATGATTAATCATTTCACCTTACCAGAATCTCTCTAGGAAGAAGCATTAAATATTGCAGTTTAAATTCTCATTAAAGTTCCGAGTGAACCAACTGTTCAGGGGTTACAATTTTTTAAATATCCCATTAGTAGGTCAATTTTTCGAAACAGTAAATATCCGATTTTTTAAGGATGTGAAGTTTGCAGGGGGGAGATAAGGTTTTAAAATTAAGGATTTTGTCTTTAAAGAAGATTATGTATATAAATAACCCTTCTATTGCATTGGCAATGATTAGGACCATGAACAAATTCTTACTCCAAATTTTGTTCACGAATCAATTTCAGATCAAGACTATATTACAAAATTCCTCATACACAATCAAGATATTGTTCCACAAGAACAAACTCAACAATCTAAAATAGAAATGTCATTAAAGAAATCCATTATAAAAAGGAAAAAAAAAACAATTTCGAATGACTTTATAGTCTTTTTCCAATAAAATAAAGATAACATTGGATTTATAGAAGAAGATTTGATCATTCAACCTTCATCAAGTCAAGCAAAGGAATAATTCTCACGAGTATATTGATGCCATGAATAAAGAGATAAAATCCATGAAAGACAATGATGTTTGTGAACTTATCCTATTGCCTGAAAATGCAAAGTTCATTGGTTGTAAATGAATATTTAAAAGTAAGAGGGATTCAAATGGTGATGTGGAGATATATAAAATTCGTCTTGTTGTAAATGACTTTATTCAAAAGGAAAGCATTTACTTTAAAAATATTTTATCTCCGGTTTCTACAAAAGACTCTTTTAGGACTATTATGATATTTGTGACACATTTTGATCTTAAGTTACGTCAGATGGTTTAAAAATTAAAGAAACTCACCTATGAGCTTAAGCAAACATCTCGTCATTAATATCACAAATTTCATCTCGCTTGGTTTTTGAGATAGATGCAGTTGATAGTTGTGGGAGTAAGCATTTTTTTGGTATTGTATGTCGATGGCATACTGTTTGCCTGCAATAATATATGCTTATTGTATAAAATTTAGAGATCTCTGCCATGAAATTTTGGAATTAAATATCATGGTGACTCATCTTTTGTAAAGTTATAGATACGCCGAGATCGTTATTTTTGAATTATAAAAAAAAGTTATATCGATAAGGTTCTTAAGAAATTCGGGATGTAGGAATGTAAATCAATTGATACCCATATTGTTAAGGGAGACAAGTTTAATCCCAATCAATGCACTGATGATAAATATAAAGTAAAGGAAATGTAGAAAACTTCTCGTGCTTCATCAGTTAGGAGTTTAATATATGCTTTTTGTACACATTTAGATATAACATTCATTATTGGGATGCTATACAGATACTTAAGTAACTCAAGGATGAATATTTGGAAAGCAGCCAAGCGGATTGTTCGGAATCTATAGAGAACTAAGGATTCCATGATCACATACAGAGAATCAAATCAATTGGAGATCATTAGATATTTTGATTTTGATCATGGAATATAATTGCAGAATTTTGTCACTACACATTTTGGATAGAACGAAAAGATCGCTTTATTTATTAAGTGACATAGCAGTCTTGTATTCCAATAGGAGTTCGATGATGTTAAATTTTATAGATATTAAGTTTCTGGCTGTTAAGGAAAGAATTTAAAGTGTTCAGATTTCTATAAAGTATAGTAGGACAAACACCATAATTGCAGATCCGCTTACTAAATGGTTGCCACCTATAGCCTTTCATGAGCAGTATGCTCATATACGTGTTGAATGTTTTGATGATTTGATTTAGTGGGAGTTTGTATTTGGTGGTTGTATGATTTAGACACATTTTATGCTTATAGATATTCGATTTATTTCATAGAAATGAAGTATTCAGTTCAATTTTACTATGATTAAAGTTTTTGGTTTGATCTTTTAAAAAAATAAGGTAAGACGAATTGAAAATAAGCATGTTTGGATCACATTACATGTAATTTTCATAATACACATTCATACTTGATCTATATTATTTGATTGTGTTGATACACATGATTATTGATGAGTTTAGCTATGATACTTATAAGAAGACCGATTTGATCATGTATTAACATAATTAATAGACGGGGTTGTTCGGAAATGCTTTGGTTATGATAGCAAAAGTTTTAATCTCATAATGTTATGCACATTTATATGGTAACATATGTGGTCCAAATAGGAGATTGTTGGAAAAATATTAAGCTTACATATGTAATTAATTGTGTTTAAATGATATCTTAAAGTTCAACCCGTTTAAAATGATCTAATAAAATATTTAAGTTATTTGGCTTTGTGCACTTAAATAAAGTGTGGGCTACATGTGTAGAAACTGGATTTATTAGGATTGTATTTGATAATAAGCTGAATACATATGTAAACTATATATATAGTTATGATTCCTAATTCATATGTAATTTTTCATTATTTATACCATCTCATCAACATAGGAATATAAAGAAAAAACATATGAAAAGGACGATCCAAAAATATGATTAAAGGAATTTAATAATCAAGAACAATGATTGAAAAACTCAAGAGTCTGTAATAAAGAATCAAGAAAAATGATTGAGGCAATCAAATTAATAAAAACTAGAGAATCAAGACTAAACAACAATCAATTAAGATTTAAAGGGATTGTAAGTTCAAACTTTAAGATTCAAGATTTAAGATACAAATTAATGGATCAAACTATGTTCTCCATTAATTAATTTTATTGATAATTTGATTGGGAAATTTTAACAATTCATAAAGTTTTATAAAATTGAGTTTCATTAAATTCTAAAAACATCGAACTGCATAATATAATAAGTTACAATTAAACAAAATAAAATATTATATTATTTAATAAAATGAAAGATCATTAAGGTTTTTAGTTAAATGATTCAATATGGACCATCCAATGTTGTATGCAGCTGTCATTGTATTACATCATCGTAGACATATTCTTTCATTTATTTACTCGTGAGGTTATCAACTGTAGGGAAAATAATGAGCAAATTGACCAGGCCCAAGTCCACACAACCAAGCCCAAGTGAGGTTCCAACCCAAAATCAATTGGCAATGGGTGGAGTAGCCTATTTGAGTTATATGGTGGATTTCTTTTCTTCTCCCAACTGATGTGGGACTTCTTGTTTGCTCCCAACAATCCCCTCCTCAAACGAAGGACCACATCATTGTAGCCTCCCCTCAAACGATAATCCATCCGCCAATCATCTTGTACCGTCGTTATTACGGCCGCCCTCGATCAAACTGGATTCACCGCCTGACCACCAATGTCAGGAAGACTTTCGACACAAGGCACATCAAACGCGAATGATTTTTAACCCGATCGCCACCACACTTTCTACAGTGTTCTTCCGACCCTGAGCTCTGATACCAGTTGTAGGGAAAATAATGAGCAAATTGACCGGGCCCAAGCCCACACCACTAAGCTCAAGTGAGGTTCCAACTCAAAACCAATTGGCAATGGGTGGAGTAGCCCACTTGGGTTATATGATGGATTTCTTTTCTTCTCCCAACTGATGTTGAATTTCTTGTTTGCTCCCAACATCAACAATTGACAAAACCATGTTATACGTATAACTATGATTGACAAATTTTGTTGACAATCATTTTAAAAACTATTTTTAAATCAATCAATCAGATCTTGACAATACAATAATTATCAACAATCATTATACAAATAGAATTATTCATTGTATCAATGGAACTTTAAATTCATACAAATTTCATCACCTATCATTTGCTTATTGACGAAGATTGTTTAGGGGCAGACATGCTATAATTGACCTTTCACGTAATTGTTACATGCCAACCTAAATATTAAAACAATACAATGAAGAGCATGCCAATGTCTTTAGATTATAAGGTTATTTTTTTTAATTACTTTAACACTTATCATTTGACGTATTGATAAATTAACATGTCAGTATAAGGAAGATTTGTTTTAATATCTCTATTAGCCAAGTAATTTTCATCCATTTGAGATATGACAAATGATGTAAAGGTAAAATTTGAAACTAAAATTACAAGTTCAATGGCACATTTGAAATTAAATTGAAGTTTAGTAACTCAATTGAGATAAATCAAAGTGTAGCGATTTAATTAAAACTTCACCGAAAGTTGAGTTACCGCAAATGAAATATACACCCCCATCATTAGTACTTGATTGTTTTATTACTTAAAAATATAGACTTTGTTTACACTTAGTCCCAGTTTGGTTTGGCTTAAAATTTTACTAAAAATATTAATTTTAATAACACGTCCACAATTTTTAACTACACAAAACATGGGCTTAACATTCTTTATAAAAATAAAAAATTTCAACATAAAAATTGAAAATTTACTAACTAAAAATTATAAATTATAGCAATAAAATGAAGCAAGACCAGGTTCCACAAAAAGTGGTCACTGTTTCAACTTTCTATTGTCAAGACAAACTTTATAAGATAATAATATTCATTGTTTCACCAAAAATATTGCCGTATTGTTAATTATAAGCGGTGCTTACAAATCATCGATGATATGAAACTAATTGATTTGTCCTACATTTAAATTTGTAATTAAGATGACAAATCAATTAAGAAAATCTAAATTTCACGTCATTGTTTATGGGTAACTAGTAATGATGAATAAATATTATTTATAATTTTTTTACTTCTTTTTTTAAATTTTTACTTAAGTGAAAATCATTATTCTTTTTCAATTTGTCAAATATCTCATGCTTCCTTTAGAAAGGCTCATGAAAATATTCTTTATGCGATTACAATCTTATATTTTGAAATAGACTTTAAACTCAAACTTGTCCCGTCTTGCCTTGGATGACGACCCCCGTCCTGCCCCTTGCTTTGGCCATCGTCTCGAGTATCCAATTATGTTGGGGAATTCCCATCCTGTTTGGGATGAGACCCCACGAGTTTATAGAATGTTTTTGCCATCACTAAAGACGCCTAAGAATGATTTGAGATATTTGAATTAAAGAGTGCCAATATATTCTATTGTTTCGTAATAGTACAAATTTGAATTGATTTTTTTGGGTGATTAAATTTGACAGTTGGAAAAGGAAATTATTATTGGTGTGTGGGGTCTGCTTTCTCTCTATATTATTGGAGAGTTAACAATCACCTGTGCTGCAGCACCAAATTACGAGGTCAAAAAGATTAGCAATGAAATTTGGCCTTTTAGCCTTTTTGGCATAATTTGGGTTTGTTCTTCGTCCTACCTATTCGCCGCCTTGCCAGAAATTTTCGAGATGCCAGGTGGGAGTTAAACCAAAGACTAAAGTATTTTCATCATTTACTTATTTTATTTTTTATTTCTTAAATCCTATTTATTATTATTATTATTATTTTTTAAATCAGATTTGAGGCAGGTACCATATTCTTCATCTCCACCCCATGTGGAAATGGTTCGGGGTAGAGGTAGGCGCAGGACAAGTAGGTCAGAACCATTAAAAATAGATAAAAGTAAAAAGACGAGGGAAATTGAAGAAAATCTTCCATCCTACTCCAACTTGTGCTCACCTAATATACCCTTAGTTGGAAACTTGTAAGGCTTTAAAAGAGAGAAATTGTCAAACGAAACTTGTGTATTGTAATATGTAATTTGAGTCTACTTGAAAACTAACATGTTTGGTTTTTTTTTTTTTTTTTTTTGACGTAGGAACTTGCAGTCGCTATCCGTGAGTGTGCACTGGGTAAATATCGCTCCATGTGTAGTAGCCCGCAAACTTCACATGAGAGATAAACCACAATAGATAAGCCCCGTGCGACGGGTTCGACTGAAAAAGTGTTGGTAGGGGATTCGAACTCGTGACTTTCGGTCTCCGCATTCACCTGCTCTACCAACTAGACCACCCCCAAATGGATTAACATGTTTTATTTATAGATATTGTGGTCTATCATGTTTAAAATGAATATGTGGAGCATTGTTTGAATTAATCCATGAGAATACACAGGGATGACAATGGCGCATGTCGAGGTCAGTGCAGTCATTTGATTGCCCCATTTGGGTTTTCCCCCCGCACCACCCCCATCCCTATGTAAGGGCACGTGCGAGACGTGATTGTACATGCCCCGTTTATCACCTTGTTTATATATTTTTTTACTTATAATTTTTTAGATCTTTAGTTAGTGAAAATCATTAATTTTTCCACTCTTTCAAATACTTCATGTTTCCTTCAGAAATGCTCGTGAAAAGATTCTTTTGTACGATTATAACCTTATATGTTGAAATAGACTTTATATTCGTACTTGTTCCGTCATTGCCCTGGACAACGACCCTCGTCACGCCCCAGCTTCCATCTTTGCCTCGAGTACCCAATTGTGTGGGGGGAGTCCCCATCCCGTTTGTGATGAGACCCGCGAATATCGAATTTATCGTTAGATACACATGAAGAATCTTCATGATTGGGATATGTGAATCAAAAAAGTATTGTATTGTAATAATACAAGTTTGAATTGATTTTTTTGGGTTCGCCTTTTGGTCTCTTGGTGATTAAATTTGACAGTTGTAAAAGGAAATTCATTATTGGTGTGGGCTCTGCCCTCTCTCCATATTATTGGAGAGTTGAGCATCGTTTGTACTGCGACACCCATTTATGAGATCAAAAAGATTAGCCCCAGCAAGTTGCAACGCAAATTGCATAGCAAGTTGCTTCATTCATTAATTGAGGACTATTTGTCACTTCTGTTGTCGAGTCAACCAAGCTAATAGTACAACCTACCTAAACTAAAAACAAGAATTGTAGCGCCTCAAGTTCCGTGAATTCGAAGTGCCACGTCATCGCCTTTTGCCCTAATTTTAATAAACAAATTTGCGAAAATAACCTAATTTTTAAAAAAACATCACATTCGTAATAGTAAACTTCGTCGGCAACAAAACTCATTTAAATAACTTAGGATAATTGTTTTAAAATTCAAATAGCAAGTTTTTGAAATAACTAAAATAATAAAGTACGTTAATAACGTTCAAAATGCGTAAATTTCAAAAGTAAATAACTTCGACTATTAATTCATGCCACAACTGCGCATCGCACTCGACCGTCTCCGAAATCTGTAAATATTGTTAAAATAATGGAATGAGTATTTCGAAAAAATGCTCAGTAGACTCATCGTCGATAATTAATTTACAGAATAATTGAACACATAATTATGCAATATATACCGCAACATCATCATCATCATCATAGACTCATTTTCTTAAAATAAATCAGGCTCTTTAAAATCATGGGGTGTGTGTAGTCTCCTCTCATGCATTTAAGCACATAAGTTATGCATAACATCATCTTATCTCATAAGAGATATTCTCGTATCTTCTCATACATTAAAGCATATACGTTACGACAAACGTAACAACATCGTTGATCTCATGAGAGATATTCTCATTTTATGCAATTAAAGCATATAAATCATGTAAAGTCATATAATACATGCAATTATAATTTAAACTAATTAATGAGGGCGAGTCTATCTCAATCTATCTCGAGTCACGTAAAAAGTGGAGCAGGAAGTAACCTCAAACTCTTAATCGTCCGTATGTTTCGTCTAATCAAAATAGAAAATAAATTTTAAATTAGTATTTCGAAATTTTAAAGTTTTAAAATGATAAAATAAAGGTTAGGGACTTAATTGAAAATTTATTAAAACTGGAATTTGAAAAGTTTAAGGACTGAAATAGACATTTCAGAATTTGTGGACTAATAGTGGGAAACAAGAACTTCAAGGACTGTTTTGTTTATAACAGAAACTTTGGGACTGAAATAAATAACTTAAAATAATAAAAATAAAGTTCAGGGGCTTAATTGAAAATTTATTAAACTAAAATTGAAAAGTTTAAGGGCTGTAAATAGATTTTTCAGAACTTGTGGGCTAACTGTGGAAAAATAGGAATCCAGAGACTGATTTACTAATAACTAGGACTTTGGGGACCGAAATGACTAAATTTTAAAACTAGGGGCTAGGGGGTGATTTTCTAAAATTAAAATTAACAAATATCTCTCTCTCTCCTTCCAATTGTCAATTTAGAGGCGAGAAAGAGAGAGCGGCGATGGGAATGGCTTATTCCCTTCGTTCCCACCACCGACCAGACGGTCGGTGGTGGTGCCACCGTTGTTTGGTAGCGTCGGTACGTGTGGGGGCGACTAGGTGGGTTTTGGCGCACGGGTAGAAGGCTGGTCCGAGGCGGAGGGCTCGGGTTCTTGGTTTTCCGGTGGCAATCAAGCCGAAAATGGTCGGGAAAGGAGGTAAGCTTCTGGGTATTGTGATTTTCTTGGTTTTGAGGTTGTTTGGGGTTGATATTGGGGGTGAAACTAGCGGCTGTTTGGAGATTGGTGTGGTCGCCCGTGTGTTTTTTTTTTGGTGGTTCGAATGGTTGCATTCTGTGGGTGTTTGTAATCGGTGTTTATGTGAATGGCGTTGTTGGTGGTTGCTTTTGGGGATGGTGGAGTTGGCGTTGGAGGCTCGAATGGGGGCTGGGATGTGGACTAGATGGCTACAGCTGGGTGGTTTCGCAATTGGTGTTGGTGGTTCTGGGTCTGAGGCTGTAGCTTGTGTGGTTGCAGCTTGTGGTGTGGAAATGGAGGGTTGCAGCTTGGGTGTTTGCTTGGTGATGACGGTTCTGGGTTGGTGGTTTGAGCAGTGTTGTGAGGTGGTGTTGGTGCTAGAAATTGATGTTCTAGCACCAACATTGGTCTTCAAATTTGATGTTGTTGATGCTAGAAATTGATGTTCTAGCATCAACATGAGTTTTCACAGTAAACTGGATTGAGGAAATATTGGGGAAGAGGGAGATTTCTTACCCAAAATGCTTAGCTACTAGAATGGTGATGATGGGAGGGAAAGAGTGTTATATGAACAGTAGAAAATTAGGGCACAAATTCCTAGGAAACTAATTTAGCCCTAGAAGTTGGGCTTTAGGGATAATCCTAATTTGACCTAAATGGATTGGGCTAAAAATAATCTACATTCCGACTATCAAAATTTTGGACCCTTAAATAAAATATTGTTAAAATTATTAAACTTTGGATTTAAAATTGAAATGATAAGGAATTGATACTTTAAAATTATTCGAGGTTGGGCTCGATTCGAGTAGATTTAAATTTGTTTTACGACGCGTTTTTTCATTTTAAAATTTGGGGTTTAAAATTTAGCGACACGTTTTTCAAGAGAATAATAATTTTTATATTATTTAAAATTTCTCGATCGCTACAAGAATGAAAGATTTTATCCCATGTTTAAAAAGTGCAAAGCGTTTTCAAGATCCAGCTCAAACAACAAGAGCAAACTCTTACCAAATAATTGACTCAGGCGAAATTTAAAACAAAATTAGCGAAAAGTTATATTATCCCATGTCTGAATAAGTAAAAAACAAATAAATAAATATACGAAAAGGAAAATGGAAAAAGAAAAGTGAAGGGAAGGAAAGGAAGATTTAAAAAGAGAGGGAGAAAAAAAATCTCCAACGCTTGCAAAGATGCAAAATAAGTATGATAGAAGTAATGATAAACTCTTATCATTTCCAAGTCAAGTATGCTAAATACAATTGGGGCTTGTAGACCATAATAATGAAGAAAATTAGTTAAAATCTTCATTTATTATGGGTGCTTGATGTTATGGGCCTTAAGAGGCCCTCCACCTCACCCATCCAATCCGTCCGCCACATGCTCACTGATTGATTTCGTGTTGCTACATGGCGGACGAACTGAATTTGTATTGGATGAATCGAATCTAATAACCCGAACTAAGACGCTGCTGCTCACCTCGTATATGATTTGAACTCATCCATCACACATGATGGATGCAAATACCCGCACTCCACATTTGTCACACCCCATACTTACTTCCCCACGCCTGCCAAGATCTTTTATGAGAAGATCTCCCCAAAATCAAATCTTTAGTCTGGTTGATGGGATGTGTGGTAGACTCCAAATGGTTAACTTATACTGATATGTCAGGAAAAATTTATTACTTGCCAGCCTATGGATGCACAGGTTGATGCCTATGAAGGGATGATCTACTCGGGATTAGAAGCTGCGTGTCATTACATCCAGCATTCTCCTCTCCCTTCCTCTTAGTATAAATATTCTCTCATTAAGGTAAATGGGAGAGGCCTTTTCTTTCTCTCTAATTCTTAGCCTTAAAGATAATCTTCGAACTTTGGAGACCACACACTTACACATACACTCATCCACGTTTCGGTGATCACCTCATTTCCAGATGTCATTTTTCGAATTACGAGATCACTAATGATCGCCGAGTGCTTGCGGTCGCTTCCACCTCCACTGAAAAAGGCTACGAGTAACTAACGGTGTGTTACCGTGCACAGGAAGGAGCTTACGTGGAGTATTATTCTGTTGGCCACGTGTCGTGACCATTTTTCGAGGTCAACACTTGCTTTGATGTTCATTATACCACACGTTCCTACCTCTATTAGATACTCCATATACTTTGATAATTTCGGCTTTATAGTTGCCTTCATTATTTGCTGGCCAGATAAAAAAAACTACTAAAAACAGATGAATTTTACTCACATTTTTAGCTTGTTTCGTAGCCACATGAATGTAGGAGTGGGATTTTTTGACAATAAATTGAAAATTTTAGCCGAAAATGTTTTGGATTTTCTCAATTTAGGCACGAGGATCATTTCGACAATAATAGTATGGGAAGGAAAAGGATCATTTATGCACAAATGATCATTTGGTAAATAGGAAGAAAATGGAAAAATTGTGGGAAAAGCCTAATTCCTGCACACTTGTACAAATCGTTAGCCATATGTGGTTTCCTCTGGTAGTGGTAGAGTGGTTGCACACACTCTAATGATCAAGTAGTAGAAGCAGTAGGTAGACGCGAGCATCTAATATAAAATGAGGGTCGGCTTTGGGGAAAACTATGATAATAATAGATATGATAGCAAAATTGTATTTTGAGAGTTTAAACTTGCATTACCTTTGGAATGACACACTGTGTGAGCTTTTATAGTAGAATATGATGAATATTGGTCATTGGATGAAAATAGATGTGGCCTTATCCACACGGTTGGGGTCTCTTGTCAATACCATCAATCAATCATAAACATTTAATGCTAATACCATTTTATTGCCCATAATTCTGATAAAAGGCTTATACTCGACCTAATTAGCTAGGTAGGACGGCGGTAACAGTGAATTGTTACATCAATCACTTATTGATTGCATAAAAGATCTTCTACATGTCCCCCTATATCCTTTCCCGCTATGAGGGTTCGATTCTATGCAGGGGTCAACTTCAACCAAATGGATTGCGGGCTCAAGTCCGAGTGCCAACTGCCGAATGACGTAGAGTGCTAGCCCCGGTTCGGGTGTCACAAAGGGTACTCTGGTACCTTGTAAATCGAGACATAATAATAGTCCCCGAAGTCCAAGTATGGACGTTTATATAATGCGTGGACTTTTATGTTGAGATTGCTGGGGTGAGATATATGCTTTTGTGAAGAAAAAATGTTCGAAGAGTAATATGGTATATCTTTTTCCCTGAAGTCCAAGTATGGATATTCATCTAATGCATGGACTTATGTACTGAGTTGTTAATAGTCAGACTATTATAGCATGTGCACAGTTATGACAATATGCTTTAAAGGCTGAAATGCAGGTGAGACCCTTGCTACGAGAGCGATCATCTTGATGTAGTTGAAGCTTGGGACAAGGTTGAAATGCGTTAAGATGAGGCCCTTGCTAGGAAGGCGAGCCTGTTGATGTAGTTGAAGCCTGTAAGGTTAAAATGTGTTAAGGGAAAGCCCTTAGTAGGAGAGAGAGCTTGTTGATGTAATTAAAGCTTGTGATAAGGCTGTAATGCGTTAATGCGAGACCCTTGCTTGGAGGACGAGCTTGTTGATGTAGTTGAAGCCTTTGATAAAGTTGAATTAAGCAAAGGCGAAGCATAGTTATGAGAGGGATGGGATGTGCGCTGTAATGATTAAAAACCTCTCATATTTCCAAGATATGACATCAAAGTAGGCTTACGTTTATCAATACATGCATTGTGTGCGCATTAAATGCACAATGATGACAGTTTGTTACCTTCAGCGGAGGTGACACGAATAACACACACGTGCTTATCACGATTTCATTTGATTTCTCAAATAGGCACCTTTTAGCTTTAATGGATCAGATGAAGGATATGAAAGTACGTTTCAGATTAAAGGAGTGTTCATCCAACCATTGAGCCTTGCCTTGACTGCCTCTAAAGGGTATCTTTCCCAGTTGTAACACTTCTCCACTTTGTAAAAACCTTTGAAGCAAGAAATCATACTTTGCATTTCTCAGGGAGTTTTCAAACCATTTTCCAACGAACGGTCAGGCTTCTAGTCTCTTTGATCTGTTTGACATTTATGTAAGTTACAGACCATTTTCCTCCAACTCTTTGACTAAAAAAATCATTAGACGGTCTCTTCTTCGAAACCAAATACCCAATGAAGGTCTTCAGGGAAAACAGACATGGCGTTGATATGCACCGAAGCTAGTTTGCCTCCAATAATTACTATTGAGAGGATAATGGATGTGATGGGGCCTCTATAGTGCATTCATGATGCATGAGGGTCCAATAAACTATAGTATAGGGTGGGAGAGTCCCCTTGTGGCTGACTTGTATAGAGGAGAGTGAACTAGAAACCTTTAGGGAGTGATATAGGATCCCTAATACCATTGAGATGTTCATTCCGACCCCTAAAGAACGACTCTGGTTTTTTAGGGAGGGGTGCGTTGCTGTGAGCAAGGCGATCCTGAGTGCTGGGATGAGGTTGCCATTACACCCATTTTTTAGGTATGTACTTAGGCAGTATAACCTATCCCTAGCCAACTTCTTCCTAATGCATGGAGCCAATTGGTAAGGGCCTTTCTTCTTTGGAAGGAGATCATTTTTGGCTAGGATATGCCTCTCTATGTATATGGGTGGTATTGTACGAACCAATGGGGCATGTGGTACTTCGACATCGATAAAAAACTAGAAGTCGTCTTGGTTCTAGGTGAGGGGCCATTGGCAGATAGTGGATGGTGATGCGGTCCCATAAATTACAGTACCTATACAATATCATGAGAATAACGAGTTCCTGTTTAACAAACGTCTTCATTCACCATTTTTTTGTTAGCCATTCCATTGATTTATATTTTAAGCAGCTATAGTTGATTGTTTCGAGCTAGAGCCATCTGAGTGGGCTATTGTCAGGGCCATATACGAGCTATCCATTGAGAAGAGGTCCTTCAAAATTATTGTAGTGAAGTGATCCCTTTTTATCACACATTCCCTAATTGCCACTGAGGGTAAGCAACCTTAATATTTTTGTGTTTTCCCTTTATGTTTTGAATAAGTATCACTACATCATCCTTCTTGCAAAGCAACATGAGAAGAAAGAATATGTTAAGGTGAACATGTTCTTTATAAGGCACCTCGGTAAGGTAAAGATGAAAAATCTGAGTTCCACAATCTTAACCTATAAGCATCAGAGAGACAAATTATATCATCTATCAAAGTTAAACCCTCCCCCAGAGAATAAAGGAAAAGAAAAGGTAGAGCCTCAAGAAGAGAAGCTCCAAAAGAGGAAAATGACTGTCACCAAAAATACTAAACCCATGCTCCTCCAAAGCAACAAACTACCATAGATGAGTCAATAAAGAAGCCCATTACGATTAGCCCCATTTCCTTTGTAAAAATAATAGATGTTGAGGAAAAAGCCTAATAAAAAAGAGGAGGGATATGTAGGTGTCCAAGGGAGAGGCCTATGAAAGAAAGGCCTAAAATTTCATGGGTGACGAGTTTGATGATATAGCACCAACTATTTTGGAAATGCTTCCCGCCGAGGTTTAGGTAGCTACAAAAATTCATCACAAGTATTGAACTGACAAGTATTCTTCGTATGTCGAGATCTATGACTCGGTCAACATGGTCAAAGCTGGCCAGGCCTTGCAGGTTCACTCACAATGCTTATTTCTCAATGCCTAGATGTTCATGAGGAGATTGCAAATGCTTAATAAGGAATTTTTTCAAAATAAAACCGATATAGAGGCTAAACTGAAGAAGCTGAAGACTAAGGCATCCACTGCTGATGAAGTTATAGAGGCTTTCAAGGTAAGGCAGCCTAATGCAGAGTCAAAGGTGGAACTTCTTTAAAAAAAATAAAGAATTAAAAAATGAGGTCCACCTCTACAAAGCCGACGTAAATAACAAGATGAAGCAGGTTGAAGACTCTGACAACTTGTAGAAAATTTCATTAGTCTTGGATGAGGCAAACAAGGAGAAGAGAAAGTTGAAGTCCCAAGTGGGTTAACTGAATATTGAGGTTGCTAGTCTTAAGCAATAGTTGAGCGGGATGGGGAAGATAGCTGTTAATAAGTACTTGTGGAGCCTTTCCATGAAACGATTGAGTATGAAGGCATTGATTATACTGGAGGAAGGTCGTATATGACAGAATCCTTAAGAGGATAGCTGAGTCGCATCTCCAAATAGACCTGATTGCAATAAGGGATGAGTTTCTCCCAGAAGAGCCGTCGATCCCTGCTGATGATGCTGTTGAAGATTCAGTAAAATATTTAGAAGAATGCTAGCTACAACCTTAGCAGGATGACTCCATTTCCATGACTTAGGCTTTTCCTTTTCTCCGTTTACCTTTCTATTTCATATATACTTTTTGCTTATTGTAATTAGTTCGTCATTTGAATATACATAAAAAAATCTATTTATGCACTGTTGTAACTTTATCTTATTCTTACTTGTACAAGTGTTGATGCCTCAACAGATTATACAAATTACCATTCCAATAATTCTAAACTGGTTAATAGTCTAAACTTGGTTGATGATTAATAACTTGTGTTGATTTCTCAAATCAAAATGACACGATGACTTGAGGTAATTTCAACTTCAATAAAATAAACCAGTCTCTTTGAAAAATCAATATTCTTTTAATGGACCATTCATTTGCATTAAACTTTATATGGGTTAACCAAGATGAACTAGGACGTTTAAAATATTTCCTAAGTATAAAGGAGTTCAACGTCAATGTATAATCCTACATTTCTCCGTGTACAATGATGTAACGATCATTGTTAAAACAATTCACTAATGAGGTCGCTTCAAACTGAAAATAACGCGAATTTGTTTGTCAAAGACCTTTTATAGCATCATTTCAATTCCTTGCAAAGGCTTCTTTCATGATGTTGTATTCATTCATAGAAGTTCGCCTCTTAGGTTTCAAGATTGGCTCTATAAGGGTGCTTCATACATTTCATTCCAAGGAGGATGATGTTCTTTGCAAATGAGTGACTCTTCCATGCATAAGGATAACAATGGGACGAGACGAGGGTAGGGGAGGGGGGTTGGGGGCCCTGACCCCTACCCTGTTACCCATTTAAGGAGGGGCAGGGCGGGATTTAATTTTGAATTTTTGTTTTTTTAAGTTTTTGATAATTTATTTTATTGCCCCATTTCATTAGATTGATACAAATAATTAAAATTACCATTTTCTATTAGAACTAATGAAAATTTCCATTTAAAGTATTGAATTCTAAATAAAAAAAAAATTAAACGGGGCGGGGCACCTGTTACCCGTCTATGCCCTGAATACCCGATTAAGCGGGTAATGCCCGCCCCATTTGGGATGGAGCCCCATAGGCATCTGGTTTGTCGGGTTTTTTTTGCCTTCCCTATCCATGTAAATATTTCCTCCATGATATTTGATCCATCCATGAAAGGAGTTTGCCTCGTATATTTCGAGGTTGGCCCCATAAGGGTGCTTCATACCTTTCATTCGACGCGAATGATGTTCTTTGCAAAAGGGTAACTCTTTTGTGCTAAGACTTCCTCTATAAGGTTTGATCCATCCATGGAAGGAGTTCAATGAGTAATGAACTTCCAGATGTAAAAGATATCTTTATTAATGAGATAATTTCATAATATGGGAAAGAACATTCAGCCATATAGATGGGTGTTGTTTACTGGTAATACATTCTCAAATGCTCAACATTCTAGGGATGGGATTGTACCTTTCCAACCAAGTCTTTGATTCTATGGATGACAGCCTTAGCTCTTTAGATATGCGGTAGGGACCTTCCCAATTGAGATCCAACATTCCCATGCCTGACTCCCTAGAAGATAAGAAAATCCTTTTCAATATAAAGTCTCCCCTATGATAAGCCTTAGAGAATGAGGTCTCTCATGTGGTAGTCAGACGGTGGAGTGAATTGCCCATAATACTTAGGATAGCTTATCCAATCAGACCCCTTTTAACGCATAAAGTTTCTTTTTCAAGGTATGCTTGATGGTTTTTTTGATAGATTCCACTTGGCCGTTTGCCTGACGATGGTGGGGAGATGAGAAGTGTTTTTTGATTGGTAACTCTTCACACAAGTCCCTGACCTTCGAGTTGTCAAACTATCTTCCATTATTTGATACAAGTGATTGGGGAATCTTGAACCGACAGATGATGTTCTTCTTGATAAATTTGAAAGTGTTGGCCTTAGTGAGTTTTGTTAGAGGCTCTGCTACAACTTATTTGATAAAATAATCGATGGTGCTAATGGTGTAGCTAACACTATCCCTTCCCTTGGGTAGAGGCCCTATGAGGTCCACCTTTCATTTAGAAAATAGCCAGGGGCTCCAAACCACAATTAGTTCTTGAGAAGGTTGCCTCTGAATCGTAGAGAAACGCTAACATTTACTGCACTTCCTTACAAATTGAAGAACATCTTTCTTCATAGTTGGGCAATAATTCCATTTTCTTTGTATCTTGTGTGCAAGTGCTCTCCATTTGGTTTGGTTGCCACAGACTCCTTCGTAAACTTCGCGAAGAACGTAATTCACCTATTCCCCACTAGTGCAATGGAGAACATGTGAGGAGAACCTTCTCTTATATAGCACCTCATACTGTAATACAAAATGAACATCCCTTTTTATGAGTTTATTGGTCTTTTCCTTATCATTAGAGAGGACCTGATTCTTAAGGAAGACAATAATTGGCTACATCTAAGATATGGTTCTTCAATCCACATAACCTTCCTTTATTTGGAGATGAGGGATCGATGAGATGTTCAATTGGGACCATCTCGAGTAGCTCGAAATCCTTTTTGTCGGCTAAGTTAGATAGAGAATCTACATGGACATTATCGTGCATGGTATTTGAGTCAACTCAAATTTCTTGCATGGTATTTGAGTCAACTCAAATTTCTCAAAGGATGAGAGAAGATCCATAGCCTGCTTGAGGTATGCTGCCATACTCTTATACATTACAGTGAAGTTGCCATTTACATAGCTAACCACCAACTGTGAGTCGTTGTGAACCACAAGTCTCTTTACTTACATCTGATTGGACAATAAAGCCAACAAGTAGCGCTTCATATTCAACTGTATTGTTGAAGGCCTTAAATCCATATCTTACAACACAATTAAGTTTGTGGGCTTCTAGGGTAACTAATACCACTCTAGCACCTACACCTGGTTTTCTTGAGAAACCGCCAACAAACAAGTTCCACGTAGTATTTCCACTGGCTCCATAGCCACCTCTATGTTTGAAGTGTTAACAAATTCTGCTACGAAATCCGCAAGTGCTTGCTCTTTTACAAAAGCTCTTGGCTTGCACACTATCAACTTCACTTCGTTCTATAGCCTATTTCATTAACCTACCCGAATTATAGGTTTCTGAAACACTTGTTTGAGTGGGAAATTTGTCAAAACTTGGATGCCATAGGCTTGGAAATATGCATCGACTTTCTGGAAGTGGTAATCAAGGAATGGCAAGTTTCTCTACGTCAGTGTAGAGAGTTTTCGTTGACAATAGGCCCTCTTTACATAGTAAATAGGTAGCTACAAACTACCACCCTCCCTTACAAATACAAAGCTCACAACTTCTGTAGAGACAACCAAATACAACAATAGCAATTCTTATTCTTTAGGTTTTGAAAAGAGGGGTACCTATCCCAAATGCTTCTTCAACCCTTGGAAAACCTATTTACACTCCTCATTCCATTGGAATCTCTTTAATTCTTTAAGAACTTTGAAGAATGGAAGGCATTTGTCAGTGGCCTAAGAAACAAATCGGCTCAACGCTACCCGTCGATTTGTGAGACTTTACACGTCTTTTGGTTTACTAGAAGATCTCATATCTATCAAGGCTATGATCTTTTTAGGAATAGATTCTATACCTCTCTAATTGACCATGTAACTTAGGAACTTTCTAGAGGTAACACCAAAAGCGCATTTTATAGGATTCAACTTCATCATGTATCTTTTCAACACTTGAAAAGTAGCATCGAGGTACTTTACATGGTCCACTGTCTTGTTTTCCACCAACACGTCATCCACATAAAACTTCCATGGTTTAGCCAGTGAGGTCAACAAACATCTTATTGACAGCCTCTGATAGGTTGCCCTAATGTTCTTCGTGTCGAAAGGCATAACTTTGTAACAATAAAGATCTCTATCAGTAATTAAGGAAGTATTTTCCTATTATATCTAATTATAATAGGATATCTAATTATATCTTGAATAAGCATCCACAAAACTCAATAACTCATGACATACAGTAGAGTCCACAATCTAGTCTATCATTGGAAGTGACAAACTATCCTTGGGACATGTTTGATTAAAGTTGGAGAAGTCTTTGCATACCCACTTACTAGTGTGTTTTTTTCACCAGAACTGGATTAGAGATCCACTTTGGATAGATGGCATCTCCGATGAACCCATTAGATATCAATTTTTGTACTTCTTATTTCAGGGCCTAGTATCTTTTCAAGTTAAGGGCTCTTCTTTTTTGCCTTGGATGGGTGAACTTTGGATCAATATTGAGGTAGTGGCACTTGATCTCGAGGTCAATGCCTACCATATCTTTATGCTTCCAAATAAATATATCTTGGTTTTTGAACAGGAAATCTTTGAGCTTCTGCTTGTCTTCCAAATTCAGCTCCAATCCTACACGGAGCATTTTTGTAGGATATTGTGGGTCTACTAGGAAGAGTTCCAATTTCTTTACTAGGGCTGCCTAAGAATTAGCCTCCATGATTTGAGGATTTAGTACTCGATTTCTTCTTCAGGGATCACTCCTTCTATATGAGAGTTTGCCATTTCGATGGCTCCACATTGTTCAGGGGTTTGCCCCTTCTCTAGGTGCATCAAGCATTTTAGTACAAACCAATACCATGTTAAAACTTCGAGGTTCATCTTTTCTTAAGGAATTAAGATAACACTCTTTTGATCCCATTTGATTACTTTTTACTGTGGCGATACCATATTTTGTAGGAAATTTCATACATAAGTGGTGTGGTGTGTGCTATCACATGCATCCAAAAGTAATACCTTAACTTCTAAACTAATGTAGTAGTTGAAGTAAGGGTCCATCCCATGAAGAGTATGTAATCCAATATTTTATGCTCCGTACAATGATTGTGAGGTTTTATTTGTAATGGAATCAATCTTATATCCAATAGCAATGTAAATTAACGAGTTGTATTAAATCAATAAAATGAACCTTGATCTAAGTTAACTTCCACCATTTGAGATTTATAACCAATCATCGATCCACAAAGAATAATCAATCCATATTTTCAATATTCACCGTTAGAATAATTCCTATTTTTTTTTTTAATTTTAGTTAGTTAGAAACTAGCATTTTAATTAATCCTAATTATTAAATAACCCAGACCAGCGCTCAAGACTTAATTTAATAACAGCTTTACATAATAGAGAAACCGATGGACTAGATAACACAAACACCAGTGGTGACATTCAATCTATTTAAACATTCTTCTTAAGATCCAATAACCTCTGTTGCAGAAAATCATCAAATCCTAGTGCTTCACAAGTTAAAGGAATTAAACAATTACGGATTTGAAATTTAACTTAGCTATAGATTGCAATACATGATAAATTAATAGGCCTTTTTTGCAATCAAGTATGGCAACCATATAATTATGCGTAGAAAAATATTCAATACTAAAAATATAGATTAAACAATGAGACTAGATGGATCTCATAGTTATAATGTTTCCAAGGCTTCGGTATAATTTGATCGAGCACCAAGAATTAGTTACACATGAAAAATCTAAGAAAAAAGAGAGAAAAATAGTTAGTGTGTGTTCTTTTTCATTCTGGACGTCTTCTAGGGTTTATAAAGTGTAGAGATATTTGTTTTATAAGTATTTGATTGGAAGTAGGAAACAAGAAAATTAGTGTCGGGAATGAACCATGCGATCACATGGTAGTAAGTCATGCGGTCATAACGTTGAAAATGGACCCTGAAGTTCATTGAAACGCCTCTTGCGGCCGCTTGTTAAAGCTATGCGACCGCATGGTTTTAAACAATTTCCACTGGACAATATTTAGTATTTTGGTCATATATTTTACTCCTGATGTCCGATTGAGATGATTTAAGATGAGTTGGAAAGATAACGCAAAGGGATACAACTTGACTTTAGATATCATCTTCCAATTCGATTGTTTGACATGTCAAAAATGAGTCTCAATATGAGGCTGAAAATCGGTGCATAACTTTTCGATTGGAAATTGATGTGTGATCATACTTTGACGATATTTCATACTTTTGACATCTTCTTTCAACTAATTGACTCCTAGTACTCTCAAATCTTCATCGTTTGGTTCGACACAACTTTTGTGTATTTGCACATTAGTCCTTGAACTTTCATTTCCTTTCACTTTGGTCCCCTTTTACATATTTCTTCCAAATTACGTCATCTCCAGTAAATTGCCACACAAATCAAAATATGAGATTAATAAATACATTTTGGCACAAAATAATCTTATGAGCGCATAAAATAAGGAGAAAAAAAATATGCATTTTACATTCCAATCAAATTTCCCTACACTTAGCTTTTGCTCATTCTCAGACAAAATTCAATTTTAGTTTCCCAAAACACCCCGGTCGTAATGCCATGAACATAGAACTATCAAACTTTTTCAAAATGCATAACACATCATGAACATTCTCACGCAACTCATAATCAATAAGCAAGCACTTTTATAAGAAGATAGGGTAAACAAAACATATAGACACTCACTGGAATAAGCACACAACTCTCATATGTTTAAAGGATAGGTGTTTCACTTAAGTTCATTCCAATGAAGATCATCTACCATATACTTTCATATCTTGTCATTCTCCACCAATTATATCACACGCATAACACAAATCATAAGGTCTTGTCCTAGAATTTATATTCTTAATTTGGTTGATGTAGCCCATTTAAGAAATAAACTATGGAAGCTCTGCCCATTTAAGGTTATGAAAGTACAAGCCATAAGTTATTTATAAGCCCTATAATTTAAGACATTAAGTTTAAGTAAATTTGATTACAAAAATTTAATGAATAACTGAGTTGCCACAATGGTCATCTGCATGGTATTTCATATTGGCAACCTATGTTCGAATCATCATGCAGATGTTTTTATAAAGTATTTGATAAAAATTTTTTTTGGGCTTAAAACTCTTCAAATTTCTAGTTGAAGACTCAGTTTAACAATACTAATGATCATAAAACTCTCTCATTTAGTTTTCCACTAAAGAGGGAGGTTACAAGAAGAGGAAAATCATTTTTTAACTACACCTCCCCTCAAATCTGAAATTACTTTTATTTCTCCGAAAAAAATCTTTATGTTAAGTAAAGTTTAAAAGAATAGAAAGGGTGTGAAGGAGAAAGTGCACACTTTGATCAAGGAAAAAGATTTTCAAAAGAATAAGAGATGAGCATATTTCTAAAAGTTCCGGCACCGTCGGGAAGCAAATACCATCATCCAACATATAATTTCAAAAGCTTTTAACGAAGGTATGTAGATGTGCAAGTGTTTGTTTCGTTTTTAAATTATGATTTTTTGTTAAAAGTTTGAATGAATTGGTGCCTTCGGGTACGATGTTACGACACTACTATAGTTTGAATGATCATTCTCCGGTTCTATGTGTTATGTTAATTCATAACTCGACAAAAAATGCATTTTATCTGAAATCCTACTACGTACGACGGTATGAATCTATAGTTCGAAAATATTAATTTCACAACAAAATGCACCAATGATATCTATTGAGTTTCAAAATCATGGGTTAATTCCCTTCTACAGGTTGATTGGTTTTCCTTGGGGGCATGGATGATGGTAGAGGATGATCCAACATGCTATGGAGAAAGCCAGTGACTTAATAATTTTAAATTCGATTATAAAATGTTCACGTTGTTTCTTAAGAATTTCTATGGACGTCATGCATGGAACTATGCTAAGAACATTTTTCCTTTCTATGAATAAATTATATTTGAAAGTAGATATGTGTCACGGAAATTAATTTAACTATCATTGTTTACAAAAGTAAAGAGTTAGCGAGTTTAAAGTTTTGCTGTCTCTTTTAAAATTTCAGTTTTTTGTCATTGGTTCCAAAATTATATCTCACTCATTACTTGAAATTTTTGGACGAAACCAATTGTATATGATATCCTTACTTGTTAGCTACTAAATGAACTCAAAATCATGTCAATCCAATGTTGGTAAAATTTTATATATCACTTTAAAGTAAGCTGCATTGGGTATGGATGCCGTTTTCAGCTTGTGCCCTTGATTTCAAAAATTCATAACTCAAACGTTACAAAACCAGTAGGGTTTGATAGCCTCATGAGTCAGTTATTGAACAGATCTAGAATCATATGATTTCAATATGTGTAGGATTTTATATAGCAGTTAAAGTAAACCATGCTGGGTTATTTTCCAAACCTAGTCACTGCGGGGTTTTGAAAAATATTTTAATACCTTATTTGTTGCCGACGGATGTTGATTTTTGGATATGTCGTACTATAAGAAGTTTTCTACTTTACATTAAAATTTTATGAAGTTTCGAAGTCGATAGCTATGCAAACGAATTTATTTTGTCATTTGTCGCTTAAGATAGAAAACAAAACAGCAACTTTTATTTTTTAAAGTTCTGCCCAGAATCTGACGTCAATTGTGGATGTATGCGCGGGAAATATTCTAAAGACATTTTTGAATTGTTTCTTTTGGTATTGATATTTTATCTTTAAAAAAAATAAAGTCTTGATATTAAATTCTTAAGTTAATTTTTTATATTTTCCTCTAAAAGTATACTTAATTATTTTATTAAATCTACGGTCTACAGGTAAAGGAAAGTTAATCTAGTGACGTTACATTTTCAAGGGGTGTAATGTGGCTTAGGGTCATGGTGGGAGTAACTCAAAAGCCATCGAAACTAATGGAGTAAAATGAATCAACTCAAGCTCAACTATACATAAAATCAACAAAAGATCAACAAATCCACTCAACAATTTCTTTGTATCTATTTCACACAAACCAAACACTTTCTTGTAATGTTTGGAGGAGTTATAAACATAGATATTGTGTAACATTAAAATCTTCCTCCATCAATTCTCTTCTTCTTCTTTTTTTCTCCTTTTTTTTTTCTTTCAATATCACACCCACAATGGAATTTATGAATTAAAATTGAAATATATATTCCATTCCACCAATCATAGTTCTACCATAATTTCATGCACACCCACACTTATTTCTTTCACACACCCATATGTAACGAAACGATGAACAATACTCCACTAGCTCTACGGCTTGGGTAAATATATTGTTTTTTGGGTTTAAAGCTTGTAACGCGGGTTTACAAAAGAAAATACAATAAAGCTCAAAGGGGCTCAACAAAGGGAAAAATTAATTGCAAGGTAGGCTATTTGGCTAAGGTGGCTAACTTATGTAACAAAGATGACCTTAATCACATTCACGTATACATGTATCAATATGGTCTCGAAGAAAATCAAGGCAAGTTCTAAAGAAGCAAATTCATGCAGAATATCACTTATGAAAGAAAATAGCAAGATCGATATGAATATGTCAGTCAAAAGGCTCAAAATCGCACTAGCTTTTTGTCTACATCGTTTAGTTATTACCATCATCAAAGAAAATAACTGAACTAATTAACTCTAAGTCAGAAGATTATTTATTCAATTATTTTATGAATTCTTCAGAAGTTTAATCGACTCTAGAACATAGCATACATAAGCAAAAATCATTTAAAACTACAGTCTCAAATTTTTTTATCAATCATAATGAACCAAATTATGACCTGATATCAAAGTATAAAAATAACATAGCATAAATTCCTTCCCTGGCACTTAAAACTTACATTGTCCCCAATTTGTAGTGTAATACAAGAAAAATGATACAAATAAATGACTAAAGAAGAATACAAAAAAAAAAAAAAAAGAGTGAACCCCATTTGGGTTGTGATAAGTGTAGTTTCTAAACTTATTCGAGGTCCTAAATAATGATATTTTACTGTTCTTTGGATAAAATACTACCTAAGTTGTGTTATATTTCATTTCGTAGGTAAAACTCAATGTTTGATGAAGAATTGGAGAAAATAATGCAAAGATATTAGAAAATGGCTCTATGTATCAAATACAAACTTCGGGGACTGAAATGAAAATATTCAAAAGTTACGTCGAACCTCATGATGAGTATTTGAGAGTGTTAGATATCAATTGGATGATGAAAGAAGCCAAAGGGATTAAATATAGTTAAAGTATTATCACATATCAACTTTCAGCAGAAAAAGTTATGCTTAAGATTTTCAGGCTCACATTGAGACCCAATTTTGGCATAGTAATATTTCGAATTGGAAAAATGATATTTCTACAAGGACCTTTGAATTATCTTTCTAACGCAACTTGAATTAGCTCAATCAGATACATGTAGAAAAGGTTATGACCAAAATATCAGAAGCTATTCAGAGACAAACTTGCGCACGCGCGCAGGCAATTCATGGCGCGCGTGCACGACCTTAATTTCCCCAACTTGAGAGTCAGTTGGTTCTACTGTGCATGGGTAACACTTATAACGGTGTACACATACATGTTTTTTTCGCAGAAGAATCTTTAGTTTCCTTTCGTGATTCAAACTCTTTTGGAAACCAAATTGGACTTGATTTTGACCGAATTTCTGGCTCTTATGAATAGAGAATGGGGGCTACACATAAAAGACCTATCTCTCTCACCTCTTCATAGACCATAGTTTTATCAGATTCATCAAGAATAAGAGTTCAATTGCCATATCTTGGGAGAGGAGACCAAGCTATAGCAAGGAATTGAAGGTTAATTATATTAAGGTTTTGAAGAATTCAACCGTGGAATTGAAGATCAACATATTTTTATTTATTTTATGATCCGAGTGATATTTTTCTATTATTCTTCTTATAATTTATATATTAACATGTTTGGGTAGATTCCCTTTTGTATTGGATGAAGATGAACCCTATTTTGTTATTTGTTTTAATTCAAGACTAGTAGTTTAGTTTATTTCTTGCATTTCTTGATTGATTTTGCGTTCCCATTGAACTATTTGATTGCTTGATCACCAATTAGACAGTAAGTTGCTTGTTGTAGTGTAGGAATACTCACAATAAGTCTAGAACACAGCAAAATCAACACATGGACAATATGTATTAGAAATAATATCTATGGTATGTGCAATCATGTGTGATAAATCCTGTGATTCAATGCATGACTTTCATATGAATTTAAACTAGGAATAAGATCAGGTCGTGTTAGTCATATGTTTAATATATCTTGAAAAAGAATATTGAATAATAGTGGATTATCGATTGTCTTGAATGCATGAGTTTACTAGATTAATTATTGAGAATTGAAATAGATGGAAATACGGGGATTCACGATTCCAATACAAACATTCACGTATTATATAAATACTTTATTTGTTTTGTTAGTTTAGGATTAGTATAGAAAACATATAAACCATCTATTTTGATATTACCACAATTTGAATTTAATAGTAGCTATTAAACTACAGATTAGACCTTATTCTTCGTGGGAACGATACTCTTAACTCACAAATCTTATTACTTGTACAACGATCCCGTACGCTTGTGGGTTTCACCCGAACAAGTTTTTGGCGCCGCTGCCGGAGAATAAATGATTCAATTTTAGTTTAGTAGTTTCTATTAAATTTGATTTTTTTTTTTTAATTTTGTTTTATTATTGATCTTATTACTCGTACAACGATCCCGTACGCTTGCGGGATTATTTTGCAACAAGTTTTTGGTGCCGCTGCTGGGGAATAAAGGATTCAATTTTAGTTTAGTAGTTTCTATTAAATTTGATTTTTGTTTTTTTTTAAATTTTGTTTTATTATTAATTTTGGCTACCCACCCTAATATCTCTTACTTGATATTCTATCCTGGTGCTGTTCAGCAATGCATCTAAGATTCTAACGCGGTATGTTGAAAATATTTTTTCAATGAATAATCTTGACATGGACGATGAGGAAGAAGATATCTATTGTGAATTCTGCTCTGGGGTGCATTATACTGGTTACTACATAAATACATGCACTGAACCATTTATGCTCAAAATCCTGCGGTTTAAACAATATTTAAGATGTCGGAGACTCGCCATTGACACATCTATTGAAAGCTACATGCCTGTGGGTGAGTGCATCCCCTCCGATACGTTTGTGGAATTTTGTCCTTCCATGTTGAACGAGGAGGCAATTGCAAAATACTACACTGATTTTGCCAAGTTAGATGAAAACAAAATGTGTGTAGGAGATGGCGTATTCTGGATTGAA
Source organism: Fraxinus excelsior (assembly GCA_019097785.1). Lineage (NCBI taxonomy): Eukaryota > Viridiplantae > Streptophyta > Magnoliopsida > Lamiales > Oleaceae > Fraxinus > Fraxinus excelsior. Next base: position 23,618,567 of record CM032624.1, read on the forward strand.
TTTAAAAGGTGAGAATATAATCCACTCGAAAAGTTTGAAATAAAAGAGTTTACATTGTCCGTGGATTTAAATTGTGAATCGACCATTCAACCCGAGGATATATCAATTATAGAAGACGAGTACAAAGACGATGAAAGATCAATTACAAATGAACAAAACAAAGAAGAGGCAATTCATGAAGATGACGTTAACACATATTCTGTCGATTTCACTGATTTCCCTATCATTGAATTTGTAATTAAGCCTGAAGAGAATGAAGAAGTATACATAGCTGAATTCAAATCGGAGGAGATAGGCATATCATATCACATTGGAGAGAGCAATGTTAAAATTTGTAGAAGTAATGAAGAGTGGGGAAAGTCAGAAGAGACAAATTGAGCAAGGCATCAAAAGCATTCTTCAAAATTCCATGATGCCGAAGAAACAAAGTCAAGCTAAAGACTTTAAACAAAGCGCTTATTGGGAGGCAACCCAATTTTTCTTCCATTTTATTGATTATGCTTTCTAGAAATAGGATAATTTAGATTTTTTTATTATTCAATTTTAGGGACCCATCATCCATATCATGTTTCCCATTCAGTTTTCGATATGCTAGTTGGTTTATTAGATGTTAGAGCTAAGTAACATTTGCTCCAAATTTTTGAGCCTTAATGTTTTTATTTGATTGCATTGTGTAGGAACATGACGTCGCAGAACATTTAAACTAATATTGACCAAGAAGCTAACGAAAGCAATATGAAGCTAGTCATTGGATTATGAGTCATATCAGGGGAGTCTTTTCTTCATTTTTTCTCCACCCCTTTATATGCGGACTTAGAATTTAAGACATTGAAGACAATGTCTAATTTAAGTTTGGGGGTAGAAAACATGAGTTTTTATTTTTATTTTGTTTTCAATTTTGTGTGTGTTTGTATCATTTTTATATTTATTTATTTTGTGTGCTTTTATTGCTTCATTCTGTGTGCTTTTATTGCTTTAGATATATATAAAAAATTGAAAAAATTGAAAATATTTTCTTTTTGTGTGCTTGTGTGAGTTAGTTGGTCTGACAGACAATGAAAAATATATTGAATCATTAATTGATCTATGAATGGGGAATAAGTTGCATGCTTAGATTTTTTTTTTTGCTTTTCTATGTAAAATCTGATATATATTGAGCATATGAATTAAGTTAAGCATTGCGAAGGAATGAATTGATTTTATAATTGGATAGGTTGAAATAGTGGACCATATGTGCTAAATCCAAAACCATTAAATTCTTCATCTTTAGACCAAATTTATAATAGCTTGGGGGATTTCATAGTTGTAGGAAGATATTGAGATAAATAGGGATTTCATGTGTGAAATTTAAAATTTTGTGTGGATTGTCTAAGGTCAATGTGATGCAATTGGGTGAAAATTTCAAGTTAGAGGTCATTTTACTTGGATAGGTGTTTAATGAGGGACATTGCATTAATCAAGGAAAAAAATCATTTTATTTGAAAATTTCTCTTTGTAGCCTTTATGACTCGAGTTATTAAGCCTGTAAGAGTGTTAAAACCCGTTGCCCTAAAGTCAACTGACTTGGGAGTCATCGGCCTAAAACTTGTTACATGGGTCATTTAGAAAGCTTAAGGGAGAGAATGCTGCAAATAAAGAAAGAAAAAGTGTTGAAAAAAAAATGAGAGAAAAAATATAGAAAAAAAAGCAAGTGCATGAAATAGACACATCAAATACCTTGATTATGTTCCAAACACTTGTTTAAGAGATTTTAACTTTTGATAAGAGATTGTTAGCCTAATTAAATCCTAGAGATTGAAGCAATCAAATTTAATGGAAAATCCTTATTTATTGACACATTGACTTGCAATTAGTGAGATTTACCTAAACTAGAGAGGTGAGGATAGTATAGATTCAACCTTAGTTCTCACACTTGAAAAGAGTGAAAAAAAATAAGTTAGGGTGTGTGTAAATCTTACGAGTGATGAAAGAATACATTTGACCATTGAGGGCCAGGAATTGAAACAACTTATGAATTCATAATACTATACTTAATTCTTCACACACACATCGATCTTACATTGGAGAAGTAGATTTTAATTTCTGCATTAAGATTTTGAAACTATGCATAGGTCTGATATTATGATTTCAATCATGAAATAAAAAGTTAGGTTAGCTAGCTAAATTTTTTGCTTTACTTGATTGACCAACCACTAATTAGGTAATTAGCATTGTGTGTTTGATAGGTTTTAGTTTTGTTTGAGGACAAACAAAGAATCAAGTTTGGGGGTGTGATAAGTGTAGTTTCTACACTTATTCAAGTCCTAAATAATGATATGTTATTGTTCTTTAGATAAAATACTACCTAAGTTGTGTTATATTTCATTTCGTAGGTAAAACTCAATGTTTGATGAAAAATTGGAGAAAATGCAAAGATATCAAAAAATGGCTCCATGTATCAAATACAAAGTTCGGGAACTGAAATGAAAATATTCAAAAGTTACGTCGAACCTCATGATGAATATTTGAGAGTATTAGACATCAATTGGATGAGGAAAGAAGCCAAAGGGATGAAATATAGTTAAAGTATTATCACATATCAACTTTCAGCAGAAAAAGTTATGCTTCGAATTTTCAGGCTCACATTGAGACCCAATTTTGGCATAGCAATATTTTGAATTGGAAAAATGATATTTCTACAAGAATTGTAGACCTTTGAATTATCTTTCTAACTCAACTTGAATTAGCTCAACCAGATACGTTTAGAGAAAGTTATGACCAAAATACCAGAAGCTGTTCAGAGATAAACCTGCACGCGCAGGCAATTCATGGCGCTTGCACGTCCTTATTTTTCCCAACCCGAGAGTCAGTTGGTTCTACTGCGAGTGGGTAACACTTATAATGGTGTGAACGCACAGGCCTTTTTCGCAGAAGAATCTTTAGTTTTCTTTTGTGATTCAAACTCTTTTTGAAACCAAATTGGACGTGATTTTGACCGAATTTCTGGCTCTTATGAATAGAGAATGGGGGCTACACATAAAAGACCTATCTCTCTCACCTCTTCATAGACCATAGTTTTATCAGATTCATCAAGAATAAGAGTTCAATTGCCATATCTTGGGAGAGGAGACCAAGCTATAGCAAGGAATTGAAGGTTAATTATATTAAGGTTTTGAAGAATTCAACCGTGGAATTGAAGATCAACATATTTTTATTTATTTTATGATCCGAGTGATATTTTTCTATTATTCTTCTTATAATTTATATATTAACATGTTTGGGTAGATTCCCTTTTGTATTGGATGAAGATGAACCCTATTTTGTTATTTGTTTTAATTCAAGACTAGTAGTTTAGTTTATTTCTTGCATTTCTTGATTGATTTTGCGTTCCCATTGAACTATTTGATTGCTTGATCACCAATTAGATAGTAAGTTGCTTGTTGTAGTGTAGGAATACTCACAATATGTCTAGAACACGGCAAAATCAACACATGGACAATAATTATTAGGAATAATACCTATGGCATGTGCAATCATGTGCGATAAATCCTGTGATTCAATGCATGACTTTCATATGAATTTGGACTAGAAATAGGATCAGGTCGTGTTAGTCATATGTTTAATATATCTTGGAAAAGAATATTTAATAATAGTGGATTATCGATTGTCTTGAATGCATGAGTTTACTAGATTAATTATTGAGAATTGAAATAGATGGAAATAGGGGGATTCACGATTCCAATACAAACATTCACGTATATATAAATACTTTATTTGTTTTGTTAGTTTAGGATTAGTATAGAAAACATATAAACCATCTATTTTGATATTACCACAATTTGAATTTAATAGTAGCTATTAAACTACAGATTAGACCTTATTCTTCGTGGGAACGATACTCTTAACTCACAAATTTTATTACTTGCACAACGATCTTGTACGCTTGCGATATTATTTTGCAATAGGTTGCCTTCAAAGTAGCACCTTTGCTTATTGTCTTTGGCTAGACTTATTGTTTTTTCCTTTAACCGGCATATAATGGGTCTTCGAGATTCAATTGTGTCAAGTCCTCCACCTGAAGACCTTCATAGAAAGATTTGAGTCTATGACCATTTACCTTGAATACCTTTGAGGTTTCCAGAATTTGGACTTCTACTGCACCATGAGGAAAGACGTTAGTAATAACAAATGGTCCAATCCAACGGAAACACAATTTACTTGGAAATAGATGAAGTCGCGATTGGTATAGGACGACCTTTTGACCAACTTCAAATTCCTTTCTAGAAATCATCTTGTCATGGAAAGCCTTCATCTTCTCCTTGTAAGTTCTTGCACTCTCATAGGCATCATTGCACATTTCCTCTAGTACTTGAAGTTGCAACTTTCTATGTTCTCCACTCTCATCCATCTTCATGTTGAAACTTTTGATGGCCGGGTAAGCTTTGTGTTCTAACTCTACTAGAAGGTGACATGGTTTCTCAAACACTAACCTATAAGGTGACATACTGATGGGTGTCTTATATACAGTCATGTATGCCGATAAAGCCTCATCTAAGTGCAAGCTCCAATCTTTTCTATTTGGGCAGACCGTTTTCTCAATGATGGATTTGATTTCTCGATTTGACACCTCTGCCTGTCCATTTGTTTATGGATGATATGCAGTTGATACCTAGTAGGTAACATGGTATTTTCTCAATAGAGCTTCCACATTCCAATTACAAAAATGAGTGCCTTGATCGCTGATGAGAGCTCTCGAAATCCTAAACCTGGAGAATATATTAGACTTGATGAAATCTGCAACAACTTTAGAATCATCAGTCTTGGTGGCTTTGTCTTCCACCCGTTTTGAAACATAATCCACCGCATGAAAAATATAAGCAAAATTGAAAGATATATGAAATGGTCCCATGAAATTAATACCTCAAACATCAAAGATCTCACGAACAAGTATGACAGATTGTGGCATTTCATTATTTTGGGATATATTACCTATTTTTTAATAGTTTTCGCATGACTTATGGAAGGAGTAGGCATCTCGAAACAAGATGGCCAATAGAAGCCATATTAAAGCACTTTTTTTGTTGTCCTTTTTGCTCTAAAATTCCTCCACAAGCATAAGAGTGTTAGAAGGTGAGAATGGAGGTAATTTCATTTTTAGGAACACACATTCTAATCACTTGATATGCACAATGCTCCTATCTACCCTCAAGATTAGCTCTCTTTTCTCCATATCAATCAAAGTTCGACCTGTTCCTAAGCATGGTCTCCCCAAGATTATTGGAATATTTCTGTCTTCTTCTCTGTCCAGAATAAGGAAGTCCACTGGGAAGAAGAATTTTTCCACTTTAATCAACACGTTGTCTATCATCCCCCTTGGTTGGGTAAGTGATTTATCAACCAACTACAGTGTCACTGTTGTTGCTTTAGCCTATCCGAAATTGAGTTTCTTGAAAATAGAAAGTGGTATCAATTTAATACTCGCACCAGTATCATATAAAGTATTAAAAGTACCAATGTTTCCAATTGAATTAGGTAAGGTGAAACTCCCTGGACTCTTGAGCTTGGGAGGCAATTTCTTTTGTAATCTTACAATGCTCTCCTCTATTAGTGCCACAATTTCAAATTCTAGAAGCTTTTTATTCTTTGATATGATGTCCTTCAGAAACTTTGATAACTTGGAATTTGTTGTATCGCGTCTATGAACGAGATATTAATGTGGAGTTTCCTCAGCATATCCAAAAATTTCTCAAACTGTTGGGCTAGTTGGTATCTCATCAACTTTTATGGGAATGGAATAGAAGGCTCATAAGGTTTGATAGGAATAGTTGCATTAACCTTTGTGTATCTGAACTCTCTTTAATAGATGCCTTTATTATTTGTTCAGTCTGTTCCAATTGCTCCTCATCTGAAGAAGGTACTATTTTCTTACTGGTACTTAGCCTCTGGATTAGTATTTTCGATAATTGTACTCTACTCCTGGTGGTGATTGCTTTCACAGATGGATCCTCAACTAGTTTATTTCCCAAAATACTTACTTGCGCTTTGGGATTAGTCTTGGTATTGCTTAACAAGGTACCTAGTACTTTGTTCGTCATAGCAAGTGCCATCCGCCCAACTTGAGTTTCCAAATTTTTAACAACAGCACTCTGATCTCGAAGAGTTGTTTCGGCCTTCTTTATGAACTGAATATTAGCCTCCATGTATTGATTTGTTTTCTCCATAAATGTCTCGAACATCTCTTCCAGTTGGAAATTTTTCCCTTACTGCTAAAACTGATCCTACGGCCTATTCTGATTTCGATTAGCCCACGAGAAATTTTGGTGTTTCCTCTAACCTAGGTTGTAAGTATCTGAATGTGGATTATTCTGTTGATGTAGTCCCCATTGTGCAAAATCTACTTGTTCAACACCTTGTGCCAGAATAGGACAATTTGATGTGTTATGGTCAGCTCCACACTCCCCACAACTTGGCTGTTTGGCTTGTGCAACATTTGCGGTTTGTGACATGCTCTCCACCTTATGAAACAATGAGTCTATCTTTGCAGATAAGACTGAATACACACCCACGTCATAAACACCTGGCGCTTTCCTTTGAACTATTTGTTTAGAAGCCCACATTGCTGTAGTAGTTGCCACCGTTTTGAATAGTTTCAAGGCGTCATCAATAGTTCTTGTTGATAATGAACTATTGAAGAAGAATCCACCATAATTTTGAATAATGGAAGCAATCCCGCATAAAACTATTGGACCTGGAGTCCTTTGCTAATATCGTTGTGATAACACTTCCTTAACATGTTTTTGAACCGATTTCAAGCTTCATCAAAGGATTTTGATTCACCTTGATGGAATATTGAGATGTCATGCTTTAATTTCGTAGTTTTAGCCGGTGGAAAGAACTTTGTACATAATTTCTAAGCCAAGTCGTTCCAGGTACTGATGCTGGAAATAGGTTGAGAATCCAACCACTCCAGTACTTTATCACGTAGTGTATATGGGAACAGATGTAGTTTGATAACATCATCTGAGATACCCTGATATCTGAAGTGTTGACACATCTCCAAGAATCGAGAAACGTGCGTATGTGGGTTTTCTTCAGCTCTACTACAAAATTGATGTCCATTCGAAAATAGATGTATGACGTTGGCCTTCAATTGGAAATTAGGCTGCCTAAACAGAGGGTAGACGATGTTGGATTGGCTCTGAATGATTTGCCGTGTAATGAAGTCTCCAACCAACATGTTTCCCTCATCAACAATGTCTACTTCATTGACTTGCACCACTTGTTCGTTTTGCGCATTAGCCACTTGTTGTACTACTCTTGTTTTTCTTTGTCTATGATGAAAGGTGCGTTCGATCTCTGGATCAGCTGGAAGCAAGTCACCATCAAGCAACCTTCGCACATAAGACCTGAAAAGGAATGAAAAGTAGCACTTAGGTAAATTTATAAAAAGAAAAATTACTAACTAAAACAAAAATAATTAAAAATAAAGCTAATGTTCGAATTAATGTCAAGATAAATAAAAATAAACTAAATTCAATCCTCGACAGCGGCACCAAAAACTTGTTCACAAAATATTTGTTCGTTCTAAAATCACCGCAAATGTACGGTTTGAAGATACAGAAGATGAAATGGCTATTGGTGATGATGGTGGTCATGGTAGTCCTACTACTTCACAAGCTGCACCTACCCTCAGTCGACAAATGTTTGAAGATCAATTCAACATCCTACAAGTTCGAATTGATTTCCTTGCTACTATCATCAATAGTCGAATGGATACACTTGAACAAATGGTGGAGCAAATGAGCTTATCACAATAGGCATTCTTTGCACACATGTACTCCATTTATCTTTGAAGCCCTCCTCTACTGGCAGAAGATTGAATCATCATTTTTTTGTCCTCTTTTCGTTTTTCTGAACTTATATTTAATGTCATGTCATGACCATAATCACTTGTTTTTCTTCTTTTCTTGCACCTATGCCTTAATTATGGGGAAAGTTTCTTTTAACTTCATAATCCCCATTCTTTTTTATGATGATAAATGGGGAAAAAGAAATGTGATTTACTTCTATGTATTATGACTTGACTTGAAATGATAACTTCTAATGTGATTTATGTTAAATGTGATTTATCTTAATGAATAGTGACTTCCATTATTTCTATGAATTATGATGACTTCTAATGTGATTTATTTTTAATGAATTGTGGAAATGCATGTCTTTAAATATTATGCTATGAAAAATGATATAAACACAAACTTGGTTCCCATTAATGTGTAAAAGATAGGGGGAATATCTTGTATATTTTTACAACTTACTACAAATCACATATTGTTTGTCATAATAAAAAAGGGGGAAAATGTTGACATATGATTCAATATAGCTCCATTTGTTTTGATTATAACAAACAATACACTTATGTTTCTAACAAGTCTTGTTTCTTGAGTTTTTCATGAATATATATTCTTAAGCATTCAAAGGCTCAAATCGTCACCCCGTTGAAGAACAAACAATCAAAAGAGACTCGAAAAGAACAAGAAAGAACTTTGAAGATTAGAGTTTAGAAGTTGTTTATCGAAACTTCAATTTATATGTGAAGGTATTAACTTATCGATTTTTAGCAAATACATAAAGCTCAAACTATTTTTCATAATTCATCACTTGCATAAAAATATTTTTGATATGAAAATAAGTTCGGAAAAATGAACATTTTGATATAGAAAATTAATTTTCAAAACCTATATACTTCGGTCGACCAGTTTGCTCGATTGAAGTGTCAACCGAAACTCTAACGATTTGAATTTTACAATGGCTATATTCACACTACGGTCGACCAAAATTTATCAACCGAAACTTCCTGATTTTCAATCTTTTGATCTATAAATAGCCATCGCATTTTATTCCAACAACTTACAAGAGCAACTAAGAGAGTATATTTATTGAAAATCATTGAACTTACTTGATTTCATATTCTATTTCATTTATTACAAAGAATCTCTTGATTGATTAAAAACTAGTTTCATCTATTTCATCAAGAATTCTACTTTGCAAGAAAACTTCTCGTTCCCATCTATTTTCAATTCTTGATAGAAGTTTTCTTTACCAACAATTACATTGAAGTGTAATTTTCTCTTCATACTTAGCTTGTATTATTTGTTAAGAGAGATCATAGGTTGAAAACTTTGATACAAAGACACAAATTATTTCATTATCCGTCATTCATCAAAGTTTACCACATAAACACTTGAGCTTTACTATTTTCTATCTATTGAAGTGTTATCCTAACTCTCTAAAAAATTGACTTGATTATATCATTTGTTAATAGAGTTCTCTCAATTGTAAAATTATCAATTATATTTTGGTGGTTTCGAGAGCCTTGTGAAAACTCAATTGTTGTTAAGGATAGGTGGTCCTTGTTGTAAGTCACCTAAGAATAATGGCTCCTTATTGTAAGTCACTTAAGAATAAATGATCCTTGTTGTAAGTCACTTAAGGATTGGTACTCCTTGTTTGTAAGTTCCCATTTTAGTGCATTTGACATTACTCATGGCGGAGAGCTTGGTAACGGGGACGTAGAATACATTATGTATCGAACCCCATTAAATTCGCTTGTTATCTTTACATTATTGCACTTTACTTTAAATTGCTATTTATATTGTGATATATCCATACTTGAATTAAGTTATCGAATTTGCATATTCACTTCTCGTATTACACTTTGCATTTATATCTTGTGTATTAAATAAGTTTAAGACTAATTGTCAAAAAAGTTTTAAAAATCAATTCACCCTTCTCTTGGTTAGTTATTATTGGATTATCACTTTTTAACAATCAAGTATGGCAACCATATAATTATGCGCAGAAGAACATTCAATACTAAAAATATATATTAAACAATGAAACTAGATGGACCTCATGGTTATAATGTTTCCAAGGCTTTAGTATCCTTAGATCAAGCACAAAGAATTAGTTACACATGAAAAATCTAAAAACAAAAGAGAAAAATAGTTAGTAGGTGTTCTTTTTCATTTTTGGACGTCTTCTAGGGTTTATAAAGTGTAGAAAGATTTATTTCCATAAGTGTTTGATTGAAATTAGGAATCTAAGAAATTTGTGTCCAGAATGAACTATGCGGCACATGGTAACAAGTCATGCAGTCGTATAGAACATTTGAAAATGGACCTTGAAATTCATTGAAACGCCTCTTGTGGCCGCATGGAATTAAAGCCATGCGACCGCATTGTTTTTAATAATTTTCATCGAACAACTTTCAGTATTTTAGTCATATATTTCACTACCAATGTCTGATTGAGATGATTGAAAATAAATTGGAAAGATAACTCAAAGGGCTACAACTTTACTTCAAATATAATCTTCCCATTTGATTGTTTTCCATGTCACAAATGGGTCTCAATATGAGGCTAAAAATCGGTGCATAACGTTTCGATTGTACATTGATGTGTGATCATACTTTGATGATATTTCATCCATTTGATGTCTTTTCTCAACCAATTGACTCCTATTATTCTCAAATCTTCATCGTTTGGTTCGACACAACTTTTGTATATTTGCACGTTAGTCCTTGAACTTTCATTTCCTTTCACTTTGGTTCATTTTCACATATTTCTTCCAAATTACATCATCTCCATTAAGTTGCCACCTAAATCAAAATATGAGATTAATAAGTACATTTTAGCACAAAATAATCATACGAGTGTATATAATAAGGAGGGAAAATATGGATTTTACATTTCTATCATGGTGGATGAAGGTGATTGCCCGAAGTACTTTTAATGCAAGTCGTCCTAATACACCATGACCTATGGTCCACATGGGCCATCAAAGGGATGACCTCATTTCTACTACAAAGGTGATTTTTTCTCTAATTGAAGCCATATAGAGGGAAAATAATGGGGGTAAGCTTATGATTTATCAACATCTTGCCATAAGTGGCCCCAAATAGTATATTGATGGAGCTCCTGTTATCACCAGCATACGCTTTAGTCCATTTCTTGCCACAACTCTTACTATTAATGCTTTGCAATGGTGGTAATGTACACTCGTTGTATCTTCCTTTGTAAAAGTAATAAGTGGTGTACTCCCAATTCTATGTAGGGTGCTATTGACTATTTAGCTTGTGATGGAGGGATTTTTAGCTTTCCTTGCATAATTCCCCTGTTCATTTCTTGACTATTCGCTAACCTAAGAACCCCAATAATATTGTATATATCTCTGATTGGGGCATTTTTAGCATGTGCTCGAGGTTCTCTTATTTGTCTTTAGCCATTCTTAAGCCTATTTTCTTCCCGATGTCTTTTGTACTTGGGAAATTCTTTCTTGGATATAACTTTATCTCATCTTTCCGAAGCTGTTGGTTATGCTAGATGGGGACGTATTCTATTACACGTTGTAGGTATCTCTTCTTGTTTGAATGTGAGTCATTATGTTCCATATGTTTGGGCATGGACATACAATCATTCGTGCCATGGCTAAGTAATTTGGTTTTCTTTAAACATTATGCCTAACCTTTTCATATGCTAAAGAAGGAACATCATTTAAAGTGGCAGTAGCTAATGCCTAGCCTGAAGCAAGGGTGATGGTATGCTCGGTGGGGTCCATTGTTGATTTACTGATGCGAGATAGGGCATTGCCTTTACCTTTGAGGGGACAAAATCTCATAGAGGCTCGACTGCAATTGTTTATCAATTCTTCATTAACAATCTGACTTCTCATCAATTTCACCAAAGCATCATAGGTGGTGGGATTCTTGTTTTACATGTATATCTAGAAGAGTGTGTTCATATTGAGGCCTCTTCTTAGAGCTAAAAGAGCCTCTCTATTAGTGATTTATTCACAATAAATTATTTTCGTCCGTGAAACTGGCTAAGTAGCTTTTTAAGGTTTCGTCTGCCTATTACCTCATATCCAACAAACGTTGAATGGAGGCCTCTCCTTCCTTACTTGATAGATATTGGTTTAAAAATACCTTTTTGAGATCCGACCAGCTCTTGATACTTCCAGTTGGTATACAACTATACCATATTTTCACAGCCTCTATAAGTGTAAGGTGGAAGGCTCTACATTTTAATGTAGGCGAGGCTTCTTTCAAGCTCATGTGGGTCATGTAGTTGTTAAGATATTTTGCTGGATTGCCCTTTCCTAAATACGTAGGAACTTTTGGTGATACAAAGTGGTTGGGAACATGGGTGTTCCTCAACTCTTGTGAAAATAGGATATTCTCATCATTACCATCCAGCTCAAAAGATCTGCCTGGGCCATTCGAATCTTTCTCTTCAGCCTGGTATTGAGGCGACGTGATATGCTAGCTTGGTTTCTCAAATTTGTAGTGTCCCTTTTTCTTGCCAATCTCTAGGTGTAGGGACCTCGTGGGGCTCATGACTTTGCCTATATCCCTGAGGCCTTTGCGTAGTAGGTGGTTGTTGGAGCCTATTTCTAGACATTGATGGGTCGATTATGCCAAACACACTAGATGACCTTTGGGGGCCATGGACTTGTGCAAACTCCGAAGGAAAGTTATCAAGGATATGTTGACAACATGTTGTCTGGACACATAATTAGTTGACGTATCGACCTCAACTTTCCTTTCCATTAGGCTAGCCTCTCCCATTTACCTCTAAGAGTAAGCCCTTTGGCTATGTTTTTTCCCATCTTGTTGGAAAGCATTTTGTTGAGGCATTTGATCCCCAACCCTTCCTTGCATTTACATAATTGACTACTACATGGCAGTAGTCTATTGGGCAATACTCCTAATGTTGATAGCCATTTCTTCAACCTCTTTTACAAGGTGTGTAGTAGTGCCATCGCTTCGACGGTGTTGATGATTGGGTAACGTTGACATTAGTTTGGACTTTTTCTTCTTTAGAAACCTCCCATCAGCCCCTTGCATGAGACCCAAAATGGCTGGAACTCATGGAATATAAACAACTTGTCTATTGAGCAACACTATAAAGTGTACTTCTTCAGCATGTTCACTTGTTTTTTCTTCAAGAACAAGAACCTTTCTACAAGGGTGGAGTTTGAGATGCTTCTTTCACCATTGGCTTCTACCATTAAGATGTTCATGGTTATAATGTGGTTTTCTACAAATGGTACCAATCTATTGACCTTGAATTTTGTACCTCCAACATGGCAAATGAAGATATACATGGCCTACCTCTGTCAATGATATCAATCAATCGCAAAACATTTAATGCTAATACCATTTGTTGTCTATAATTTTGACAAAAGGCTTAGGCTTGACATAATAGTTGGGCAGGGTGGCTACCAGTGAATTGTCACATCAATAATTTATTATATATTACATAAAAAGATCTCATGTCAGCCCCCTTACAACCTCTCATGTTATGAGGGCTCTGTTATATACTTGGGGTCGACTTTAGCCAAATGGTCCAGCTTCAACCAAATGGGTTTGACTTCTTCTTGGGGTTTGGCAAACTATCTCATGTAGAATAACGTGGAGTGCAGGCCCAGGTCTAGATGCCACATACGTATTTTGAGGCCTCGTCAATTGAGGCGTAATATAGATATTTTGTACAATAAAAGTAAAAGGTAAGGACATATGTACTGATTACCCTAACTTATGCACATAAAATTCTGTCCATTTAATGAATTTTATTAAATGTCGTCTTTTTTATTATTATTGAGGTATTATATTAAAAACATCAAAATATAGCGATTGCAATAATTATAGAAGTAAATCATTATCCTCTAAATAAATTATCGATTTTTAATATTTGGTATAAACAAATAACTCACCTCTCTACTCGTTACTATTCACAAATCATTTAATTATTAATCGTGTACTTTATTGCAATGTTCATAATAACTAAAACAATATACAATATCGACAAAAATTAAATCTTTAATAATAAAAAATCAAGGGATAAAATTAAAGCTATATCATTCGTCATTACTGATAAATTTAGTCATAAACTTAAACACAAATCATCATACCCGAAAAAAAATGAAAATTAAAATGTATCACATGGTTTATGAAGAAAAATAGAAGAAATTGAGAAGTGTACCAAACTTGATTCTTTTTCTTCAATGGATTTGGAAAGCTTAGTTCATTAACTTGTATTTTTCTCCATATTTTAAACTCCAAAAATTCCTAAATTGCCAACAATAATATGAATGTAAAATATTTTGACCTTGAAAAATGTGACGCTTACGTGGGCAATAGATATCAGGCCCACTCATGCCAACTCAAGCAAATTTTGGCGTGTTTGATCGGAACACCGGTAAGAAGTAAGATGAATGTGGATGTGGGAGATGCTTCACTGTGTGAGGCAAAAAGATTCAAACACTGACGGGTGGAACAAAGATGATTGCGCTAACAACAATCACCAATCAAATACCAAAGCAAACCAATTAAATATTAAACTAATGTATATGGAAAAAAGAAAGACGATATGTATAGAGTTTTCAAGACCATTTGTATTATCAAGGATCAATATCTCAAGAGTCAAAAGTCCAAGAATCCTTTTCCAGTTACACAGAGGGTCTATTTATAGTGCTTAGACTAACATGGTGTTCGTTGGATCAGAACCATGTGGCATCATCTCCTTGATTAAGACTTCACATCATTGTCTATCATACAATAAATCCATTGACAATGGGTCAGTCGTCCTATACATTAGGCTGACACACCTGACATTCTTTATTACAAATGTTACATCAATAATTCCTAAAGATTGCTTATAGATCTTGTAAGAGACAGTTTCACCTTCATGAGCTTCGGGTGAACTGAGGGCCTTTGTTGGATGAGGCTTTGTATTGATCCTCTGTATGAATAGTTTCAGCTTCTTCCATTTCTTTATGTAGTGCTTTGGACTCACACACTTCATCCGTTTAGGTAGTGCTTTGGCATAAGAGTTTCAACCATTCATATGATTTCTTTACATTTGAACAGTTAGGACTTAGTTGATTTTTCTGCCTACGTGGATTCTTATGTGACACTTTGATTTGAACCTTGGTGACATTGCGTAATAAAGACCTTTTAGAGTGTTCCAATCCAAGAAAAAATTAATGTGTGAAAATTTATCCAAAAGCTCAAATTTTTTTGAACAAGTGTAGTTAAATTTGGATTGCATAGACTAGGGCGAGATGCCTTCCTAAAAGTGAGGAGGGTGAGCAACCTCCCTCACCCTCTAGATTTTTTAACGTAGATGTTTCAATTCAGCCCTTAAATTTTCAAGAATCCCTAAATTGAGTCCTCCACCTTTTCAATTGCTCCAATTTCTAGCAAATCTTTCCAATTTGTTTGTTTTGGCTCCAACACTTCTACCTTAAATAAGCTGACGAAAAATAAGCACGGTGGTTGATACTTTTCTGACTTATTTTTTGCTTTCACCAACCATTTTATGTTCGAGTAAATATATTACCACCATAGTTTTTATTTGTCCAACCACTTTATATAAATACATGCTAATTAAAAAATAATTTTGATACATATATTACAATTATGTTACAAGTATAGCCCATTCCATAAAAAACAAATAAATGGTACACTCCTCTCTTAGAGATGACAAAAAAAATCCATTTAATCTGATATTAGCGAGTCTCACCTCGAATGGGACAATGGTTACTCGCCTAATTAGGAAAACACAGCAGAGATGATGGGGATCGTCGCCTCAAAGCGGGTACGGGAAACATTGTCCCAGCCTCATTTTAAATTAATTTTAAATTTAAGTTTTTTATCAAATAAAAAGAAAATATTTATCATCATTTTGAAATAGAAATTTAGTTGTTCTTAACAAATTAGAAAAAAAAGAAAGAATATTCACTAACTAAAAATATTTTAAAAATAAAAATAGAAAAAATAAATAATTAAATAAAAAAATAAACAGGCCCAAGGACCCACCTTATCCCACCCTATCATGCTTTAACTGGGTATGGGGAGAGGCAAGATAACAAAAATAGCAGACATTATGGGGAATGGAAATGACTGATTCATCCCATATCCGTCCCGTTGCCATCCGTACTCGAACACAAATAAATGATACACCTCTCTCTTTCTCTCTCTATTAAATACACTTATATTTTCCTTCCCTACATGTTTTTTTTCTGAAATCCCATTGATGGAATCCAGTTGAGAGAGTGATTAAAAGAAGAAAATATATATTGCACAGTGGGAGGGCAAGAAAAAAAGAAAAACTTAATAACGGAGATAGAAAGAAAATATATATTTTTTGCATATTTTTCTCAGTCGTGTTTTTCTATTTTACAAAAATTTATTGTTTTCAAACTCGTAATTTACTTAACCTACCAGACTAATGATAATGATAAATAAAATTGAGTATTATCTTTGAGGTATCATGGATATGTAGCTATTGGTAGGAGAATTTTAATTATTTGAATAAAAAATTGAGTTTTTTAATCTTGATTTCCGAAGTTTCATTTTGTAACGCCTCACCTCTGAGGTTCGAAGTACAAAATAATTGCCACGTAGCAAGCCACGTAGGTAGAAAGTCAACAAGAAAGTCAAATATAGAGCCATGAGGTTAAAATATGAATAAATCAAACATAACTGAGGTCCTTACACTGCAAGACCAAAGTCCATGTTAAGGCACTGCCTCAAAGACGAAGCACTACCTGAGCTAAAACACTCTCTAAGGAAAAAAAGAAAGGAGCTGAAGCTCTCCACTTAGAAAACCACCTCAAAGATCTCTCTGAGGCTCTCAAACTCATCCGAAGCTCATGAAGCCGACACTGTCTCTTGTAATAGATTCGAAGATTTATTAGAAGTGATTGATTTAACACTTGTAATAAAGTTTGTCAGTGTGTTAGCCTATTGTAGAGCGTCTGACCCTTTATTAATATATTAATTACATGAACAAATAATGATGTGAAGCCTCAATTAGGGAGATGAGGCCATGTGGTTCTGATCCAATGCTGATTACATCGACCAAGGCAATATAAATAGGTTCTCTTTGTAACTAAAATGGTGAGATGAAGTTTTGACAATCACACATTCAAAATACATACCTGAACTCTCAAGAAATTCATACAAGCACTTGCCTGAATATTTTCATCTTCTTTACAAGTTTATTGCACACATATTTCAATATACAATTAGCAACTTCTATACACATTTCATCTATCCTTCTACATATTCCCATTTATCACCGTATAGATTAGTTTGGCTTTTGATCAGTGATCATTGTTAGCACGATTGCCTATGTTTCACCCATCGGAGCTTGAACAATTCTATCTCTTACCGCAAGGTACCTCCCGCATCCATTTTCTCCATGCTACCATCGTTGCTATGGTAGGAACGCGTTGGAATTGTGCTTGACTTGGCATGAGTAGGCCCGACATCTGTTGGCTCATTTTTTGGGGTCAACAGATTGATGTCGTTTGTGTGAAGCTCTTACATTTAACCACGAAAACATCTATGGGAAAAAGCTAGCCAAAATTACTTTGGCAAGAAAGTTCGAATCCTTGAAAAAAGAGTATCGTTGAAGAAATGACCGTTAGAAACTTACAACCCTTAAAAAGGGGAGTTCTTAAAGAAAGAACCATTGGAAAGTCCAAAAATCCGATACTTATTTGATCCTTGAAGAAAGGAACATTTGGTTGAGAAAAGTGTTTGTGAAAAATGAGAGTGCACCTCGAAGGAAGAGGTAACACCCTGAAGAAGAGAAACCCTCATGAGCTGTCCCAGTTGCTCACCATGACCCCCACAACATATGCGAGGTGGGTCCAGAGGTAGAGGCAGGGTCACAGCTAGACTCACTAGAGAAATGGCTACGATGGCTCCTAATATGAGAAATATAACCCAGCAGAACATAGCTATGCATGAATTGCTAATGAGCATGCAGGACCAAGGAGGTACCTAGTTCCTCCATATGCAGCCCCTGAAAATGCATTTCATGAACCTTAAGGGTACTATCACGAAGAAGAAAAAGTCCAAAGCCAAATGGCTGGATACCATCATACCAAGATAGAAGCTCTCCAGGAAAGAGAGGATGAAGTTGATACATCAACCAATTATACGTCAGAACGACCTCATGAGGCTCCATATAACTTTCCTTCGAACTATAAGCTATAAGATCAAGCTCAGAGATCAGTAAATGTCTTCGACATGATAAGTTCGGGGTTGCCTAGAAATAGGTAGGCTTATTCTCCCTCTGTGCCTAGAAATAGGGATGCTCATCCTCATTATGTACCTGGAAATAGGCAACAAGAGCCTCCTCAATATGAAATGCAAGAACTAGCCTGTCATAAAGAGCCTTAGATTCCTCTTCCTAGAAATAGGCATGAGAGAAGAGATCGGGCCATGAATGAGACAGGACACTCCCAACCAACTTTCCAAACTCAGTAGGGGGAGAATGATGATTTTGATGAACCACAGAGGTCCTGGGACCTCGATGACGATGACGACCATTCACCATTATCACAAGCCATTAGGAACACCCTAATGAAGTACATTAACAGCTTTAAAACACATATGAATTTGAAAGGAGCCATTCAGCTATGATATGCAGAGCCTTCCACTTGACCTTGAGTGGATGAGCTGAGATCTGGTATACTAGGCTACCAAAAGGTAGCATCCGGAGCTAGCCGAAGTTAAAAAAAGACATTCCTAAAACGCTTCGTCACCATCAATGAAGGTGAAAGGCTCATTTAACGATTGCAAGATATGAGATAATAGGGTAAGACGCTGAAAAGTTTCTTGTCTTGTTTCACTGATACAATGACCTACTGTGTGCAAGTCACAGATAGGAAAGCTTTAAATACTTTAAGAGGAGGTTTGGACATGAACTTTCTCTTTTGGAGAGACGTACAAAACAAGGACCCTACCACCTACGATGCCCTAATAGAAATGATAAGGCGAGAAATTCTCAATGAAGAACTGAGAGATAATAGGAACAGGGCCAACGATGGACTTTCCTCTCTTCAGATGCAAATGGAAAGAGGTCTTATCTCCTATTTGATGGATCAGCATGAACCTCTTAATCATGTACAAGCACTAGCTACATCAACACTTAATGCAGTACCCACTTTGGCTTATGAGGAGGTAAACTCTGATGCTGAAATACATTAGCGCTAGCTCTACCAGAGGCACCCACAAAAGGGGAAGAAGGAGGGAGTGATGCGCTGAACTTAGAAATAGGGAGGGAGTGCCCAGTTATTGTACCTACCATCAATCCCATGGCCACCACATAGAGAACTGCTGGGACGTTGCAAGACACTCCTAAAACACAAATCGTGGAAAATGCAAGTGCTTCCGAAGATATGCTCCTTCTAGGTAAACCTAACAGCCTGGGAATGTTGAGCCGTTGCGCCCCAACAGAAATGACCCCTCAAGGGGAAGAGATAATGATGCAAAAAGACCTAGAGAAGGTCAAAAGGCAAAGACTAAGCCCCTCCAACAATTGATGTCTAGGAACCCATCAGGGAAATTGACACAATCATTGGAGGCCCGCATGTTGGGGAGAGAGTCTATAAACTCATAAAGAAATTATGCTAGAGAATTAAAGGACCTTCCTATAACAAGTTTCCTAATTAACTAATCCTCTACAAGAAGAGCAATTTCACCAATCACATTTACTCAGGAAGACGTAGCAAGTGTGCAGTATCCATACTGTGATGCCCTAGTAGTAAGGGATATCGTGGCCCGAAAAGCCCTAAAAAGAATGTTGGTGGATAATGAAAGTTCGGTCAACATCATTTTTGGAACCCCTTTTGACAAGATGAAAGTTGACCATGAGTTGATCCTAATGAGTTCCCCTTTGTATGGTTTTACAGAAGATAGCATCGTTCTAAGGGGTAAAATCACTCTAGCAATAAAGATGGGAGTTGTATCCTTGACTACTCACCACTTCATGGAATTATTGGTGCTTGATAATCGCTCTGCTTATCACAGAGTACTTGGGAGGCCAACTTTGAAGGAACTATGGACTGTTACCTCCATTCATCACTTATGTATGAAGTTCCCAATTGAAAAAGGCATAGCCACTATCTGAAGTGATTAGTGAAGTGCTAGGGAATGTTACTTAAACTTCCTAAGGAAAGCTGAACCAAGGACTATCAACATCATTATCTTGACATGAACGATGCCCTAAACAAGAGAGTATCCCTGAACAAGGGAAAAATGTCGAGATGATCAATGTCTCTGAAGAAGGGGACATCCTAGGAGTTGTAAGAACCTCTGAAGAAGAAGCTATCTATGAAGAACATACCACCCATGAAGAAAGAAGGACTATTGAAGAAGCAACTAACTTGGAAGAGTTGGACCCTCGCATCATTGATTGTGAGCCTCAAACAGCACCCATGGATGAACTAGAAAGCTTCCCAGTATACCTACAAGATTTTTCAAACACTTACAGGTGGGAAGAAATATGCTAATGGAAGCAAATAAGGATCTATAAAGCTTTTTACTAAAAAATCTTGATGTCTTTGCTTGGAAACATGGCGACATGGTAGGCATTGATCCAAAGATCAGTTGCCACCACTTGAACATCAACCCAAAGGTCGCAGAACATATGCAAAAAAGAAAAGCTCTCAACCTTGAAAGATATGAGGCTCTAAAGGATGAAGTTAAAAAGCTAATCGACAATGGATTTATTGGGGATTCAGTGTATCCGAAGTGGTTTTCAAACCCAGTGTTGGTTAAAAAGCATAACGAGAAGTGAAGAGTTTGCTTAGATTTTTCAAATTTAAACTAAGCTTGTCCTAAGGACAGTTTCATGTTACCCAAAATAGACCAGCTTGTGGATTCAACTACCATACACAAACTTCTTAGTTTCATGGATGCATATTCTAGATACAATCAAATCCCTATGTTCCCAGCATATGAGGAACACACCTTCTTCATCACAGATAAGGATCTTTATTGCTTCAAGGTCATGCCCTTCGGGTTGAAAAATGCTGGAGCTACATACCAAAGACTTGTCAATAGAAAAAAGGATCAGCTATACATAAAGCTCTGCTACTAAGAAGAGGCCCTTCACATCGTACCATGAGTTCCAATAACGAAGGGATAAACCCAATAAGGACAAGGGAGATCTCTGAAGAGATTTCACGGAATGCCACACATCAGCGATCCCATCACCGGTGTCCCAGAGGCAACAAAATAGCTCAACTGGCTGCCGAAGTGGCTAGCATGGCCATGAACATGAGGAACATTACAACTTAAAATGCTGCCATGCAAGACCTCCTCATGCAAGTGCAGAACTAAGGTGGTCCCTGAGCCCCACAAAATCCTCAACAATTAAGCTCATAGACGAGTTGAGGCAGAAACTAGCCGAAGAACCCATTTGAGTCTTTAGGGCGAAGCCCCTATTGAAAGAGATGTGGGAATGGATACTTCCAACTACATAGCCGCTCCACCTAACAATGCCCATGCGAAAGATGACAACTTCCTTCGAAATATGAAGAGCAACCCCAAAAGTTTGCTAGCATTTTTGATCGGATTGGACGGGCACTTAGAAATAAGAACCAGCCCATGCACCACATGACCCGCCAGCAAGAGCATGCACAAAGCCAAGTTCAAGCCCCTCAGTTTAAAAATAGGCAAGAGAGGCGAAATATGGTGGATTGGGAGAACCAAGCTGAAACTGCCCAACATCTACCTAGGCCATCACTAGATGGGAACGATTCTGAAGAACTATGTAGGTCGTATGAACTTGATGATGATGATGACAATTTGCCCTTCTCCATGGAACTTCGCACCTTTCCGATGCCTCATAACTTTGTCCCTCTGAAGATTTCCAAATACGAAGAAAAGGGCGATCCGGAGAAGCATTTCAACAAGTATAAAATGAAAATGAGCCTCAGAGGTGCCTCGCCAGCTTTGAAATGCAAGGCATTCCATCTAACTCTCGATGGAGCTGCTGAAGTGTTGTACAGTAGATTGGCACCACTTAGCATAAGAAGTTGGCCAGACCTGAAAAAGGTATTCCTAAACCAATATCTTTCAAGAAAAGTGGGAGAGGCATCGATTCAATGCTTGCAAGACATGAGGCAAGCAGCAGGGAAGACCCTAAAGAGTTATCTTGCTCGCTTCATTGATGAGATAACTTACTGTGAACAAGTCATAGACAAAGAGGCATTTTCAGCCCTAAAAGAAGGGCTAAACATGAACACTTTGTTTTGGAGAGATGTTCGAAGCAAGAACCGTTTTACATATGATGAATTGGTGGAAATGATGAAGGTTGAGATTGTCAATGAAGAAATGATTGACCATAGAAACAGAGCTACCCAAGGACTTCCACCACCTCAGAGGTAGATATGTAGATGACCCACCTCTCAAATAATAAGCCAGCAATGGACTATGGCCGAACATGCTATGGCTCCCACTTCAAGACAAGCACTGGCCATTGCCACTCTAAATGCAGTCCCCACCTTGGCTTATGAAAATGTTGGACCACCATTGGCAACCCGGCCAAAAATACTAGACAACCCTCAACCTCTAGAAATAGAGAAGATCTGGTAGGCTTAGAGATAGGCCCTAGGAGGAACTGCGGCCTTATTACGCTTTCCATCGCCACTATGGCCATGATACAAGCTAGTGTACAAACGTGAATCGGCCTACAAGTAACCCTCGTAACACAAAGGATAGCCGCTATTAGGATAACGCACAAAGGCTCTCTCTAAGAAGAGGTGAAACGAGGCAACATTCGCCCCATAATGAAAGAAACAATGATGGGGAGAGGCCTCGAAGTGGACAATGTCCCAGGAGAGACTTAGCCGCTTTGAATGAACATAAACCCATTCATAAGATTGACACCATTATCGGAGGACCCCATGTAGGAGGTGAATCAAAAAATGCTCAAATGAATTATACGAGAGAGGTGAGAAGTCCACTAATGGCCAACTATATAGTAAGTCAATCTTTAAGGAAAGGGGCCATGGAGCCTATTACATTCACCCAGGAAGATGCGGCAAGTGTTCACTTCCCATACTACGATGTCGTGGTAGCCCACAATGGGCTGAAATGCATGCTAGTGGATAATGGCAGTTTGGTCAATATCCTATTCGGTATGGCTTTTGACAAATTGGCAGTGGATCATGAGCTAACACCGATAAACTCGCCCCTCTACAGATTCACAGAGACACTATCATTCCAAGAGATAAAATTACTTTGGCTATTGAGATAGGGGCCTCGCCCCAGGTGGCACACCACTTCATGGATGTTTTAGTTGTTGATCACTGATCCGCTTATCACAGAGTTCTGGGGAGACCCGCCTTGAAAGAGCTATGGGCAGTCGCTTCCATCAATCACATCTGCATGAAATTCCCTACAGAACGAGGAACTACCACTGTCCGAGGTGATCAAATGGGATCCAGAGAATGCTATCTTAATTTTCTAAGGAAGGCAGAACCACAAGTTAACATGGTGCTAGATGCCGAAATGTTAGAGGCCCTTGAAGAAGGACAACCTCCAATGCGAGACATTATTATGGCATAGGCTAGGTCCGAAGTACCCTTGGAAGAGCTAGACCCCATGATGATTGAGTTGGAATCACAAACCACCCTAATGGAGGAACTAGAAACATTCCCAGTAGACTCCTAAGATGTATCAAAGGTTTTTCAGGTCGGAAAAGAATTGGAAGAGGAGATTAAGGAAGAACTAAAGGACTTTCTTCGAAAGAATTTAGATATCTTCGCATGGAGGTACGAAGACATGATTGGAATAGACCCTAAAGTTAGTTGCCACCACTTGCAAATTAACCTGAACTACACTCTACACAGGCAGAAGAGGAGGGCATTGAATACCGAAAGGTATGAGGCCCTAAAAGAAGAGGAAGAGGTGGAGAGGCTGATCAGTAATGGTTTTGTCCGTGAGGCCAACTATTCAAAGTGGATTTCAAACCTTGTGCTTGTGAAGAAGCACAATGGCAAATGGAGAGTTTGTATTGATTTCTCTAACCTTAATCAGGCCTGCCCAAAGGATAGTTTCTCACTTTCAAGAATTGATCGGTTAGTAGATTCAACTGCTGGGCACGAACTTCTGAGCTTTGATAAGTGTAGTTTTTATACCTATTTGCGGCGCTAAATTATGTTATTTTTATTGTCTTTTGACTATATTCTACTTAATTTATGTTAAATTGTAATTGTAGGTAAAATCTCGTGTTTGATGAATAATTGGAAAAAAGATGCAAAATAACGGAAGAATTGCAAAATTCAAAGTAGAAGGACTGAATTTTATTATTTTGAAAGATTGAAGACTAAAAGAAAAATATAGCATTAATGGGCTTCAAATTGAATTACAATAGGACTCAAATTCAATTGGTATTAGACTTTTATTGAATGGATTAAAAGAGAAGAATTTTGGGTAAATTAGAGTATATAATATATATATACACACACCTACAGACCGGCAGAATTGAGGGGCCATAGCCATTCTTAAAAATTGATTTTATTCGGCAGTAGCATGCGACTACTAGGAAGTAATTGTATTATTATTATCACGCACAAAGATGCTGACACTCTGAGAAGAAAACAGAAGCTAATTGGGAGGAAGTTGCAAATTTTGAATAATATATATATTTATATATGTTCACGCAGCAACATGGCAGGAAAGTGGAATAAGTGGCAGCAAAATTGACTTGGAATTTGATTGATATATATTCGTATATTCATGCGAACAAAGGCAGCATCTAGACAAAATTGGAATTAATCATGTTATGTCAATTTTTGGTGATTTCTTTTCACTTTTGTTTATTTAAATTCAACATTATGATTGGCTAAACATTTTTATATTGGGATTGATGATGGAACTTATATTTTTATTATATGTTTAATCTTAAGATTTTCATGTCATTTTAATATTTATCAATTAATTATTGTGTTTTTAATGCTTTAATTGTCCGCGCAACAATTAATTGATTTATGGAATAATATTGAGACCGAGAGGTGATATATAATTCCAGCTCACGTAATAATTGATATAGACATTATAAGAGATCGAGAGATAATTGAAATCTATGCGATCATGTTGAATTCATATTGATTAATGCGTTCATATGTGTGTGGATCTACATAGAGATATAGTAAGTTCGGGCATATGGATAGGATTAGTGTTGCTCGAGAGAGATTATTAACTATATCAGGTTAATTCAATCGTTGACATGTATGAAAAATGGCTGAATAATTTGGAATTAAATGTATGATAAATAACCCAAGTGAAATCGGAAATCCTAACTATCTAATCACATAATCTTTCTTCCAGATTTAATTTGAATTCGTTATTTTGTTTATTAGAATTTCGTTTAGAAAACAAAACTTGATTTGATCGTTAGTTGCTATTTTTTATTTAAATTGAAACTAGAGTAGTTTAGAAATTTATAGTAGATAGTAGTCTCTGTGGGACGATATTCGGACTTAAAATAAAATCCACTTTATTACTTGTCACGATCCGTACACTTGCGGAATTTCATGAACAAGCTTCATGGACACCTTTTCAGGCTAAGGCGATGAGGACAACATCTCTTTCATCACTGATAGGGGCTCTATTGTTACAAGGTGATGCCCTTCGCCCTGAAAAACACTGGGGCCACCTACCAAAGATTAGTCAACAAGATGTTTACCGATTAGCTAGGTAAGACAATGGAAGTTTACGTTGATGATATGCTTGTGAAAAACCTCCTGGCAAATGAGCACATCAAGCACCTGGGAGAAGCCTTCCAGAAACTAAGAAGGTATCTTATGAGGCTTAACTCTCTTAAATGTGCATTTGGCGTGGCTTCGGGCAAATTCTTGGGCTACATTGTAAATCAGAGGGGAATTGAAACCAATCCAGAGAAAATCAAAGCTCTAATCAAAATGAGGTCGCCACAGAAGCCCAAGGAAGTACAACGGCTCACTGGTAGAATAGCAGCACTAAATCGCTTCATCTTAAGGGCCGCTGAAAAGTGCTTGCCCTTCTTCAAAATCCTCAAAGGGGGCAAGAAGTTCCAATGGACCCCAGAGTGCGAAGAAACGTTCCAATTGAAAAACTACTTGGGACGAATGCCCCTCCTCAGCAAACCAAAGGAATGAGAAACTTTATTATTGCACGTGGCAGTAGTTGAAGATTTAATCAGCTCAATACTTGTGCGAGAAGAAATGCACCAGTTGCCAATTTACTATGTGACTAGAGCCTTATTACCCACTGAAGTGCACTACCCAGACATGGAGAAATTGGCTCTTTCTTTGGTCACCGCTTTTTGAAAATTGAGGCCATATTTCTACGCCCGCAACATTCATGTTCTGACAAATCTCCCATTAAAGCAAGTCCTACAGAAACCAGATGCCTCAGGAAGGTTACTAAAATGGGCTGTTCAGCTCTGTGAATTTGACATAACGTATATGCCCCTGATAGCGATAAAGTCCAAGCCTTGGCTGATTTTATTGCAGAATTTGCTAAGGCCCCTAAAATCGAAGCGAACATGGAACCAGCAGAACCTCCCACATAGAGTCTCTCTGTTGACAGCTCCTTAGGAGAGACAGGCTCCGGAGCTGGTGTTGTGCTGGAGAGTCCAGATGGGCATAAGCTCAACTGTACCATGAAGCTTGGATTTAAAGCTTCCAACAATATAGCTGGACTTTGATTAGCCAGAGAATTACAAGTAAAGAGCTTGATTATCAGCAGTGATTCACAGTTAGTGGTAAATCAGGTCAATGAGAACTTTGTAGCCAAAGACAAACACATGGCAGCCTATATGAAGCTGGTCATGGGTTCCCTACCCAACTTTGAGAAGTTCAAACTAATTTAGGTACCACTCCAGGAGAACTCCCATGCAGATGCTCTATCAAAGCTGGCCAATAGCAAAGATTCAAAACTGCTCAAAATATTGCCAATTGAACACCTGGCTGAACCCTCTATCAAGAGAGGTGAAGAAATGATGTGGATTAATAGCACTCCACCATGGATGCTACCTATCCTGGCCTACCTGAGAGAACAAACATTGCTGGAGGATGAAATTGAATCACGAAGGCGTCGAAGAAGAGCTGCTCACTTCGTCCTACATGATGATATCCTGTATAAGCGTGGCTTTTCCTCTCCCATCCTAAGATATACAGGGAGAGAATAAATAAATTATATCCTTAGAGAAATGCATGAAGGCGTTTGTGGAAATCACTCCGACGGACCGGCCTTGGAACACAAAATACTCAGGCAAGGGTATTACTGGACGACCTTGAAAAGGGTCTTCCACATCGGAGACTTGGTCCTCCACAAGGTGTTTCCATCAACTAAGAACCCTGGTACCAGGAACCTTGGGCCCTAACGAAAAGGTCCATACCGAATTGTTCAAGTCAGACTTAGCACATACAAAATAGAGAACCTAGAATGCCTCACCCCTGAAACATCGAGCACCTAAGGAAGTACTACTAGTGGGAAGCTTGTAACTTTGTAAATATTGCAATCGAACAAATGAATTTTTCATTTTACGTTGTTCTTGCATTGAACTATCAAAGCGATATTGCCGAGGTGCAAGCTCCTCCAAATGGGTCACCTCGAAGGACATTTGCGTAGTCAGAGTCGGTATGGGTACCATCTTTGATGAAACAGAAAGTGCACATATCAAAGTAACCTTGCCGATGTGCAATCTCCTCTAAAGGAATCACCTCTAAGGACATCTGCATAGTCAGAGGCGGTGCGGGTGCCATCTTTGATGAAACAGAAAGTGTACATCAAAGTAACCATGCCGAGGTACAAGCCCCTCCAAAGGGGTAACTTCCAAGGAAATTTGCATAGTCAAAGATGGTGCGGGTGCCATCTTTGATGAAATAGAAAGTGCACATATCGAAGTAACCTTGTCGAAGTGCAAGCCCCTCCAAAAGGGTCACCTCCAAGGAAATCTGCTTAGTCAGAGGTGGTGCGGGTTCTATCTTTGATAAAACAGAAAGTGCACATATCAAAGTGACCTTGTTGAGGTGCAATCTTCTCCAAATAGGTCATCTCCAAGGAAATCTGCATAGTCAGAGATGGTGCTGGTGCCATCTTTGATGAAACAGAAAGTACACATATCAAAGTGACCTTGTCGAGGTACAAGCCCCTCTAAAGGGGTCATCTCCACTGAAATCTATGTAGTCATAGATGGTACAGGTGCCATCTTTGATGAAACACAAAAAGTGCACATATCAAAGTAACCTTGCCGAGGTGTAAGCCCCTCTAAAGGGGTCACCTCCAAGGAAATCTGCGTAGTCAGAGGCGGTGTAAGTGCCATTTTTGATTAAACAGAAAGTACACATATCAAAGCGACCTTGTCGAGGTGCAAACCCCTCTAAAGGGGTCATCTCCACGGAAATCTACGTAGTCAGAGACGGAGCGGGTGCCATCTTTGATGAAATAGAAAGTGCACATATCAAAGTAACCTTGTCGAGGTGCAAGCTCCTCCAAAAGGGTCACCTCCAAGGAAATCTGTTTAGTTAGAGATGGTGCGGGTACCATCTTTGATGAAATAGAAAGTGCACATATCAAAGCGACATTGTCGAGGTTCAAGCCCCTCCAAAGGGGTCATCTCCACGGAAATCTGCATAGGCAGAAGCGGTGTGAGTACTATCTCCGACGAGGCAGAATATCATAAATGATTAAGCAAGGCTGATACAATATTACTTAGTGCTTCATTGGCTTCTTCCATTTTATTAAGTTGTTAAGTAAGGCCGATGCAATATTACTTGGTGCTTTATTGGCTTCTTCCATTTTATTAACGGGTTAAGGTAAATCGATGTGATTAAGCTCGAAATAATCCACTTAGTTGTTTATTCGAAGCAATGATAGAAGGAGCAATTACTTTGTACAATTGAAATAAAGTAAAGCGAGACAACAACACTTGAAGGGAAAATAGATTTCATTAATGTCAAAAGAGGCTGCGGCCAGTATATGAAATGAAAATTACAAGGTTCCTAGTCAAAGTTGACTATAGCTTCAGCTCTTTCCTCATGGGTTCTCTCTTCTTCCTCCACCATACACCGCCTCTAGTAGGGCCCTCGAATTCCTCTTCCAGGAACTCAATGTTCAGATCGGTATGCCTCTCACGAAGGCGAGGCATCATCCCTTTGGCGGCTCATGAAGCCTAGTAGTTGGCGAAATCATCATATTTTAGCGTATTCTCAAAGTTGTCTTTGTAGTTCTGAACCGTCGCCTCGCCTACCATCTTCACCTCGGCTATCAAAGAGTCAATCTCTTCAGCCTGGGCCTCGAAGAGTTTTTTCAACTCAGCTTTCTCCTTGTTAACCCCCTCCAGAGCCTCGGAGGTGAGCCTTTGATGCTCGTAGACTAGTCGATCCTCTTGGTCAGAGCTGCCACTAGTGAAGCCAACTCATACAGTTCATTCTTCAACTGATTAACTTGTATCTCAGCTAAGTTGAGCTTTACCTCTACCTCAGTCCATTTCTCCTCCGACAGTTCAACCTCCATTTTAGCTTTTTCCACCTCAACCTCTCAACTTAACGAGGCCTCCAACCTCTTCTCTAGGTCATCATTCTTTTTACGGAGGCCTCTGACCAAATCCTCTGCCACTATCCTAAGACTTAGCGCCCTAGCCACACAGGTATTGTTCATAGTTAAAAGGTCCTCAATCTCACATAAGGCTACGTGGTTAGCTCAATCCTCGGTCCAATACTTGTTATGAACCCTTGCAGCAGAGGCGGTCTCTGGAGGGAGCATCTCCAGCACGGCCTCAGGGAGGTCTTCGTCCTTGCTCCCCAAGAAATCATTAAGTTTACCCCAAGCTGGGGTGTCGGCAGGCCTCTTTTGCCTCTTCCTGGTCGACCCCTTCATGAAATATTCAGTTATTGGCATGATGGCCTAAGGGATCGACGGAGTCACCACAGTGACCCCGATATTAGCAAGAGAGATAAGAGATTGTTGTGGTCGGAACGGAAGCAAAAGCCCCAGATGGGCCAACCGCCTTCTTTCTTCTCGCGAGGGAGGCTCTTTCATCCCCTCGTCCTCCTCAGCAGGCTGCTGGCCAGCCCTGCTGAGGGTGAATAGACGCTCCAACTGCTTCTTATAAATAGTCTAGATGGTTTTCAACAGTTTAGCCTACGCCACGCTTAGCGGATGGTGGCGAAATTAGGCCTCGATGGTTTCTTCTTCTCAAAGTCATCTACAAAAGAGAGAATTAATCTTTAGAAAGAGGAAAAATAATAAAAGAAAAGTATTGAGTAGTTATCCTGCCTAGTCTTAAGTCCATGCAGAATGAAGTGATGGTTATGATCTATAAGCTCCTTGTAACTCCTTTCCAGCAGAGGCGTCTGGTACAACTGGCTAATGATATCCTACTCCTCCTCAGTTATCTTGCACCTCAGAAGGGAGCTTACAATGGATAGAAATATTAAAACCATAGGTAGTTAGTCAATTAAAATCAGATCGATAAGCTACTTACTATAAGTAGAGTAGGTGGTGGGGACGATTAGGGTGCCATGAGATCATTCTCTATGGTATTCCTACCGGCCAGATGCCCAGAACCACGAGCTCTTCTAGCCCTTGATTATCCAAAGAGTTGCCAACCCATATCACTTCGGTTAGAGCAGAATCTGTGTTGCAACAACTCCCTCTAGAGTTACACTCTTGATGCTTCGGCCGTACCGCTTCACGTCGCAATAGCTCTCCTCAAGGAATTGCCACCCATTATCACCTTGGACAAATCACAGTTTCACTCTTTATCAACATTCGACAAAATTATTATCGTTCGTCGTTTAACTACCCGCCTCCAACGCTCGTCCCCATGCGTCTGAACTCGACAGTTAAAACTAAAAGTCATTGTACTATATGAATATCCGTACATGGACTTGCAGGACTATTGTTACAGGCATGTGTCAGACTCGCCACCTCACCCGCCATGTGTCATAGAAGTGTTCCACACCACACCACGCCACGCGTCAGCTGAGGTGATTGCGCAATGGGACGAGCTAATTGCATATGTCGAAGTGATTACATAAGGGATGAACTGAATGTATGCCAGCGAAGGAACCGAACTCATCTGCGATACATCGTGGATGCAAGGGACCGTACTCAACTTCTACGACTCTACACCTGCTTCGCCTCGTCCCAGCAAAGATCTCTTGTTCAAAGATCTTTCCAAAGTCAAATCCCTGATTTATGGGACGTGTGACAGGACCTAAATGGTCAATTCAACTACGTATGTTAGAGACATTTAAAGTGATCCAACCTATGGAGGGATAGATTGACACCTAGGATGTGACGAGCTCTGAGGATCTGATAACACGTGTCTCCTCATCCAACGACTCTTATCTTCCCATCTTTATTATAAATATCCACTCCTTGTGCCAGAAGAGGGATTCAAATAAAAAATCTATCCTACTACATTGTAAACTTAAGTATCATCATCTCCCTTAAATATTGGCACTTTTATCACTACTCACTTTATCAATTATTTCCCAGTGAGTGTCCTACCGTTGGTAAACCATTTTCGGTTCAACCTTAAACTGACTTGACCGTCGGAGTGCTCGCGGCCACTTCCAGCTTTTTCGAGAAAGGTCAGGGTGACTAACGACGTGCTATGTGTGCAGAAAAGAGTTGACTTAAAGATTTATTCTGTTGGCCACGTGTCGGAGCCATTTTTCGAGGTTAACAGTTTATAATGTACATTAATTTAATAAAATTAATCAGCAATTTATGGTTACTTTTTAAGGTTGATTTTTAGTGCAAATAGATTCCATGTAATGTAACCATTTCGTAACATAAAGAGTGCCTTTAGTATTTTTCTTTTCTAAAAGGTTATTGATGAGAACCACGTAACAATTTTAACTACACAATCCACAACGAGATTAGAACCAACCCAAGAAAGATGATTAATCTAGGATTTGGATTCAACCCAAGATTAATGAACCAAGCAACCAACACAATCACCGACAATATGTTGACCTCGTGATTACACGCGTAATGAATCTAGCTCAGATGTTTGAACACCACAAGAAATCGATTCTTGATAAGTTCGTAATTGTTCAACAAAAAACAAGGGTTTTGAAAGATAAAGACTCACAATTTAATTCAATAATAATATTGGTTGTTCTCTTACAATGAGAGGAAATAACTATTTATACCAAACACTAGAATCTAGTAAAATCCGGAATTATCTTGCCAAAATTACAAAATAATGCAATAAAATAGAATTCTAGTGAAAAAAGGAAATCTCGCAAAAAAGAAAAAATTTTGGTCCGACTAATACTATGCGACCGCATAGTGCATATGCTTGCGGTCACATAGACCAACAAATATCCCCCAGACATCTTTTGGTAGTTCACCACGGGACCGCATGGTTGAAAAAACTATGCGGTCACATAGCTGTAAGTTTCAGCTCCGGCTTCGTCCGCTTGAATCAAGTTTGTCCAATCCGATTCCAGCCTCAATCCCAACATGGAACTTACCCCATTCTTCGTCACGATCACTATATCGTCAACTGTGGTCAGAACGAGCAATACCATGGCCTCTTTCACCCGCTTTGTTCTCGATCGCATCATCGACCCTTCTTCGACAATCAACATATCCTTCCATGCACTTGTCTTCGTTGCAACGACACCTCGAATCACATCAGTTATTAATGATTTTACTTTTCCATTTTAGTAAAAATACTTCCATTTTAATAAAAATACACATCTATAATATATTAAAATGGAGGTTTGGGGAGAAACTTTTGAATACCCAGTTTACTCTTACATATTTAGTTATATACCTAATATACCCTTATTTCATTTTGGTTTTGTTAATAATTAATTAATAACATTATTTCCTTACATATTTAGTTATATGTCCAATATACCTTTATTTAATTTTAGTTTTGTTAATAATTAATTAAATTTATTGATAAAAATAAAAAAAAGTCCTTTTCTTTTCCATTTGTCAATAATTTCCAAAATTAATCTTTTTAATGTTATATTAATTTTTATCAACAGATTATTATTATAAAAATAAAACTTAAATTTCTTCCCTCGATTGAATTAGTTATTTTTAAAAAATAATATCCATATTCTCTATTCCCTTATTTAAATGGTTATTTCATTGAGTTGTTCTACATATATCCTAACAACTAAATAATATATTTATGTAATAAAATTAATGCATGCGTTCGTTACTAAATAATTTGATAAATTTTTATTTTATGTTATGTTTACCCTTATTTAAAAGTTTTTTTTAATAAGTAGTTACATATGAATCTCCATGATACCTAAGTTTAGATAAAAAAAAAATGGAATTTCAAATGATAGGGTAATTATATTCCCATTAAAAATTCTATTAACTATACAACATTCTACTTGCAATAAACATTTATAATCCTTTCTCATTTTCACAATTAAATCATACTTATTTTCCTCTATATTTTTATAACGATATGAAACTAAATAAATTTGTTATAGATAGACTGACGAGGCCCAGAATACCCTAGTTGGCAATCGGACCTAGGACCTACACTCCACGTCATTCTACGAGAAGGCAGTTTGTCGAACCTCATGAAGAGGCCAAAACTATTTGGCTAAAGGTGAATCTATTCGAATGGATGACCTGTATGAAAGAATTGACCCATTATACAAAGGAGATGATGCATGGGGCTAATAGGAGATCCTTTTCGCAATCTTTGGTATATGATTGATGTGACGACTCACTATTATCGCCACCCTAATCCAATTAACTAGGACAAGTCTAATCCCTTTGTTAGGTTTATGCCAATTATTGATTGATGCTTTTGACATGAGGCTTCAGCCGTGTGGATGAAGCCACGTATACTTTCATCCTGCGGCCAACATTCATCATTTTCTACTATAAAAGCTCACACAATGTGTCATTTTAAATGTAATGCAAGTTTAAACTTTCAAGCCATACCTTTGTTTTGAGAATACTCACTACATAAACCACAAAGCCGTCACCCATTTTTATATTGGAGGCTCTAGAGTCCTCCCATGCTCATGTACTAACTACCCCACTAATTTGACCATTGGGATGTGCAACCAACATTACACCACTAGAGGAAGGCACATGTGGGTAAAAGTTTGTCCAAGTTTACAGGAATTAGGCTTGCATGGATGTAAGAGGCCTTGGGATCTCTTGAACACGCTGAAAGTACGAAATTTGAGGTCAACAGATTGGCGTCGTCTGTGGGAAACTACAATATAACTACAAACATCCTTATGGTAGGAGCGATTGGTGAAAAATGTATTTCAAAATCCACCCTGAAGAGAGGTCCTTATTCTTGAAGAAAGAACTAGTAAATGTGCATCAGGTGCTGAAGAAGTGCTCTTCGAAGTGTTTCTCAACACACACGTTGTTTATATATCATAAGTTCCAGCTATTATAGGTTCCATAGAAGGGTCCAACATGAGGTTTCTAAAGAAGAAGTCATATGCACTAATGTCAACACTTGTAGACTCCATCATCATCACCGTCGAGGCGGTAGCACTACTGTACGCCTTGTAAGAGAGGTTGAAGAAATGGTTGTCAACATCAGGAGTATCACCCAACAGAATCCTGCCATGTAGTAGTTATTTATGCCAATATAGGGACAGGTTGGGCATTAAATGCCTCAACAAAATACTTTCCAACAAGATATGGTAGAACATAGCCAAATGGCTTACTCTCAGAGGCAAATGGAAGAGGCCAGCCCCGTTGAAAGAGAAGTTAAGGTGGATACATTAACTAACTATGTATCTGGACAACACGATGGCAACCTATCCCAAGAAGAAGAAAACTTCCATCCGAAATTTACACGAAAATGTGGTCCCCAAAGAGGTTATCTAGTGTGTTTGACAGAATTGACCCATCAATGCCCAGAAATAGGCCTTAACGACTGCTTATTACGTAGAGGCCACAAGGGTATAGTAAAATCCATGAGCCATAAACGGTCCTCCATCTAGAAAGAGGTGTGAGAGAAAAGACCGTGCAAATTGGAAAAACTAAGCTGGCATACCACAATCGCTCGTTACCAGGCTGAAAAAGGAAGATGATTCTGATGGCCCATATATATCCTTTGAACTAGATGACGGCGATGAAAGTTTTCCATTTTTGTAGGAATACCTACGTTCCCAGCTACTTTGTACCACCGAAAATCTCCAAATGTGATGGAAAGGACGATCCGGCAAAATATCTTAACAACTACATGACTCGTATGAACTTGAGAAAAGCTTTACATACGCTTAAGTGTAGGGCCTTCCACCTTATACTTACATGGGCTACTGAAATATGGTATAATTATATACTGGCTGCGAGTATCAAGAGTTAGCTAGATTTCGAAAAATCTTTCTTGAACCAATATCAATCAAGCAAGGAAAGGGAGACAACCATTCAACATTTCTAGGATATGAGGCGATAGACAAGAAAAACCTTGAAAAGTTACTTAGTTCATTTTGCGAATGAGATGACTTATTGTGAGTAAGTCACTGATAGACAGACTCTTTCATTTTTTAGATGATGCCTCAATATGAATACCCTTTTCTGAAGGGATGTGCAAAATAAGAACCCGGTGACCTGTGATGCCATTGTGGAGATGATGATAAACGAAATTATTAATGACTAATTAATATATCATCGCAATAGAACTTCAATGGGATTCCTACCACCTCAAAAGCAGAGATGAGGCCTAGCCTCACATTTGATGAATTAGCAATGGACACAAGCTAGGCACATAATCACCCCTACCTCAAATCAGGCATTAGCTATGAGCACTTTAAATGCTATACCTTCTTTAGCATATGAAGAGATTGGAAATGATGTTCAAAGGCAACCAAATTGCTAAGAGGTAGAGGTAGAGGTAGAGGTAGAGGTTGAAGCAATGAGCCTAGGAATAGGCCCTATTGTACTTACCACCGAACTTATAGCTATGACACTAATGATTGAATGTCCGTACTCCAACATGTGAAACAAAATGATATACATTTAGGTAGAAAGGACATTTGCCATGCATAATGAAATATGCCTTCGTTTGACACAATGATCAGCCCCAACGAGTTGAGGTGAGACAACATCCTAGGGAAATGTCCCCTAGATGCAAAGTAGATAAGGATAGGAACATGCCTAGAAGTGACCAAAGACAAAGAAGAGAACCATCATAAGATGCTAACAACTCCCCTATCAAAGAGATATACATTATCATTGAGGGTCGGAATTTGGTAGTGAGTCAAGAAAAATGCATAGAAGAATTATGCAAGGGAGGCCAATGATCCTCCAATGACAAGTTGCATAGTCAATAACACCCGTCATGGGACTAGAAGTACATCCCCATTACTTTTACGCAGAAAAATGCAACGGGTGTACATTATTCCCATTGCGATATGTTAGTAAGGGGTGTTGTGTCGAGAAATGGTCTGAAGCATAAGCTAGTGGACAACGGGAGGGGCCACTTATGACATAATGTTGGTAGATCATGAGCTTACCTCCTATGGCTTCACCTCTATATGGTTTCACTGGTGATGACATCATTCATATGAGAAATATTACTCTAACGGTAGAAATGGGATTGCTCCCTTTGACAGCCTATCATTTCATGGAGTTTTTCTATTGTGGAACACGGGCCAGCCTATCATGAGGTACTAGGATGACCCACATTGAAGAAAATCTTAGCTATCACCTTCATCCATCATTTGTATATGAAACTCCCTACCGAACGTAACTCACCACAATTAGAGGTGATCAAATGGGATCAACGAAACTTTATCTTAATTTATTGAGAAAAGCTAAACCTTGAAATGTTATCCTTGTATTGGTTGATACTGCAATGATTGGTGCACCTAGAGAAGGATAAATCCCTAAATAAGGGGGATACATCGAGATGGCAGATGCCCTTGCAAAAGGGGAACCCCTGAAGAATGGACCATGGATGAAGTATTAGACCCTCGAATCATGGAGGCCAATTTTCAAGCGGCCCTAGAGGAAGAATTGGATTTCTTTCTAGTAAACCCACAAGACCCCACTAAAGTGTTCCAAGGAGGAAATTATCTATATTTGGAAGATAAATAAAGGCTCAAGATTTCTCGCTCAAGTACTTGGGTGTATTTGCATGGAGGCATGAAGATATTGAAGTGGTGGAGACTAGTCTCCACCACTTCAATATTGACCCAAAGCTCACCCTTCATAGATGAAAGATGAGAGCTCTTAACTCGAAAAGATATGGGGCTCTGAAGGAAGAAGTGGAAAAGTTGATATCCATGGGTTTATTAGAGATACCATCTATTTGAAGTCGTTCTCTAACCAGATCTTGGTAAAGAAACACAATAGCAAATGGAGAGTATGGATAGACTTCTCCAACCTTAATCAAGCTTACCCCATAGACAGTTTTCCATATATAAGGATAAACCAATTTGTGAACTTTACTACGAGGCAATAACTATCAGGGTATAATTATATCCCTATGCATCCATCGGATGAAGAAAACACCTCATTCATCATAGATAAACTCTATTGTTACAAAGTTATGCCTTTTAGCTTAGAGAATGGTGAGGCGACCTATCAAAGACTTGTGGACAAATTGTTTATTGACCTCATTGGTAAAGCTATGGCACTTTATGTGGATGACATACTAGTGAAGACCCTCAAGAATGTAGACCATGTTCAGCACCTCGATGCTACTTCTCAAATTTAAGGGGATATATAAGATGAGGCTGAACACCCTCAAGTGCGCTTTTGGCATTACTTCTGGGAAATCCTTATGCTATATAGTCAATTAACGAGGTATAGAGGCTAACCCTAAAAAGGTTAGAGCCTTGATAGATATGAGGTCACATAGCAAACTAAAGAAAATATAAAGTCTCACAGGTTGACGACGTGATTGAGTCGATTTGTTTTAAAGGCCACTAACAAATGCTTTTTCATTTTTTAAAGTTCTTAAAGGAAGAAAGATGTTCCAATGGAATGAAGAGTGTGAAGATGTTTTCCAAGAGCTAAAAAAACATTCGGGATAGGCCAACATTCGTCTAAAATGTAAAGATGGAGAATTGCTATTACTATATTTGGTTGTTTCTGTAGAAGCAGTAAGTTGTGTGTTTATAAGAGAGGAATGTAGTTTGCAATTACCAATTTATTATGTAAGAAGAGCCCTTTTGTCAATAGAGATTCAATATACTGACATAGAAAAACTTGCCCTTTTCTTGATCATCTCATCTAGAAAGTCGAGACCATATTTCCAAGCCCACAGTGTCCAAGTATTGACAAATTTTCCACTCAAACAAGTGGTGTAGGAATTTGATGACTCGGGTAGGCTAATGAAATGGGCAATAGAATTAAGTAAATTTGATATAGTATACAAGCCAAGAGCTCTATGAAAAGGCAAGCACTTGTGGACTTCGTAGTCGAATTTGCCCAACGCTCCGAACATAGAGGTGACTATGGAATCGTAGAGCCACATACATGGAACTTGTTTGTTGATGGTTTCTCTAGGAAAATAGGTGTAGGTGCTGAGTGGTTTTAGTTAGATCTAGATTTAAAGTCTCCAACAATACAACTGAACTTGTGTGCATAGTAAATGCACGATGATAACGATTTTTTACTTTTGACAAATGCAACGCGAATTCGTACATGCCTAGCACGGTTTGATTATAACCACTCATTTGATTTTTCAAATGAGTGCCTTTTGGGTTCAATGGTGATGATGATGAGTACAGATATACTTTTCGAATTGAAATGATGTTCATCCAATAGCTAAGCCTTACATTGATTGCCTATAAAAGGATGCCTTTGCCAATTGTAACACTTTTCTCACTTTGAAAAAAACCTTTGAAGCAAGAAAAACATACTTCACATTTCTCCAGCATTCTTGAAATCAACTTCTGACGACCGACCAAGCTCCAGTCTCTTTGATCTATTTGACGTTTGTGTAGGTAATATACTATTTTTCTACAATTATTTGGCTAAAATATTCATCACATGACCTCTTCTTCGAAACCTAATACCCAGGGTAGGTTTGTTGGAAAATTGACATGACGTTGATATATCTTGAGATTGGTTTGCCTACAATAATCCCTATGAGAGGATTATGGAAGTGATAAGGGTCCCCATATTGTATGGACGATGCAAAAGGGTCCAATAGACTATAGCATTAGGTGGGGGCCTCTTTATGAAAGACCTACATTGAGGATAGCGAGCTAGAAACCTTTATGGAGTGATATAATATCTCTGATACCATTAAGATGTTTGTTTCGACCCCTCATGAACAAAACCTATTTTCTTTATGATGAGAGTGTTGGTATGAGCGAGGCGATCCTGAGTGCGAGAATAAGGTTTCCATTACACCCATTTTTTAGGCATATACTTAGGCAGTATAACCTAACTCCCACACAACTTTTCCCAAATGCATGAAGCCAATTGGCAGGGGCCTTTCTTCTCTTAAATAAGATCATTCTTGGCAAGGATATGTCTCCCCATGTATTCTAGATCCTTTTTCAACCTCAAGCTTCCAATGGAAGGAACATTTCAAGGGGTGGTATTGTATAAACTATGAGGCCCGTATTAACCCTTTATCTGGGGTATTCCGACCTTGATAAAGAACTAGAAGTAGTCTTGGTTCTGAGTTAAGGATCGTTGGTAGATAGTTGAGGATGATATGGTCCAAAAACTTATCGTGTTGACCTAGTACCATGAGTATAGTGAGTTTTTTTTTAAAAGTGCCTTTATTCATTGTCTTTATATAGGTCATTCCATCATACTACCATAAGATAGTCAATAAAGAAGCCCATTGCAGAGTCCTATTTTTTTTTATAAAAAAATAAATCTTGAAGAATAGGGCGATGAGGAAAGTGGCCTACTAAAATGGAAAAGGGATAGAGAGAGTCCTATAAAGGAAATGCCTAAGATTTCTTGAGGGATGGGTATGATGCAATGCCCTAGCCATTTTGGAAATGTTCCCCGTCGAGATTCAGGAGGCTACAAAAATTTATCACAAATATTGGACTAACAAGTATTCTTTATGCGTGGAGACCTATGACTCGGTTGACATGGTTGAAGCTGGTATCACCCTGCGGGCTCAATCACAACTCCTCAATGCCCGATGGACATGAGAAGACTGCAAATTCTCAATAAGGAGTGTTATATTTTTAGTGTTGGCAATTCTGTAGATGAAATGACTAATTTGTAACGTATTGTAAAAGTCAATGACCTAGGGTGCAATTTGTACAAGTTTGGTTGTGAGGTCTAGGGTTTGAGCATAAAAAGATAAGAAACATGGTGCCACATTTTTGCTAGCTTATCATCCAATTGGCACTCGAGTAACAAAATTAGAAAGTCTGTCGCCCGCCTGTTCTGAGCTCTCGCTCGAGCGACAGTGCATCGCTTGCCTGTCGCTAGCTTCTCGCTCGAGCGATAGGTTGATCTGAAAAATTCTAGATAGGTTAATTATCCTTTGCTATAAATACCCAAGCCTATGCATGGAAATTATGTGGTTGTTCATTGAATTCGAAACACCACCCAAGCCTATTCATACATGGAATTCATCCTTTCACTCTTGATTTTCTACAACCACATATTTGGGAAAAACATCAAACTCATTGAATCTAAAACACCACTTACTTCTTATTGGACATAGGAAGGTACTTTCTCAGTTGAACTTCAGAGGCTGCTGGAGGTTGAGAGTGGTTGGACTACAAGCGTGGGAAGAGTACACGGCCTTGGGACAGGTTTTTAGAATTCCACTTGGAAAAGACAATTGTAGAACATCTTCGAGCAGATCTTAGAGTAGGTCTTGGAGCAAACCTTGGAGTTAGTAGAAAGTAGATTGAGAAGTCTAGTGGAGTTAGCTAGATAGCATTTTATTGTAACTCACTTCGTATTGTATAGTGGAGGTAACTGGCTTGGTCCCAAAGTTTTTACCCAGTTGGGTTTCTCTGTCATCAGTATTGGTATTATTTATTGCTCTTTTATTACAAACTGCGGTAATTAAACAATTTAGAAACAATCAAAAGTGACTGTTTGCTTGTTAATTGTATAATTTTGTACATAAATTCAAACTTACTTAGTAAACTACGTAATTTCAAGGAGATTTTTCAAAATGTAGCTAACGCAGAGGCTGAAGTGGCATCCACTGTTGATGACGTTATAGAAGCTTTCAAGGTTAAACAGGCTGAAATGAAGTCGAGGATGGAAGTCCTTTCAAGAAAAATAAAGAATTGAAGGAGGTCCACATTTACAAAGCCGAAGTGAAGGTCATGACGAACTGGGTAGAGAATTCTGATAACTTGTAGAAAATAGATTCGTCAGCCTTGAAAGAAGCAAACAAGGAGAAGGGTGAGTTAAAGTCCCAAGTAGGTGAACTAAATGTTGAAGTTACTAATTTGAAGCAACGATTGAGTGAAGCGGAGGAGGCAACTTTTAAGAAGTACTTGGATCATTTTCATGAAATGGCTGAGTATGATAGCTTCAATTTATACTAGAGAAAGGTCGCATGTGATGAAGTCCTTAAAAGGGTGAGTTTCTCTGAGCTACACCCCCAAGTCGACCTAACTGTTATAAAGGGTGAGTTTCTCTGAGCAAAGCCATCGTCCCCTACTAATGATGCTATTGAAGACTCAATACAAGATCTAGAGAAATGCTAGTTAGAGCATTAGTAGGATGAAGCCACCTCTTAGACTTAAGCTTTCTCATCTTTTTGCTTCACTTCATACTTCAAATATACCTTTTTTTCTTACTTCTTGTAATTAGTTCATCATTTGAATATATAGAAAGATCTATTCAGATAATGTTGTTACTTTATCACCTTTAATCTTGTACAAGTGTTGACGCCTCGACATATTATATAAATTATCATTCCAACTATTCTAAAGATGGTTAATAATCCCAACTTAGCTGATGATTAATAATTTATGTCGATTTCTCAAACCAAAATGAAGCAATGAGTTAGAGTGATTTCAGAGCAACTTCACTAAAATGATCTTATTTGTTTGAACAACCAATATTTCTTTAATGGATCATGCATTTGTATTAAGCTTTATATGGGTTCAAACATAACAACTAGGATGTTTAAAATATTTACCAAGTATATAAGGTTCGATGTCCATGTATAATCTGACCTTTTTCAAAAATAGCCACGCGTTCAGAGTTATCAGTTCACTCATGAGGGTTTCCAAAAATTTTAAAAATAATACAATTTTGTCCTCTAAAGACTTTCATATGGTAATTTAAAATTCCTTTGCAAGGGAGTAACTCTTCCATGCAAGAACTTCTTCTACAATATTTAGTCTATACGTAGAAGAGATTCGTCTTGTAAGTTTCGAAGTTGTTTCATACCTTTCATTTCGAGGTGGATGATGCTCTTTGCAAATGGATGACTATTCTGTGCAAAGACTTCTTCCATGATGTTTGATCTATCCATGAAAGGGGTTCATCTCGTAGGTTTCAAGGCTGGCCCCATATAGGTGCTCTATACTTTTCCTTCTAAGGCGGATGATTTTTTTTTTTTTTTGCAAATGGGTGGCTCCTCAATGCAAAGGCTTCATCCATGATGTTTGATCCATACATGGGAAGAATTCAATAAGTAATGGACTTGTAGAGGTAAAAAGATATCTTTATTAATGTGAGAATTACATAAGCTGGTGGAGACAATCAACCACATAGATAGACATTATTTACTGGTAATGCATTATAGATGGTCATTACTCTAACGGTGTGGTTGTACCTTCTCATCCAAGTCTCTCATTCTATAGGTCCCAGGCTTTTGCTCCTCTAATATACGGTAGGGGCCCTCCTAATTTGGAACCAACATTCTTATGCCTGGCTCCTTGGAAGATGGGAAGATTATTCTCAACATAAGTTTGACTTCCCATTTAGAAAATGGTCAGGGGCTCGAAACAACAGTTAAATCCTGAGAAGGATGCCTCTAGATGGGGGAGAAATGTTGACATTTGTCACATTTCCTTATGAACTGAAGTGCGTCCTTTGTAAGGGTTGGCTAATAGTATCTTTGCCTTAATACATTATGTGTGAGTGCTAAGTCCATCTATGGTTACCACAAACTCCTTGTGAGAACATAATTAGCATATTCCTCACCACTGCATCGTAGAAGAGGTAATGAAAACCCTATCTTGTAGAAGACCTCATCCTGGAGCATGAATGAGCAACCATTCTTCTGAGTTTATTGGCCTCTCCTTATCATCTGGCAGGACCTAATTCCTAAGAAAAGTAATAATTGGCTGCACCAAGATGAGGTTCATTCAGTCTACATAACTTATTCCCATTGTGAGATTGAGGGTCTAACTAGATGTTCAATTGGTACCACTTTAAGTAGTTCTGAATCATTGCTACTGGCCCATTTTGACAAAGTATCGAGATGAATGTTCTCAGCATACGGGATTTGAGACAACTCAAATTTCTCAAAAGATGGGGGAAGTCTATTACCTTTTTGAGGCATGCTGCCATACTTTTGTCCCTTGTAGTGAAATTTTTATTTACTTGACTTAACACCAATTGTGAATTGTTATTAACCACCATCTTTTTCACTTGCATCTCTTTAGAAAATCTAAGGCCGACCAGTCGAGAGTCTGCTTTGATGATGTATATTAAGAATATGAGAGGTTTCTAAATCATTACATTGTGCATCAAATCAATGTTTTTTTATAAATGCGTTTATCAGAGATCTCAACTACATCAATAGGCTCGCCCTTTCAGAAAGAGCCCCACCTTAATGCATTTAAGCTTATCACAAGCTTAAATTACATCAATAGGCTCATATTTTCAGCAAGAGCCTAGCCTTAGTGCATTTAAGCCTTATCATAGGTTTTATTACACGCTTCAACTATATAAAAGACTCACATTTTTCAGCAAGGGCTTCTCTATAATGCATTTAAGCCTTAGCATAGGCTTCAACTACATCAACATGCTCATCCTTTCAGTAAGGACCTCGGCTTAGTGCATTTAAGCTTTATCATAGGTTTTATTATAGGCTTCAACTACATAAAAGACTCACCTTTTTCAGCAAGGGCCTTTCTTTAATGCATTTAAGCATTATCATAGGCTTCAACTACATCAACATGCTCGTCTTTTCAGTAAGGACCTCACCTTAGTGCATTTAAGCTTTATCATAGGCTTCAACTACATCATAACTATGCACATGTTATCTCAGCTCAACTCAGATATATCTCAACACAAAAGTCTAAGTATTATATGAAAACACTTAGACTTCGGCATATAGAAATATACCACATTATTCTTCGAACAATTTTCTCCACAAAAGCATATATCTTAACACAAAATTCCACATACCATATGAATATCAATACTTGGACTTTGGGGACTACTGTTACAAATCGAATGCCGAGGCCCTAGAATGCCTTACGGGTACCAACCTAAGGCCCACACTCTACGTCATTTTACCGAGAGGCAATCCTCGAACCATATGAAAGGGTCAAACTTATTTGGCTGAAGCTAAAACATTCAACTGGGATGACCCGCATGAAAAAATTGAACCCTTATATAGGAAAGAGGTAGCAAGGAGGGCTAGCAGGAGATCTTTTGTGCAATCTTTGGTATGTGATTGATGTGATAACTTAGTGTTACCGCCTCCGTAATCCAATTAACCATGTCAAGTCTAAGCCCATTTGTCAGGTTTATGGGCAGCAAAATGGTATTAGCATTTAATGCCTATAATTGATTGATGCCTTTGATAAGAGGCATAAGCCATGTGGATGATGCCACATATGCTTTCATTCTATGACCAACATTCGTCATTTTCAACTAGAAAAGCTCACATTGTGCCATTTCAAAGATAATGCAAGTTTAAAATTTATAGCTCTAATTTTATTTTGAGAATACTCTCTACATAAACCCAAATTCGACCTCATTTTTACATTGGAGGCTCGCATTTATGACCCTTTTACACTCATTTTTTACTACCTTAACTGACTTGATCATCAAAGTGCACGTAGCCAACTCCACCACCACCAGAGGAAACCACGTGTGGCTAACGGTTTGTCTAAGCGTGCAAGAATTAGACTTGTGTGGATGTGAGAGACTTAGGGATCTATTGGCCACACTGGATATACAAAATTTGAGGTCAACAAAATTATTATATCATTATAATATGTGTTGAAGTTT
Source organism: Fraxinus excelsior (assembly GCA_019097785.1). NCBI lineage: Eukaryota > Viridiplantae > Streptophyta > Magnoliopsida > Lamiales > Oleaceae > Fraxinus > Fraxinus excelsior. The sequence continues at coordinate 23,663,523 of CM032624.1, forward strand.
TAAACCATCCATACACAACATTAATAAATTAAAAATTCTAATATACAGAGAGAACACGCGATGAACAAATATGGGGAGAGTTTGTGAGGCTAAGTTTTTGAATTTCTTGCCATTGAAGAGCATGTGAAAGAGATTGAGAGTTGTTTATTTTTGTAATTAATAATTAATGTAAATGAATGAGAGGGGAGATGCAGGGTTTCTTTGACTTAGTATATACACTATGTAATAAACACAATTAAGATTATTATAGCTATACTCGTTCTAGAATGGTTGTCGATTAAAGTGATTTGTTGTGGGCTCTGCTTCTCAAAACTTGAAAATAATCTAGATGATGCTAAAGAATAGGAATGTATTTATATTGGGAATTTGATTATAAAGTATCCATACTACGAAAAGGTTTCGTTGAGATCTACAGCAATAATAAAGACTTTGTTGAAGTTTTAAAAATAATTTTGTGTGATAAAGAGGTATTATATAGTGCGAGTACAAGACCTCCGGAGTAGTTACCACACACCCCTCCATGGATTTCTCTCAGCACATAATTCTCCTCAACTCATCTGGTATACCATAAGAGAGGCGATGAATATCCTCTTTCGTAAAGCACGTTTTCTTGTTAGATGAAGCGAGTAGCTCTCTGTCTTCATTTATGGGCTTCTTCTCTGTCGGGCAAGGTCTGATCTTTGAGGTAGGCAATAATGGGTTGATCTAGGTGGGAGAACCATCGATTTACATTGCTTCATCTTTCTTTAAGGTAGAAGGTTGGATAGGTAATCAATGGATAGCTCAGAGTCTTTGCTGCTAGCCAATTAGGATAGAGCATCGACATTGGCATTTTCTATTCGCGGAATTTGCATTAGCTCGAATTTTTCTAATGATGGAATGAGTTAGAACTACGAGCTTGAGGTATATAGCCATGCCCTTGTCTCTTACAGTAAAATTAATATTAATTTGGCTTACCACTAACCTTGGGGTTGATGCCCACCATGTCATCATGCTTTCAAGTGAAGCATCTAAATTTTTTGAAAGGAAGCACTTGAGCCTATCCTTGGTCTCGACACGTAGGTTTTTTCCAACTTACAACACTTTGTTGGCTCATGTGGATTTACCCAGAAGCTTTCCAGTACTTCGACTGGGGCTATTCGAGATCATGTTAACAATACGTGTTCGACTTTTTTGTAGAGAGTTTAAGTAACACTTCCTAATTCCCATTTGGTTGCCTCTTAAGGTGGCTATGCATGTTCAGTGTGAAACCTCATGCACAAGTGATTGATGGACATGACAACCTAAAGTTCTTTCAAGGCAGTCCTTCCCAATACAACATGATAAGCTGATTGATTATCGATGACTAGAAACTCCATAAATGGCGAATCATTAGAGAGGGTTTGCTCATCTTTACTGCCAAAGTTATCTTACCCTAGGGATGATAGTTTCACTTTTCATACCATATGAAGGCATTGTCATTGGGGTGAGCTCATGGTCCACAACCATTTTGTTGACTGAGCTCCCATTATCCACCACCAATCATTTCAATTCATTTTGAGCTATTACGACCCATACCACTAGGGCATCACATTGTGGGAAATGTAGACCTTTCGTATCCTTTTAGGTAAAAATGATGGGACGGGCATTTCTGGACTTTTCGAGGTAGCTGCTAATAATGATGCTCGTCATTGGGGGATCCATTGACTCCCTCGAATAATTTATTTAGGAATTTCTAGTGTTCCCTTCGACTTATGGGCCTCCAAAATGTAGTATTTTCATAAACATTAGAAGTTTATGGACAATGTAAAATTTAAAGTGTTAAACATGTAATGAGATAATGAATCCTTTAAAGTGTTAAACATGTAAAGTGCTCACTACTTGAACACTCTCCAATAGATCTAAGGTATGAAAAGAAATGTTATTCCTTTAGCATGTTTATGAGTCATCTTGCTTTATATTATGATATATTATGTCAATTGTCAAGTATTTAGAACTTTTCAAGTAGTTAAGGTAATTTCGGGGACGAAATTGTTTTAAGGAGGAGAGATTGTAAAATAGAAATTAAATATTTTACATGCCATATTTTATTTTTTAAGAAAGTTGAGGGACTAAAGTGATATATGTATTAACTTAAAATTTTGGGCTAAATATTTACATCTTGTTAAAGAGACAAAAAGTATATCAATATGGGTCTCGTTGGATAGCTCATTTTTAATCATGTAAATTAGGCTCAAGAAAAAGTCAATTTGGATTAGTTAGACCCAAGATATTGAAGTTCAAAGAAATTGTAGTTTATTTATTTATTTTTAAATCAAAGTAGATTGGGATGAGGATAGCCACGTGTGTATGGATGTGAGAATAAGAATTATTTTTTTTAAAAAAATTCTATTTAAAGTCAAGTCACTATCACATATTATGATTAGAACAATATTTTTATGTTGTGATAGGTATTTTTGTACACGTTACCTTGTGATTTGTTTACTAGAAATTCAATTTTTATCAAATGTGATAAATACAATTTTCCATCCCAATTTTACCATGATACAAACACTATATTTTTCAATTATAAATAGTGTGCAAATGTCTTATAATTCACTACCACATAATTTTATATAACATCTTTCATATAAAGCAGCTGTAAATTCTAAGCACATTTTTATTATCAAAAGCTTGTTTGATCAATCAAGGTAAGATACTATTGTGAAAGTGGTTCGTTTCCTTATACTTTTATATTCAGTAATTTATGCTCGAATTGCCAGTGGAACTTCGAGTTCTTTATTAAGAGATAAGAAATCCCATGAAATTTAAGATGACCTAAGATGGGCGTGTCACTTCGCACCGATATACTCCATAAGAGAAGAGTAGTATGAAGTGTTATTTTATTGTATATAATTGTGTATGAAAACTGCACATATCTTACTGGGTGTTTTTTTTAAATACTCACTCTTACAAATTTTTAGAGGCTAATTTGGGTCAATTGGAGCTGTGGCGAGATGATGCAGTGGACTGCCAAGGGATTCGACATACGAAAATATTAAGTTTTACTGCTTTCAAATTTAGTAGTTTGTTTTGTTCAAACATTATTATCGAATTTATTAGTTGAGAATGTATAATTTTTTTAAAGACACGATTTCATGATTCAAATTTTAATTTATGGATGTTCCAATATTTTGTTTATTAAAGGATTTTATCGTTCTGCATTTTAAGTAAATAAAAGTAAATGAAATATAACTTTTTGTAACACCTCCAGTTGTATGAATTTTGGGACGTTACAATAGGGCACGGCCCTATGATCGCTTTTTCATCCCCTTCATTTTCCTCCACTCTTGGCAAGAGGTAGATGTCTTGGTATAGTCGGCATGACATCTTCGTATGCCAAAGTCAGCACCACATTTAGTAGGATAGAAATAAGGGTCTGGCTAGATGTCTAGATCACAACATGCCCCACTTATTTCCATTGATGATTTACAAAGTGAGAAGTTGGTCTTTTCCTATTTGCCTCTGTGCCGGTGGGAGCTCCATGGCAGCCCTATTGCACTGATCAATCAATTTTTCATTGACGATCTCGCGACTTATCATATCTAGTAGTTTATCATTGGTGATTGGATTGACATTCTGCACATCTCTCCAAAAGAGAGCATTCATATTGAGGCCTCCACTCAAGGTGAATAAGGGCTTCTCTATCTGTGACCTGTATGCAATAGGTCATCTCATATGTGAAGTGAAGCGTCCTAAGAAGCTCTTTCACGTTTCGTTAGGTTATTGCCTCATATCTTGAAGGTGTTGGATGGTGGCTTCCTCTTCTTTGCCGGCTGCATATCACTTCGAAAATGCCTTTTTGAGTTTTGTCCAACTTCTAATGCTTCCAGCCAACTGGTATTCTATTATACCACATCTCAGCTGCCATACTCAAAGTTAGGTAGAATGACATGCATTTCACTTCTGACATGGCTCATCTTAAGCTCACGTAGGTCTTGTAATTTTTGAGGTGCTTCATTAGGTCACCATTTCCATCATATTTAGAAATCTTTGGGAATATGAAGTAGCTAGATTTTAGGACATCTCTTAAGGGCTGGGAGAAAAGAAGGTTATCATCGTCATCGTCTGAATCGCATGATCCTTAGGGTTAATCAGAATCTTCTTCCTCTGCTTGGTAATGGGGAGACGATTATGATGACCCTGCTTAGTTTATTTGATTTTGTTCATCGCTTATTTTTCACCAATTTTTAGGTGGTAGGACTTGACTTTGAGCCACATGTGTTTCTGGGGCCTATACGTAGGTTGTGCTTGGGGCATATTTTTAGGCATTGGAGGTTGTTGAAATGGCCTATCCCCAGGTCTTCACGAAGGGCTTATGTAATAACCCAATTTTTATAAGTCAAAGTCAAGGGTTGAATTGTCTAAGTCAAAGTCAAATATGGAGTTAAATGAGAATAAGTTAATTGCTTGGGACTTATTTTTAAAGTAGGAAAAGAAAAGGTTTTAAAATGGATTATATTGGAAGTTGTAGACTTACTTATTTGGCATTGGAGAGTTGAGGGACTTCCTTTGCAATTGACCCTTTATCTAGACTTTTCCTCAAGTCATTGTCTCACTTCCCACTATACACACACACACACACATTGCACGCAGAGAAGAAGAGAGAGTGAGAGACCGAGACAGAGAGGTGAAAAATCGAAAAATAGAGAGGAAGAAAGGAAAAAGGAAGAAAAAAAAGAGAAGGAAAAGGGAAGAAGGTAAAGTGGGTATTTTGGAACTCGAATTTTTCTTGTTTCCTCGTTATATTTTTGGGAATAGAGGTATATTATGTTAAATTTCTAAGGTTTAATTTGTGGTAAAATTTTCAGATTTATGAGAAATGGAGACTATTGGAGCTTTAGATTACTGGTTTTTTTTAGTCTACATTGATATTAAGGTAAGAAATATAATTTTTGGGCAAACCCTAGATTTTTAGTTGATGTTTGTATAAGTTTTGTTAGTGAGAAGTATTGTATTGATGAAATGCTTACTAGAAAACATGAGATTATGGAACTATATGCATGTTAATTTGGTTGTTGTGTTGGTTACTAGTTTCACTAGATTGTAGTGAATTATTGTCGTTTATTCTTAGATTGGAGGTGATGTTGGTGTAGTGGTTATTGGTAAATGGATTAGAAAGAGTAATTGGTCCCACTTGATTAAAGGAATAATTTGAGACATTTATTCAAGTATCGAGAAATTTAGTTGTAGCACTATAGCATGTCCTATTAGAGGTTTCTTGACTTGATCTTGATTGTATTAGTTATCTTGTATGATATTTCAGGTGGTGACGAAGAAATTGGGAAAGCCTACCGACCTTCTTAGACGGTAGCTTGTTTTGAGTGAGTGGAAGTTTATTTTCTAGAAATAAATATTTATGTAATTTATATCATATGAGAAAGTTAAGTATTCCATATGCTTGGTATAATAGCATGATTTTCAGAATCAAACGGACTTCATAGTTAGTTCTTTTAAAGTTAAATGAGGTTTATTAAAATCATTTTTTCTAGCATGTTATATTCAAATTACATATTTTAGTATATGTTAAAGTTATTTTAAAACCACTAGAAAGTACCCAGGTGATTTTACCCCAGTCTGCACTGATGTGAATGTGTTTCCACAGTGTATGACATCAGATGGTTATTTTACCCAATCTGCACTGGTGTGAATGTGTTTCCACAGTGTATGATCAGTTATGGTGATTTTACCCGCTCTGCACTATTGTGAATGTGTTTCCATAGTGTATGACCAGATTATAGCTCTGCGCGCGTATGACCAGAATTAAAGAATTACAGAATTTCAGAATAGAATAGCTTTGCCATGTATATCGGTGTTCATCGATACATGAGTAAAGATATTTGGGGTACCTTTTTGGTGTGATAGTTCAGTATTTCTACTGTTTATTGGATTGATGATCATAGAATCCAGAACATTCAGTTTTCAGTATAACGTTTTCAGCTTATAACATTGAACAACAAAAATGTTTTAGATATTTTCGTATATATGAAATTAACTTTATTCATTATGTTTTACAGTTATTTATTTGGAAGTAAGAATGAAAGATTGTATGATGCTATCATATTTCAGTTTTTAAGATGTTTATCAGATTTTCGACTTTCTCAAAATTTCAAAAGAGTATGAAGTTTCAAGAAGTGTGTATAACTGGAAGAAATATATTCTTAATTATATACTATCCACTCACTGAGTTAAAATCTCACATATTTTGTTAACTCTTTTCTTATCAGATAGTAGCTGAGTTGAGCAGCATCAGAGCCTAGTGATCCACCGTGTAGCATTTTGTCTATTTACGTATGACTCCTTTTGTCAAGTTTACTCAGTACATACTTCTTTTGAGGGTACATGCATTTGTTGTCAGTAAGATAAATTTGTAATTCATGTATCCATGTCATGGGCTCATTTCATATTGAGTATTTTGAGTACATTTGGGATATTTTTTTGTAAAGTATTTGTAAATGTTGACCTCCAAGTATTGTATTGTAAATAGTTTGAGATGTGAGGGACTGGTGTGCCCTGTTTTGATCTGTGTGTATTGGTTTGAGTATATTGATTGTGGTTTCAGGTGGTTTAGTCCATATTACAGAGGAAACTCTGTCAAATTTTTTATAAATATGGGTCACAGTTAGAACAGGTTATAGTTGCCTTGGTGGTGGGTCCAGCATTTAGCTGGTATCTACCATCGGCGCACGACACGTGTCAGGTCCATTAGGGTGACTTGGGACGGGCCGTGTCAGCTTATCTGGTCAAACACACGACAAATCGTTGAGGCCCCTATTTATATCCAAGAGGGAGATTGAACTATATTTCTGTGTACTGGTCAGTGACATAGTTCATCAAAGTATCCACACCCACTTCTCTTGTCATGGGCTTCAATCCCTCATATGTTGGTGGGAATGAGTCTCCTGACTTTGCACTTTGTTATCTACCTAAGGGAAATGGTCTTCTAAGGATTCAGGTAGGGACATCTAATAGCCAGTTCGATTTTACACATGCCTTAAGAGTTCATGCAATGCGGTATTTTGTTGAGTAATGTTCCTCATGTTTGCACCCATGGTCGTAACCTCTCAAGTAAGTTGAGCTTCAACTCTTGATCCACATTGCCTATGATGGTAGTGGGGTTGGTATTGGTGCGTCGTTCTTCTAGTGGCCCTTTCTTGAGTGGGAGCATCTTCGCCTCCCGAATTTATGGTGAATGGAAACCTCATTTCTTCAAAGAGGGCTTCATCTATAGCAGATTTGGAACACGATGCAAAATGGGTGCTCTGGGTAGTTGTCCCTTAAGAATCTTTCTTTACTCCTCGGGGCTCCCACTTGTCCTTTCTTCAAGGACATCACCTTTTTTGGGAGTGGGAGTGGGAGTGGGAGTGGAGGGGAGGGGCTCTACATTTCCCGAGTAGCTTTTTCCCCCTAGATTTTCATTATTATGGTAAAAAAAATTTACAGACGACACCAATCTGTTGACCTCACTTTTTACAGAGGTGACGTGGCCAGCAAATCCCAGTTCCTTTAGTATCCATGTAAGTTGTAGTCCTACACACTTGGACAAATCATTAGGGCATACAGCTAAACTTCGGTAATAGGGAAGGTGACTGCAGGCACTCTGATGGTCAAGTCTAATTAGATGTGGGATAGGCTTCGGATAGATTTATCAAAGTAAAAAGATGGATTGGAACTGGAGGTAAGTAGAGAGTAAAAATAGCAAAGTTATATGTTGAGAGTAGCTTGCATTACCTTGAAATAATAATAAATGTGGGTTTTTATAGTAGAAAAGGATGAGTAAGAGTCGTTGGATGAAGAGACGCATATCCTCATCCTAGTAGTTGGGGCTCCTGTCGTAGACACCCATAATCATTCATAGGTAATGTTTCATTTAATGTTGTGGAGGGTTGGCAGCCCTAGGCCGACATGTAAGACTTGACTTGACTTGTTTGGTCGAGTAAAGCTACCTATTCAGTGAGTTGTAACATCACTCACTTTCAATGAGACCTTTCATGAAGGCTCTCCTGAGGCGCCCCATGTGGTTCGCATCAGATAAAGTGGCTCAACCGCAACGAATGGATTCGATTATGTCATGTAAGTTGTTCTGCAAATAGTTTCTTGTGTCGTAACAATCACATAGCGCCTCCGTGGTCGTAATCTTTGCAATCAGTTTATTCCACGTCTCTGACTCTCGAGCTTCCTTGTCGAGCCATAATAGTTTGCAAGACAAGAACCTTGTAAATCAAGATATCAACATCAAAAGCTTTAAAAAGTTCAATGATGCATGCACGAGGATGCACAAATCTCAAGATCATTAGGTTGGGTATGCATTTCTTCCATTCTTTTTCAAAAATGAGAAAAATCATGTCATGTCTTTACTTCGTTTACTTATAAAATCGTAACCAAATGAATTAATACCAAAATTTACACACTCTCTATACATAGTCAAACAAATATATTCATCTAAATATAATAATATAGAAGATTACATATTATCTCTTCAGTCTTTAGAACTTGATCTTTCAGAATAGGTTAAATAGGAGGATTGCAAGTCCAGCAATAAGAAAATGTAGATTGAATTGTGTAGCTTTTGGAGCCCAACTTGGTGCAGGTGGTGGTGCACCTATGTCTTTACAGTCAAGGCCTTCTCTTGTTTCAGTGCACAAATTTGCAAACAAGGCAGCTGGATACTTTCCATACAGATTTGCATAGCTTGTGAAGGTTTCCATGCAATCGTTTTTCAAGTCATTGATTTCGTCTCGAATAGGGCAAAGCAATTCCTTTAAAGGTGGACAACACCGTTCCTTTGTGTAGTGTGGCCCTTTGCACTGGCTTGTGACGACTGTATAGTTCAGCGTCTCCAGATTCAAAGGACAATCTGCAACACAGGTGATCAATTATTGTGATAATAATGGATTTTGTTTTATGGCCCATTTAACATGGCTTTTGTTTTTGTTTCCCATAGAAAAACTTTTTGAGGAAGCTTTCTTAACTTTTGTTTGGAAATTAGTTTTTAAAAGAATTTCCCATCCCAAAAATGCTTTTAGAGGACGGCATTGTACCAACTTCTTCTAAAACTCTTCTAACTAGAAGAACTACTTCTACAAAATTAGTCAAACGGGTCTAAAAGCAGCTTTTAGATATCAAAAAAGTCATTTTGACTTTTCAAAAATCGTGTCAAACAGGCTCTTAGTTTAGTGGAGCACATGTAAATTTAATATTGAGATCAAGAGTGAATGGAGAATAATTACTACAAAAATTCTAATGAGAAGTAAAACATCTACAAATAAAACATACATCTTGTCTCTATGTACAATACTAACTATATGGTCCTTGCTGTTTAGATATATCTTTCCACCAAAATAGGGTGATTTTGTATTGGAGATTTGAGCTCGACTTAAGAGGATCGAATTTTCATTTTAGATAAAAAATTTCAAAGTGCTTTCCTAATTTTTACTTTCTTTAATAATATTTTAAAACCTTGAGGAAACTTCACGAAATGTTTTAGGAAACTTTTGTTCAAAATATTTGAAAAATTAGATTATGAATTGCACACTATCATAGACATTTTTTGTGGCCTCCAACTAAGAAGTAACTTAATTTTGAGCTTCAACAAACAATTTGTACAATTTCACACTTTAATTCTTATACTATTTATATTACAAGTGATAGGAGTTAAATGTTTATATTAGATATGCTTTTAATAATTTAATTGTCTATTTCGACAGCTTTTTGTATGCTACTTATTCTCGTGACATGACACGTTTTGTTTCCGTTTCCATGCAATCAAGTTTTTTTTCTACTATAACGATTTTTTGTAATCAAAAGCCAGATACTTGTGACTCAGTCCAAAATTATTTATTTTCACACAACGTATGAATAAAATAACAAAACCGAGGAGGAGGAAGAAGTCTCTTACTGGTTTTCTGCTGTAGAAGGCTACGGCCCACTGAGCCATGAAACTCAAAAACATCATCTATTCATACATACAACAAACAACACATTTTATCAATATATAATTTTAACTTTTTATGTAAAAACAAAAAAAAAGGATTATATGCAGGGGCGGAGTCCGGGGACTCCCTTTTTATTTATTTATTTATTATTATTTTTAAAATACTGGGTTGATACATAACTTTAAAAAAATAATAATAATAATAATTAAAAAAGCTAAGAGGGCTCGGGCCCCCCTCCATCCTTCCTTGACGATATGCATCATGCATGCACCATTTTTGACGATATAACATATAAAAGTGCATTGTTGAATATTTTCGTAAAATATAAGAAGACCAGGTGCATTTACTCATTCTTATCTCTAAAAGTCTTTATAAAATTTCGATATATATGCACGCATGGATACATGAATGTGAATTACTTGAAATATAGGAAGCGGAAGCCATGCCAACAAGAAGGAAGAAGAGAAACAAGTGGAAAGGTTTGTTGCATTCCATCCCTCTTTTCTTCTTCTTAATTTTTCCCACAGATCGTCTGCCCCTCGTCTTGATTTTCAAGACCAACCCCCTTCGATTTTCAGAGAGTTGGTTGATTTCGTTTTATTCCTTTTTTTCTTTGTTGGCGATCATGAAAAATAAAAGGCGTTTTTAAGATATTAGAAGGTAGAGAGTTTGGGAGAAAAAAGGGGGAAAGGAATGGATGCCATGCAAGAGGCTGGCATCATATGTTGTTGGATGGATTTCATTAGTTCACATACATTATTGTTGAAAAACAAATGGGTAAGTGTGGGTTTGGGGTTGGGGTGTTAAAATGAATGGGTTTACTTGATTAATTAAAATTAATTCACGCTCATCATGGATTTTAATTGACTCGTTTGAAAATATGGTTTCCTCTAGATAGTCTTCTAACTGACCAGTGGGCCCATCTAGATTGCGAGCCAGTTCAGTCCGTTGCATCCTTTTTTCTTTCTTTCTTTCTTTTTTCTTTGAGTGGCTCAATGTAGAACCATCACGTGGGCAAATTATTGATAGCCCAAGAATAGTTAAGCAAGAGGGGGGTTGAATTGGTTTCTAAAACTTTTTCGAAGAATTAATATAAATTAAGCACGTAAAGACTAAATAGATTAATTCAAATAGCAAGCACGAATATGAAAGCAATAAGTGAAGAGGGATAGAGAGTGCAACGATATAATTATAGATGTTCGATCCAACACAATGATCTATGTTCTCCGGCACGAGTAAGACAAATTTCACTATGCTGATTGACTTGTGGTACAATCCACCCTTTTACAAAGCTTCCGGTAACTTACAAGTAGGGATCACCGATCCTTTTACAACGTTAAGCTCTCCAGGACCTCAATACGACCCACAATTCAAATAAATTTACAAATGAAATCTTCTCTTCTTAATAAATGATAAATTCAAAGTTGAGTACAAGAAAAGAAGTAGGCTAACAATTTAATAAATAGTAATGAATGAAGCTCGGGTGTTAGGTATGAAAACCTTTGATGTATAGAATGATTTTAAAGAGTTAATTTGATCAATAATTTTTCAACAGCAAAATGATTTGATAACAAATGATATGAGAAATCAATGCAATTTTAGCTCAAAAGAATCTCAATTGAATGCTCTAACGTTGTGTTTATAAATGACAAGCGAGTTGGTATTTATAGAAGTTGAAAAACGTGAAATTTTATGTCCAACTGAAGGACCCTTATCGGACGTCCACCACTATACCGGACGACTGAACTATCTGTTGAGTGTCAGAAATCAAAACGATTAAAAATTTGACCATTGGACTATCGAACGTCCGCAAACTCACTGGGTGTTCGCCACACTTCACCGAACGTCCGCCAAAGCGGCAATCTCCGATTTATTCTTTTCTTAATTATTTTTGTAAGTGTAAATCCTTTAGGGACATTTTCACTTAACTTTTTCAAAATTAGTGTCATTGGTAAAGAATCCAAAAGTCAAGTAAAGATTTTTGTTTCATCGAAAATAATTTTTATGCGAGAGCTTTTGTGAAAAGTTTATTTCGTGCATAAAAAATTTAACTTATGAGCTTATAGTGATTCATTGCTAAGAATTAAAGTATTTTACCTTTACATATGAATTCAAATCATTTGAGTCTAATATCTTCGATTGATTTGGCGTGAGTGCACGTTTTATTGCTCAATTTTGAATTTGGCGCGAGTGTCTCTGATTATTTTGACGTGAGTGTTCGATTTCCAAGCTTGATTGTAAATGCTCAATTTTCATGAGGTTCGCAACATGTAACAATGAAGACTCAAATATGAATGTTAGAGATAAGAATAATTTGTTTATTATAATCAAAACTCGAAATCAACCATAGGTCAACAATTTCCCCCCTTTTGATTATGACAAACAAAATGATTTCCAGAATAGGATTAAGCAATTATTTATCATGCCATTTGTATTCCCCCTATCTTTTACAAATTGATAACCATGCATTCAAAGTATGAGTTCCCTTATTTCCCCCTTTTTCATACACTCTAAGCATATTATTGAAAAAATGAATCATGAACGAATCATGCATAATCATCTAACTTTGCATGCATTCCTCCCTTTTGGCATAAACAAAAAACATGAAGCATAATAACCATAGTATTGATCATAAAATAACATAGCTATAGAGAATGATGTCTTAAAAACAAAATAAGCCATAACATAAATATTGTAGATAAGTTATAAGGACATAGAGATAATCGATACTAGAAACAAAAAACGAAATCTACAGCTCTGGAGGAGGTGGTGGAGGAAAGAGTGCATAGAAGTGAGGGTAGAAGGCATTCTGCTGAGCTTGTATGTCCGCATGTTGTGTTTAAATAGTATCATGCTAAGCTCGTATGGCAACCTACTACACTTACAACTCCCGAAGCATCCTCGCCAAGTCTATCAACTGAAGATGTAAGAGAATCAATGCGAACATTGAGAAGATTGTAGTGATCCTTGATAAATGTAAAACCACCAGACGAAGAATGAGGAGCACTAGAGGCAAAAGCATAGTGAGGAAGGTGTAGAACTTGCCATACATCAACATCGTCATCCTCATCACCTTCAAAAGGTAGAGTTGATGGAACAGAGGTGAGGTCGAACCTTTTTATGTGTACCACCCATTGACCATGTTCTTTTATTAATTTCATTCTTTTAAGGGTTTGAATGTTGATGGTGTTGATAAGACGAAGTTTAACAAAAGTCTCATCGTGAAGTGGAATGTCAAAATGTTTAAAAACTTTTGTAAGAAGCATTCCATAAGGCAAAGCTTTAAGATGTTACGTGGAATGCACAAGTTTCATGAGACATAATGCAAGAGTTGGAAAATTGAGTTTTTCCCTGACAAGAAAGGAAACGAGGACAAAAAGATCAAAAAGGTTTACCTCGTCTCAATGACCTTTTCGAGGAAGAATCACATATGCAATGATGTTTTGTAAAACTTTACATGAAAGTATTAGATGATTTGCACTAATTTTAGTGATATTTTAAAAATTCTTTCTGGTCATCCGACAACATGCCTTGGAAGGGTCATAACCTTCAAGAGTGGGATGAGTTTTATGAAGAAAAATTTGAGTATCACACGGCTGAAGCTTAAGAATTTCACAAATGAAAGCTTTATCGCTGTGATACGAGCTTTTTTGTGTAAACATGAAATCTCATCCGAGCGAGGTGAAATAACCATTTTTTATAAAATTCTTTCATAAGACAAGGATATGCATGTTCTTCTAGAGTAGCGATCGACACCCACCCCATGTTTTCAAAGTATTCTTTAATATGAAATGCGGGTGCTTCAATAGTAAAGTCGGCAAAATCAATGTTCTTACCTATTAAAATTAGTGATTTTTCAAATGGGTTAACCGACATCTTAGGCTCTATATCAAATTCCTCATCAGATGATTGTTGAGGAGATCACCACATCATGCTCTTGAGTCTTTTCCCCATTCTTCTAGACCTCGACATTGTAGAAATATGATGGAAAATGGATGGGTTTCGGATTTTGTTGAGAAAAGTAAGATTTGGTGATTGAAAAATTGAAAAATTTCGAAATTGGAAAATGAAAAGTAGTGGTTCAATCGAATGCAATGGGAATTTGAGGAGTGGATTGAAGATTTGAGTGATTAAAGTGTATTTCGGGATGAAAATAAGAGAAAAGTGAGAAGAAATGGGTGATTTGTGCTCTGGTTCGCGAAACCATGGTTTTAAAAATGCGCAGTACCGGACGTTTGGTGTTTGAACTAGACGTCTGGTTAACAGAGTTAAAAATCTCTATCAAACTGGACGGGTCAGCCTAACGTCCAGTTAGCTTGTCTGTTCTCTTTTTTTTTTTTAAATTAAAACAAACTAAGTATGATGCTCATGAAAAAAATGTAATCACATGAACTCAAATGTGTATTTCAGATTCATCAATAATACCTAAATCCCTTCTAATATGTGAGAAACGATCAAGAGCTAGAGGTTTAGTGAATATATCAGTCGGTTGATTTTTCGTATTTATAAGTTCAGATACAATGTCTTTCTTTTGTGTGTGATCTCTTAAGAAGTGATGTTATTATCAAAATCAACATTTATCACTCTACCGATACATAATTATTTGGCTCAAGTACGATAGGAATTTAAAACCTATTTCATTTAAGTCCTCATTTTTTTCCCCAAAATATTAAAAATATACTACATAAAACAAATATTTTTTTTTGTAAAATTTTTGGGGCGTTACAAAAGCCTCCAAATAAAGGGAAGTAGCAGTTGACACTTCAACTAACAACACCTCAGAACGACCTCATGAGGCCCCATTTAATTTTCCTCCCAACTATAGTCTAGAAGACCTACCTCGGAGGTTAGTAAGCGTCTACGATAGGCTGAGCTTGGGGCTACCTAGAAATAGGCAGGCTCAACCTCCCCTTATGCCGAGAAATAGGTCGGCTCAATCTTATCCTAAACCTAGAAATAGGCAACAAGAGCCTCTTTGGAATGAGAGACAAGAAGAACCAGTACATCATGAAGAGGCTCATATCCCTTCCCATAGAAATAGGTGAGAGAGAAAGGAATAGGCAATAAGCGAAGCAGAACCTTTTCATCCACCTCTACAAACTCAATTTAAGGAGGATGAAGACCCAAATGAACCACAAAGGTCCTGCTACCTAGACAATGATGACGATCATTCACCATTTTCTCAAGCCATTAGGAACACCCTCATGTTGAACAACTTCATCCATGATGGGAAATGTGACCCCGCGAAGCATCTTAATAGCTTCAAAACCCACATGAACTTAAAAGGAGCCACGCCAGCTCTGAAGTATAGGGCCTTTCATTTGACCTTAAGTGGAGCGACCGAAGTCTGGTATACCAGATTACCAGAAGAAGTATCCGGAGTTGGCTAAACTTTAAGAGGATGTTCCTAAAGTGCTTCGCCACAAGCAATGAAGGTAAAAGACCAATTCAACGCCTACAAGACATGCAACAATAGTGGGCGAGTCTCTAAAAAGTTTCTTGTCTTGCTTTACTAATAAGATGACCTACTATGGACAAGTGACAGATAAGGAAGCTTTAACTGCCCTAAGGGGGGGAAGTTTGGACATTAATTTCATCTTCTGAAGAGATGTGCAAAATAAGGATTCCACTACCTATGATGCCTTATTAGAAATGATGAGACGCGAAATCCTTAATGAAGAATTGAGAGATCATAGGAACCGGGCCAGCAAAGGACTTTTCCCACCATAAATGCAAATGGAAAATGGTTTTATCTCACATCTTATGGATCACCAGACCCCTTTCAATCTTTCAATCATGGACAAGCATAGGTCGCTGCGACACTCAATGCAGTACCCACGTTGGCTTATGAGGAAGTGAACCCTGGTGCTGAAATGCATCATGGATGACCCTATCAGAGATACTCTCAAAGAGGGAGAGGTAGAGGACGAGGCACTGAACCTAGGGATAAGAACGAAGCACCCATTTATTGTGCTTACCATTACTCCTATAACCACCGCACGGAAGACTGCTAGGACATCACAAGATATCCCTAGAACAACAATCAAGGAAGAGGCAGGCACATCCAAAGAAATGTTTCTCCTAGGCAGACCTAATGGCTTGGGAACATCGAGCCGAAGTGCCACAACAAAAATATTGCTCCGAGAAGGAGAGACAATGATGCAAAAAGACCTAGAGAAACAAAGGCGAAGCTCCCCCATTGAATGATGTCTATGAGCACATTGGGGAAACTGATACAATCTTTTAAGGCCCATACGTTAAGGAAGAATCTAGGAATTCTCAGAGGAATTATGCCAGGAAAGTAGTAGACCTTCCTATGACAAACTTCATAGTCAACCGAGCCTCTACTGAAAGAAACATTCCACCAATCTCCTTTACCCAATAAGATGGAGTCGGCATGCATTATCCACACTATGATACCCTAGAGGTGAGGGCCGCCATGGCCCCAATGGAAAGGATGTTAGTGGATAACGAAAGCTTCGAAAATATCATCTTTGGAGCCACTTTCGACAAGATGAAAGTTGACCATAAGCTGACCTCAATAAGTTCTCCTTGTACAGTTTCACAGGAGATAACATCATCCCAAGGGGTAAGATCACTCTGGTAATAGAGATGGGGACTACACCCTTGACTACTCACCACTTTATGGAATTGTTGGTAGTAGATAATCGATCCACTTATCATAGAACTTTGGGCTATCACTTCCATTCATCATTTGTACATGAAGTTCTCAACCGAAAATGGAATTGCAATGGTTCGAGGCGATCAAAGAAGCGCAAGAGAATGCTACATGAATTTACTAAGAAAAGTCGAACCAAGAAACATTAATGTCATCACCACAGATGTTAACATAGACGACGTCCCAGAATAAGGGAGAAACTTTAAAGAAGGGAAAGACGTCGAAATGATAGATGTCTCTGAAGAAGGGGACATCTTTGAGGTCCTACTCACCCTGAAGAATAGGCTGTTTGTAAAGAACATACCACCCTTGAAGAAGGGAGAGTCGTTGAAGAAACAATCAGCTTGGAGGTACTAGACCCTCGTGTCATTGATTGCGAGCCTCATATAACACCTCTGGAAAAATTGGAGAGCTTCCTAGTAGACCCATAGGACCCCTCCAAACGCCTACAGGTAAGAAGAAACCTGCCTATAAAGCTAAGGAAGAGCTGAAAAGCTTCTTACTAAAGAATCTCCGTGTCTTTACCTAGAAACATGGGGACATGGTTGGAATTGACCTAAAAGTCAGTTTCATCACGTGAACATTGACCCAAAGGTCATGTCGCACAAGCAAAAGTGAAGGGCTCTCAATCCAGAAAGATGTAAAGCTCTCAAATATGAACTTAAAAAGCTAATCGACAATGGATTCATCCAGGAGTCAGTGTATCCAAATGGGTCTCAAACCCGACATTGGTCAAAAAACACAACGAAAAGTAGAGAGTTTGTGTGGATTTCTCAAACTTGAACCAAGCCTATCCTAAGGATAGCTTTCCACTTCTCAAAATAGACCAACTTGTGGATTCAACTACCAGGCATGAACTTCTTAGTATCATGGACATAGACTCTAGATACAACCAGATCCCAATGTTTCTAACAGATGAAGAGCGCACTTTATTCATCACAGACAAGGGTCTTTATTATTACAAGGTCATGTCTTTCGAGTTGAAAAACACCGGGCCACCTATCAAAGACTCATCAACAAGATGTTCATTAACTTGATTGGAAAAACTATGGAAGTCTGTGTGGACGACATGCTGGTGAAGAGCTTAAAGGCAGGGGATCATGTTGAAAACCTTAATGAGACGTTCCAAATTTTAAAGAATTACCAGATGATGATCCTTTAAAGTTTGCCTTTGGAGTTACTTCTGGAATGTTTTTGGTCTACATTGTCAACCAAAAAGGTATTGAAGCTAACCCTAAAAAAGTCAAGGTTTTAATGGACATGAGGTCTCCATAGAAACCAAAGGAGGTACAAAGCCTTACTAGACATGTGACTACCTTAAATCGCTTCGTTTCAAAGGCAACTAATAAGTGCCTACCCTTCTTCAAAGTTCTTAAAGATGGAAATAAATTTCAATGGATAGAGGAATGCGAGGAAGCCTTCCATGAGCTGAAGAAGTACTTGCTAAGCTAAAGCTCCCTATCCGGACATGGAGAAGCTGGCCCTCGCCTTGGTAATAGCCTCTTGAAAGCTGAGGCTATATTTCCAGGTTCACACAATTCATATATTAACAGATTTTTCCCTTAAGAAAGTGCTATAGAAACCTGATGCTTCAGAGAGGTTGCTAAAGTGGCTATGGAACTTAGTGAATTTGACATCATATTTAAACCAATGGTTGTCATCAAAGGGCTGAGTTTATCCCTATTCTAGAAATAAAAGAGAAGATATAACCTGCCTAACCCGAAACTGATTCCATTAATGTTGATAACTGCCAAAGCTACATTTCTTTAGGAATCAGGCTACACACAAGGTAACCTAAATAAGAACCTGTTCCCAGGAATAATGATGCAGGAATCATGTTCTACAAACATCATTTTTCAACATTACCACGTTTTCATCAGTTTCTAAACACATACATTTAACAAAAGAAAGGAATGGAACACATTGTAGCCATTTGATACTTAGTTTTCAAAAATAGTTATTCCAAAAACACTTCAATCATCTTCTATTGCATTTTTCCTTTTCGAGTAAATGGATTTGAGCCTAACATTCTTGAACTTATGCATTCATGAGAATTTACCTTTGAACTTGAGGTGTGATCGGAAGACTGGAAAAGAAATTCTTTTGTTGGAGGTGACCAATCTTCCTGAGAATCCACATCAGTTCTTTCCTCAATTGCTGTAATTGCATATTCAGAATTTATGCTCACTTGACTTTGTTCTTTTGTAGTCGGATGCTCCAAATTTGTCACAGAGATGATGTCAAACATGTAATTGGATGAATTAGGTTCAGTTTACATCGCTTTCACACACGGGCGGACCCACGTGGGGTCAAATGACCCCACAATTTTTTTTTTATTTTTTACCTAACACTTACCACATTACCCAAGAGCAGTCAAATCCACAACTCACAAGCCCAAGTCCAATTACACTCTACACCAACCCATTAATCCATAATTCATTGATTGACTCAACCCAACTAATATACTATGACTCATGAGACAGTGACTTTGATATCCTTCCCTTCAGAAATCTGAAATTCCTAATTTTCCCATACACTTATGCGGCTACGCACGGTGAATTCGTCTCTCGTCTTCAATCCATTTTTTAATTAATTTAGGTATTGGAATTTCAATTGAATTGAAGCCAATTCGAGCATATTAGTTAATGATTTTCTAATTTCTAAAATGTATTTGAAATTTGGTAGTTGATAGTTCATTATTTTGGATTTGAGAAATTGGAAATACTGTAGTAAAGTAGCTCGTCTCAGTAAGTAATGACTTTGTCAGTTTGTCTAACTTGGTGATTTAAAATAGAATTTTTTTGTGAAAGTAATTGTTGTTTATTATGAACTTAATATTATTTTTTGATGAAAAATGAAATATGGTATTTATTTATTTCTTTGTTCATGTATTGAATTTGTTTTTTAACATGCATGGAGAAATAGTTTAAACGAAAATCCGTATGTTCGAGTGTGGAGGAAATTATTGTTGAAACGAGTGTTCAAAAAGAAAAAGATGTAATTATACGACGTTTTAAAAGTATGAAAACGTGTAGACTACAATTATAATAGAGTATTGACTTATTTTCGTTAATGATATGTAGTTCTAAATATTTTTGAATTCTCATTTTTGACCCCACAACACAAATGGTATGGGTCCGCCCCTGCTTTCACATAGAATGCTCTTTCAGCGTTTTGCATTTTTTGAATCACATCTCCAAAGTTTGTCTTTGAACCCTGTATATGAAAATGAATTTATTATTAGTACCTTGTGAATATATGCTGACTATATATAGTGGCAAAAGGTTTGATGCAAGTTAGTATTGTTACAAAGTTGGTTTTCTCCATCAGGGCGTGTGCACGTGTAAACAAAAGTTTCTCGGCTTGTTCACCAGTTGCATTTGCGTTTATGAAGCCTGTGATATCTGACAGTTAAACACATGCTCTAGCCCTAAGGTATTGAAGGATTCAATATTTGTAAATGAAGGCATGGATATATTAAATTAAAATAGAAACAGAAATACATGAAGAGAGTGTTTTTGTTATTTTATGGAAAGAATAAAATTTATGATTAGTGTGTAGTATATTTTTACCTAGGAATAACTTTAAAATTGGGATTCTTGCAAAAAATAAAAAAATATATTTCACCAAAATCAGCATTTGATCGCCGATGGCAGTTATTGCAAGCCATGTACCTACACTTGTTATTAATTTTCTCAGCTTTTGCTACATTCACCCAATAAATCCTACGATGTTATGAACATGAATTTTTAGTAATAAATTTATATAAAAAAAAGATAAAAAGAAATTAAGAAAAAGAATGGGCATATCTTTTTGTATATATGAATATATTGAAATAAAATAATAAAAAATGATTATATAGTAACTATAAGCTGAAAAAATACCGGTAAGAAGAAGCTGTGCAGATTTTGAATTGCAGTGAATTTACTGCGCACTGGTGGAGTTTTTTTTTTTTTAATTTATTATTATTTTTTTTAATAGCAATTTATCGATTTCTTTCGGAATTGATGGTCACCCCAAAAGAATAATGTGCTACGAACTTTCGTGGACAACTTTAAATCTATGTAATAGCATTAAAGAAAATACATCAAAAATTTAAAAGCAATAATGATCTATATATTTTTAAATAGGTTATACAATGCCTTCTTAAGAGTTCTGATATGGGAGAGATAATAGGTCATACCAAAGAAGATGTAACTTTTATGTGTTGCAAAGATGACTATTTTTCTTTTTTCAATATTCTCTACTATCAATATGCATTCTCTATCAACAAATGAACCTCAGGAGTGTCAATCTCATTGTTTTGAAATTTCAGTCCAGAAGTATTACATCATGTACCCAAGTTTGGTTGCCATCATTTGATTAAATCAATCACTTAGGCTTCATATCAATTGCAACTGCTAATATGTCTGAAAATTTAAAATCATCAATGATTACCTTTTCTTTTGTTTTTGTAAACATAATTATTAAACAAAATGTAATATAATGATTTTGTTTTCTTAGGACAAGTATAAGTAATATTTGAAGTAAATTGAATGTGTAATTTCTTACTTAAATCATTATCTGTATCCATGTATTGTTCAACTTCATAAAGAGAAGTCAGCTGATAGGTTGAGAAAACGAATTCGAGGTTATTTTCATTCAATTCTTGAACACGAGTTTCTCTGGATATTGTCCATTGTAGTTTCTCACATTGTTTTTCAAATAAGCTTTGAAAATTGTACAAGTTTTACCTAGAAGACGTCGATCTTCAAATGCATTGATGTTTGAATCATATGGGCTAGCGTGAATAGTGTTACCCTAAAAGATAAAATTCAAGAGTGTAAGAAAGAGTGGTATATCATATATTTATATATAGATAACAAAAAAGGGGAAAATATATTTCCAAAACAAAAGAACTGTAAGAATTTTGTAATGAAGAACATATAGGAAAACCAATTGAACGCTTAATTTAATCAAAGTATTTAACATGTATCTGGCAATAGATATTGAGTTGCTTCTTTTTTTTTTTTTTTTTTTTTTATTTTATTTTAATATGACTTACCTGAGTATCCATTAACATCATATGCTGGTATCTTCAATTGCCTTGCTTTGAAGGTTTTGGTGATTTTTTATTTTTACTATAATCACCTTAGCTTTCCATTTTTTATTGTAAGATATAATTCCTGATATGAGCTGGTATTGTTCTTCCATAGTGGCAATTCTAAAAGAGAGTGAAATCTAGTATTTCTTTTCTGAGTATCCATTAACATCATATGCTGGTATCTTCAATTGCCTTGCTTTGAAGGTTTTGGTGATTTTTTATTTTTACTATAATCACCTTAGCTTTCCATTTTTTATTGTAAGATATAATTCCTGATATGAGCTGGTATTGTTCTTCCATAGTGGCAATTCTAAAAGAGAGTGAAATCTAGTATTTCTTTTCTGTGTAGAAAAAGAGTGAATGTTCTTGAGAACTGGGATTGAAAATTTTGTGGAAGCTTATGAAAACATTTTTGAGACAGTGAAATGAAAAAAGATACATATAAATGTGTGAAACTATATTACATTCTTTATACAGGAGAAGAAAAGTAGGATGCATAAACTATTAAAGTTTAACAATGCTTCATTACCAGAAACATTGTTCACAGGGCACCTGGGACCCCTTGTGAGGGACCTGTAGGTGTTCAATGCTTCAAAAAAAAAAAAAATCAGTATGTACAGTGTAGAATCATATCATTATCCATACCTTGTTGTCAAATCAATGGCTAGACAGGTATGGACAGGTAAACCAGTTCATTGATAAGCTTTAGTTAGTACAAGAATGACCCTAAATTAAGGACTATTCAGTAAAAACATACTATAACATGGTAAAAATTAATTTATAATATGATATAATAAATATTATTTCAGTTTTTAATAGAAAAGTATACATACAATTGTATGTTGGGAATTTACTTAATTGTGCACACTCGAAATTAAATAATATTTCAATTCCCATCAAAAATATTCTTTGTGCTAATAAAAATACTATGATAAAATTACACATTTGTTGAATTATGCAAACTCCTTTTCTTATCTTGAACATGAGCAATCACGATATGCAATCCACAACAGTCTAATTATCTAGACTCTAATAAAAATCCACACGAGGAGAGAGAGAGAGATAGAGAGAGAGAGAGAGAGAGAGGAGAGAGAGAGAGAGAGAGAGAGAGAGAGAGAGAAAGAATTAGGGTTCTTCTTTCTTGTGATAGCAAGATAATGCATTATATCGTCTAATTTCTCAAATCCTAACAGTTTATTAATAGAAGTTTAAGTGAGCTTGACTCGTCTCTTAAACTTAATCCGATCTAATATTTAATTAATCTAATTAACTAAATTTGGTCCATGAATTACTTAATTCAATTAATTGACTCGGGCCTATTATCAAGCAACTCAATTAATTAATTGTCTAACGCTTGTCAATTAATTAATAAATATCATTCTTCTAGTTCTTCTTTTGTGTGTAATTCATTAGGTACACTATCACTATGCTTAGCAATGTAAATTTTTATTTTTATCTAATCAAAATCGATAAATTAAAATACCCCTTTTTAATTTATCATCAATTCAAATTCATCGTCGCAAATTGACATCTAGCAATGTTTCATGGCAATACATATGATGAAAAATGTCATGTGGTAGGACAAAATCAAACTTGTTCATTTATTGTGAAACTATAATCACTTTGTCAATATGATCGGGTCAATTACAAGATATAAAAGTGTATCAATCTCAATAGTCGATCATATCTTTCGTCCTACTATCTCAATAATCTCTTGCTATCTAAAAGTGACGAATTTTCTATTAATCATACACAACCTTCATATGATTCTTGACATAAACGAACGGTGTCGTATTAGCAACTCTTTGCAGAGCAACATTCAACATAATGAAAGTATGAATGTCCCTATATAAGGTACTATAATGATCTCAAGTCATAAGACCAACTCTACCATCGAATGTTAGAGATTAACCACTGATACTCAAATAGTTATCCATATGAAATCTTCCCTATGGGTCTCCAATGTTTTGTTCCATAACAGAATATTAACATATTCATTTAAGTGTCTCCATACTTAAACTTGTAAGATTAGCTACTTACTTCATAAGTAAGAAATGACACACGTGATGATCTATCCTTCATAACGATATAGGTATCTCATTATTACTTACGACAATGAATAATTTAAATTTTAGTCATATGTAATTTGTATTTCACAATCACGACTCTTGTGGTTAACAAATTACTAAGATTTGAATCTATAAACTATATTATTTAATTTAATTGAATATTAATTAGATAATTGATCTACCATAAATAGTGAGGGAGTTGCTCATTGGCTTTTGAGCTACTCACGAGCTCGAGCACGAGCCGAGCCCACTCAGCTCGCCCACATTCGATCGGCTCATGGGCGAACTAACGAGCTTTCTCACAAGCCTAGCTCAGAAGACAAGCTCGCCTAACATAGTGACCGTTTCGGTCATGGTATAAAATTCAGTAACACTTTGCACGGTCACTGAACTTTAAAAGTAGCCAGAACAGCTACTTTTATTTTATTTTTTCCCTATAAAAATCCCCTCCCATTCCTATTTTTTTCACACAACTCTCACTCTCTACTCTCTACTCTCTACTCTCTTCTAAATTTTACATTCTAATCTTGATTCTACAATCTATCAATTAGACTATTACATACTCTACATTCATTTCTCAATTCTACTTCTACATTTGGTTTCAATTATTCAATATCAATTATCACACTACAAAATTACAATTTCAATCTTACACGTTACTTTCTTTCAATTCTTGATTTGTTACTTACGTATACATTTTATATCAATTTACAAATGGATCCACACTTATTGTTGAAGGCTTGTTTGGTATAGAAGACGAATCACCTATCACATCGCAAAGTCAATTTCAGAATAAATTCATCGGTCCAAACAAAGTACCTATTTTCGAAAATATTCCGGATTTCGATGCTCATAAAAGTAATAATCCCATTTGATTTGGATGACGATGATGTTTTCGAAGCGAAATGGGGAGATGAACATGAATTAGATATTACCGATGCAAGAGAAAAGTGGAAGGAGGAAAAACATACAAAACGTTGGGATCATTTTAAATTTATTCAAACATGTCATGTGGTCGATGGAGTTGCAGAATTTAAAGCAGTATGTAAATACTGCAACAATGCATGGCAAAAAGGATTGGAACCACCCACCTCAACCGTCACTACAAAGCATGTGCGGCCAAACATATTCCTGTCGATCAAATGCAACTGAAATTTGGTAGTCTAGGCATCGATTATACTACTACTCCACTTTCCACGTAGATGTATTTGGAGGAGAAAGTTTGAGCGAGAATGGTAAAGCTCGTTGCCACTGTTGAGTTGCCTCTACCAATAGCGGACAACCAACATTTCGTCTCATACGTGAAAGTATATATTCAACTGATGTACGTTGGAGTACTTCAAAACACTCTTCGTTCAAGATACAATAAAATATTTCCTTCATACAAAAAACTATTAATTGTTGATTTAGAAAAATATGGGGGTGCTATATCTTTAACTTCGAATATATGGGAAGGGATTAATGAAAGATGTTATATAGTTGCAATTGCATACTACATAGATCCACTTTTATGTATACACAAAAAGATTATTGTTTTTAAAATTATTGAGTTTCCTCACAACAATAAAAACATATATAACATTATTATGAACATTATTAGAGAATATCGTTATGAGAGTAAAATTCGTTCGTTTACATTCGACAATACTAGTTTTAATAAGGTAGTTATCGATAAATTGTGTAGAGTGCTGCAACCCAATTTCGGTGATTATTTATTTCATATTCGATGTGTGTGCCATATTTTTAATTTAATAGTGCGTGATTGTTTGAAACATATTCAAAATGAAATTCAAAGAATTAGGGATGCACTAATTTATATCACGATTTCACCTAGTAGAAAACAAGTATTTAAAGATTTTTGTGCCGAATTTGGTGTGACGAATACGAAAACATTTATTAGTAACATATGGCATAAATGAAACTCCACTTACTTATTATTAAAATCATGCGAAGATTATGAACATTTAATAACTGAATTTTATAACAATAGGCACGATGATAATACTATTTTGAATGAATTCGAATAGATTTTAGCTTTTAAAATTAAAAATAATTTGACAAATTTTTATGATTCTACAAATATTTTGTTTGGAATTTACTATCTCACTAGTTGTATGATAACATCTTTATATAATTGTTAAGGCTTTTCATAGATATAAAAATAACCCCAATTTTAATGCAATTATAAACTCCATGTAATTAAAGTTTATAAAATATTGGGAAGACTTGCCTATATTATTTCCGTTAGCATACATCATGAACCTTCAATATAATTTATCGGGTACTAAATTTGTAATTCAGATTTCAAGAATTTTAACTTCTAATATACCTATCACTTACAGAAATTTAGAATGAACTTTATGTGAAATGTATGAATTATATGCAGAATGAATGGGTGCAAATATTAATCAGGTACCATCTGCACCTACACTTCCCACTGATATACCAGAAGACGACACTGAAGTATTAACTTTATTTGAAGGCATTAACTCATATAAATATGATACAAATGCAGGTGGTTCCTCTAGTAGTAGTTTGTCTACTACAAGTAACAAATATCAGACGCAAGTCCAAATGCATTGCCAACTCAATTAATTGTATATTTTAATCATAATATGCCTAATAACAAAACAATTAAGAAAGTTTAAGAAGAAGTATTGAATTATGGCGAAAGTACGAACGACGATGATAAGTGATTTTCAGCGATGGCAAAAGACCTACTAACACATCCACTTAGTAGCTTCATAGTTTGGTTTTAGTACAGGTAAGAGGATTTTATCCGAGGTCAGGAGTTGACTGAAAGAAGATATTTTGAAAGTATTAAAGTATGAAAAGGATTGGCAAAATGGTCATTTTCGACTGCAAAAATAAATATGCTGAAATTACATGTCGTCAATAAGTGATATTTAATTTAACCATATTAATCAAAATTTGTTATTTTGTAATACTTTTTAAATTTTTTAAAAAAATTGCACATGTAAAAAATTGTTCGTGTTCAATTTTTAACTCTGCCTACTCGAAATTGAAGTAGTCGGTCCCAAACCCAGATAAAGTTATATTTTTTTAAAAAAGTTTATCTTAAAAAAATGAAAAATGGACGAGCTTGCGAGACGAAACTCGGCTCGACCTACGAGCTCGGCTCGTGACGAGCACGAGTCGAGCTCGTACACATAGCTTGGCCCATTGTCACCTCTAGCCATAAATAGAATGCATCAATTATATATTAAAATTGTTTATATTCAAAGTCGATTGAATTTAGGGCATAACCTTTACATTGTAGACATGGAGAGTTTTCAAATTAGCCGGGTCAATTGGGTTTTTTGAGTTTTTTTTATAGAAAAATATATTTTACCCTTATTGAAATGAATTTCCTTATTGCAAAACATACCCTTCTTTTATAAATAGTTTTAAAAACTAGTTTTTATTTTATATTTCTTTATTCGTTTTCACTAGATATTTCTTCTGAATCTTATTTTTCTTCAAGAATTTCTTCATCAGTTTCTATTTCTTCAAAGTTAATTTCTTTACATTCATCTCTAATTTGATCAAAGTCTGTAATTATTATTCTGACTTTCTTTTTTGGACATTCAGTACTTATATGTCATTCTTCATTGCAATTCCAACACTTACACCATTTTTTATATAATAGTTTTTTATTATAAGATTTATATTTTCTTTTAAAATATTTCCATTTTGATTTAAAATATTTCTTTTTAAACTTTTTATATTTTTTATGTTTTATTTTTATTTTTCTTCTATAATCATAACATCCCCACTTTCCTGGTGATTTAGTATCTCAAGATAAATCCTAATTGTTTATAAATCATTTTATTAATACACATTGTACTTATTTCATCTTTTATAGTTCTTATTATAAATCCTAAAGTATAGGTATCTGCATTTCTTCCAATTTTTTTTTCTCTAATCTTATTTTGAAAATAATTATTCCATGGTGGTGGTGATTTTCTAATAAAAACTTCCTTATAATAATTGTTATCGGCTCCACTTCCAAACATCATATAATAATATTTACTATGGATGTGTTTGAGCCACATTATTATGGAAAATGTATTTTTGAATAGTAGATTGATGAAAAATGTGTGGTTGAAAAAGAATTAAAAGTTATCAATGTGATGTAAAATATTATTTTATTGAAAAATGTGTGATTGAAAATGAGTAGAATAATAAAAATGAAAAATTTAATGGGAACCAAATAGGGGCTATATTCACAACAATATTCATTAAGATAACAAATATTACAAATTTGTAAATGTTCCATTTTATTTTTAACATTTTCTATTTCTTCTGTTATAGCTCTAGTGCTTTCTGTTACCCAATCCTCTCCTGCGAATTCTCATAGATTCTTATAGCGACTCTATTTATACATTCACTTATACTAATTCCAAATCATGCTTCAATACCAACTTTCCAAACATTTTTTGTTGTTTCTTCTAATCCTTGGTACCAATTAACTACATTTCCTTTAAAAGTTGCTAATAAATATTCAGTCCTATTTTTATTATCGATATTACTACGATTATAATTAAAGTGTGCTATCATATTAGTACTACATTCATTTTTAGATTTTCTAACATCTAATTCACCATCTAAATTTAAATATGATCCTGCAATTTTCATTGGGGTTGATTCTCTTAATACTGGTTTAAATTGGTCTCTATACATTTTTTCTTTTCTAGTTTTAAAATCAACTTTTATATTAACATATCTTCTAGAGTCTATTTCGGCTTCATAATTAGTTGTGCTAGTTTCTCAATAATCTTTTTGTTTAACTGCTCGTGGTCCTCCTCTTCTTCCAATCATATGATTTTTAGTTATTTCTTCACAAATTTCTAAATCTTCTAAGTCGAATATTAGGTTTCCCATATCTTCGTTCATTATTCTTCTATGATTAATTTTCCTTCTCTTTTTTCTTCTTCCCTTTTTTCTTCTTTTATTTCTATAAGATTTTCTTCTTATTTTATAAGATCAATTAATAATCTTTCGATATCATTTAATCCTCCATTAAGTTTTATTAATTCTTCATATTTTTTAATTTTATTTATAACTTCTTTAAGTTCTTCGGTATAATCTGGTTTAAATAGTTTTTCTTTGTTTAGATTTTCTATTCTTAAGAAATTATTTTCTAGTAATTTTTTCTTCAATTGTTTTTATACATTTTTCAATTAAATTAATTTTATCATTCATACTCGTCTTTTAGTTTTCTTATAAGGTGGTTTAATAATTTCAAATTCTAATTTGTTTAATAGAATATCAATTTTATAATTAATAATATCCATTTTTTCTTCTAAAGTTGCAATTTTACTAATACTATTTTTCTGTGCAATTTTTGATATTTGGATATGTATTTCTTCAAGTTTAATTTCATCAAGCATTTCTAAATTATTAATTTGTTCTTCAATTTTATTAAATTGTTTGGACATATTTTTATTTAAAACTTCTAATCTTTCTTTAGCTATTTCATCTTTTGGATCTATATTATTAATTTTATCTATAGCTTCCATGCCTTTAGATTTTAATTGTCCTAATTGTTGCCATAAAAATGCATTAGCTCAATTTGTAGTCATATTTAACCATACATCTGTGTTTCCCCATGAATTTAAGGGTTGAAACAAAATTGTATTACATCCTCTAATTTGATAACTTCCTATTGGTAGTCTTATATTTTCTATTTCTTGATTATCAAATCTTATTTTTGTTGGTAGACTCATATTAGTCTAGTAGGTTTAAGGAATTTATTATATTATTTATCATTTGTTCTATTTTTCTCCTAAATTGGTTTTCTCTTCTTAATTCTCTCATAATTTCATTATTTATTAATTCTCTTTTAATTTTATTCCATCTAGAAATTACTTTTTCAATTTCTATAATATTATTACTATTTATTTGTTCTTCTAAACTTTTTATTTTATTATCACAAAATGTTTTAGTTATTCCAAGCATATATTTAATATATTTTGATTTTTGAGTTATTATTCCTTATAATTCTTTTTTATTTCTTATTTTTATGAGCATCTTTAAATTTTTTATTCATTATCATCAAAACTAAGATCAAAATCATATAATTCAACAATTTTATTATAACTCTCAGGCTGTGCTATAATTTCAAAGGCTTTTTCACTATTTTCACTATCTAGCAAAAAAGAATATATAATTATTTTTATTATTTCTTTAGGTAATCTTTCTTTTAATCCAAGGGATACAATTGTAAGACATTTTTTTATATCTAATCTCTTTTTATGAAATTTATTCATCTAGTATAACTATCATAAGTTTCTAGGATTTTTATTATGTGACTATAATCAATGCTATTAGTATACCTAAAAGGTACAATTTTGTATAAAAATTTGTAATTTTCCATTATGAAAAGTTCTCCAGAGCCTGCAATCTTATAAAAAAATTTATATAATAATTTTCATACAAATTTTCAGACAATAAACTTCTTTGTAGTTTAGAAAAAGGGCCTTACCACGCTTCGCAAAATAGCAAGAATGTTATACGTTCCTAATCACCTTCGTTAAAAGTATAACAGCAAAACGGACAAAAGGGCACTCAAAACTCTCAAACACGCTCACTGTGTAGAACAACTCTTAAAACGTAATAAGAGATTTATTTCAAACTCAAAGACTTTATTGATATGATGATAGCTTGAAAGCTATTATACAAATATTTTTCCAAAGATTGAAACTCCGAAGAGTTTCTACTCTCTAATGAAAGTGATTACAAGGATCATTTCAAAATGGTAGTTTTTACCAACACTAGTCATTCAAAAATCGTCAGTGGTCATGCCTTTTCAAATGAGAAGAGTCTCGATTTATAGAGAAGCTTAAGCTTCACCAAGAAGCTTTTGGCCAATCAAATTTTTACAATACAAAGATACAAGTACAATAATTTCAAAGTTGTTGAAATAATTAAAGCAGTTGTCGGCTACTTTATTCCAGCTTTAATCGATGTCCTTTTTCTTTACAGCTCATATTGTGCTGTCTTGGTCTCTTCTTATCGTCCTTTACTTGTGGATGTGTCCCATCAATCTACAAGCTTCTTTTGATGCATTCCTCGCTTCCAAGGGATTGATCGTTTAAGATTTCACAAATCTTATCTTCAAGGATTTTTGATGTCTTATCTCCTCTACATATAAGGATCAAGTTATTGCTCATTCCATACAGCATATATTTTTCTTCGTAGAAAAATTACATGGTTGAACAAACAGATTTAATTCCAAGGACTCGCCTGTAAATCATCCATTTCTTATTAATTGTTGGTAATTCTTTGAAAATTTGAATTTCTTTAAGTGGATTCCCATTATTTTTTCGGATGGTGATCATATGATGTTCTCCATGCCATTCTGGTTCTTCATATTCTGGATTGATGGTGTAAAATCTCAACTCAACTGATTGTTTATCACTGTATTTTTTAACACAATTGATGAACTCTTTATCAAATTGCTCAATTTCATTAAGATCCGTTCATGGAAGAGTTGATCTAGGAATCCAAATGTTGCCAATTTTTTGACAATGGTTGGATCTGCTCCTTGAATAGCACTTATCCTTGGGTAAATCGTTGTAGGAAGTGCTGTGAGATAAAGAGAACTTCCTACTCTAAAATTATATACCCATTCTGAATATTCATAATAATGTTTTTCCATGGGATGAAGGTTGGTTCGCACGTGATGAGTCGTTATTATTCCTCTTAGTGGTTTTTTATCTCCAGTAATAGATTTTTTATTTTCGTGTAATTCACTGATTACAGTGGGTTGTTCCGGTGGACCCTTCGATAAGAATGTTTCACCTAAAAGGTGAGTGGCTCCTTTTCCACTTTTATAATCTTGCAATTTGCTCGAAACAGCCGGTGGTTACAATGGACCTTTTGTTAAATAAATTTGAGAACTGGTCTCAACGGTTCCTTTTCCGTTTTCGAGTTTTTCCAACAGCTTGTCCAGAGGGACTGGCGACTGTTGTAGGCCCTTATTAATGACTTTTTCCTCTTCAGAGGCAAGATAGTCAATTTTCTTGAGTTTCGATTCTTCACTTTGAGTGGATGTATTAATTTCCCTAAATGGAATATGCCTAGCCTTTTGGCTATATTCACCTTTCTTCGAAGGAGAGAACTCCACGCAATAAGTTGCAAAATAATTAAGACATTCTGATAATTTTTCAACAATTTTCTCTTTATTTTCATTAAGTTTTTCAACATTTCTTCCATTTTCAATAACATTGTTTAATAAATCACACAAAGTTTGTCTTATGTCCAAATGATCCTCCTGAATTGCAAGATAATTGGTATTAAAACTTGTTAGAAGTTCTTGCAATTCTTCTGCGAATACTTCAATATTTTCCATATTCATAATTTCTGCTAAGAAAATCAGTAAATAAGTTATCTTTTTCTTTAATCTATTCGAATTTAAAAT
Organism: Fraxinus excelsior; assembly: GCA_019097785.1. NCBI lineage: Eukaryota > Viridiplantae > Streptophyta > Magnoliopsida > Lamiales > Oleaceae > Fraxinus > Fraxinus excelsior. The sequence continues at coordinate 23,695,732 of CM032624.1, forward strand.
TATAGAAAGATAATAACACTTGTCATCTGTGCAATCTTCTATGTTGAGGTGAATTTGATTGTCTATTATTTACTAGTCCATTAAATTGAGTATTATCCGTTTGGACAATAAATTCCTTTGGTAACAAGAACATTTTAAATTTATTTATCCCTTTAACAACTACTAAAAATTCCTTTTCATTGGTTGAATAATTTACCTCAGCATTATTAAATGTTCAACCAGTATATCTACAAATTTCATTTAAGTTGGTTTTTAATAAAGCACTCCAATATAAATCTGATGTATCTGTTTGTACAATTAATTTATCTTTTTTCATCTGAGAGTCTAAGTTTAGGTAATTTTTTACACAAAAAGTATGTTCTTCATTCTATCCAATCTTATTTGATTTCCTTAATAGTTTATTTCTTCTCTACAAGTTTTTCTATAAATCATTTAGCATAATTAAGACATCCTAAAAATTTCTAAATTTATTGCTTATTTTCAAGTTTATCAAGAAATAAAATTATATTTTATGAAATATGAGGTTGTAATTTTATTTTTTCACTATTTATTAACATTCCTAAAAATTCAATTTCCTTTTTTGCTATTTCTGCTTTTTTCTGACTAAGTACTAAGTGTAGCAAAGATTTTAAGGTGTTTAAGATGATCTTCATATGTTTCTGAACAAACAAGTATGTCATCAACATAAACAATAAGAAAATTATAAGTTTTAAAAACTTCATCCATTCTTCTTTGATAAATTTGTGGTGCATTTTTTAATACAAATGACATAACTATCCATTCATAATGGCCTTGAGGGGTACTAAATGTCGTTAACGATATACTATTTTCTTCAAGCTTGATTAGCCAAAATCCAGATTTACAATCAAATTTTGAATAATATGTTTTATTCTTAGCTATATTTATTAAGACTTCTTTATTTGGTAGATAATATCCATCAAATTTAATATGTTTATTAAGTTATTTGTAATTTACAATCATCATAGGTTTTCCTCTTTTTATTTCTATATGATTTCTAACCATAAAGACTGTACTATTATGAGGGTTATTACTTTTCCTTATAAGTTTTTGGTTAAATAGTTTTTGAATTTGTACTTGAAATTCTTCTTTATCTTCTTGATTATAGAGCATATGTTTAACTCTAATAATGATTGTTGGTTCTAATAGTTCTATTTTAGCTGTTTTTTTTGTTATTTTTCCCATTTTTTAAGTGGGTTTTCATTATAATTTTTGGCTAAAAGTTCTTTTATTTGGTCAAGAGTAATTATTTTAATTGAATAATTGAGTAATTTTGAAATAAATGATATCTTTTCATCACGCTGAGCTGACTGAACTCCGAATGGTTTAAATTCTCTAGCTATTTTCAGTAGATGGACCACATGGTGCTTTTAATTGAATGGTATATATATTTTGACTATATTGACTAAACTGTTGTAAAAAGTCATTTCCTAAAATAATATCACAATCATTTTTATTATATTGGTAAACATTTCTTATATTTACTATTTTGGATCCTATGATGACTTCTATATTTTCATTTTTGTATTTTTATGATTCTCTTGCTCCAGTTATTCTTTGTAGAGTTAATTATTGTTTATTTTCAATCCATTTTGATAATAAAAATTCCTTAAAGACATTTATTTCAGCTCCTGTGTCAATTAGAACAAAGTAATTATTTTTTATTCGAATACGGTTATTTGTATGTATACACTTATTGAAAATTTTATTTCTCTACTCATTTTTCTTTAGGGCAATATGTAGTTATTCCTTGATGTATAATAAGAATCTCTTCCTCGTCTATTTTGCAATTATCAAGATTATCTAAGAATGAATTTCCTAATAATATTGGATGTTCATCAAAATTCATGTTATTATCTATATCACATTCTATGTTTAATAATAAACTTCCAAGTTTGATTTGGACTTGTCATATGATATCACAAGAGTTTATTTTTCCTTCAAAATCTCTATAACTATAGGGTTCAACTTTTTTCTTTTTAATTCCTTCATCTATAAGAGAGCAAATATAATTCTGACTTGCTCATGTATCAATAAGTATTTTACTTTCATTTATCCAATTATTTCTATTAAAAATTCTTCATTTGATTCCATAGACACTATTATTCTTATTTTGTTTTATTTTTGAAATACTATGTCTCGCTATATTATTTCCAATAATTATTTTATTTTCTTTATAAGTAATCTGTTTTGGTATTATAGGTTGATTGATACTTATAGCATCATCGTGTCATATCTCAAAATTATTTATTTTTTTTATATCTTGTTCTCTAGGTAGGATTGCTTCTCCTATATCTTTAAATTCTTATTCGATTTCTATAAAAAGCTTTTCTTTATATATATTCTCATAATTACTATTTGTATAACAATATAAGTCTTGATATAATATAGTAAAGACTTTATTATTATCCTTCAAAATTTTATTAGTCATTTTATAATGTAGGCTAAGACAGTCATCTAAATTTTTATCGTTTATATGCACACAATATCTTGGATAATAAGTAAATTTTAGCTTTTTATAGGCTAAATTTCTTTTGACCATTCCTAAATTTTTACTTTCTGCTGTTATACATCTTTCATCTTGTAAATTAAGTATTATAAGACTATTAATTCATTCTTTAAAACATGATTTTATTATTATTTGTATTCCAACAAGGTAGACATAAGATATTTTACTTCTTTTTTCTTGTTTTAATTTTCCTAGAAATTCATTAATATTTCTTTTCGTTATTAGATTTAATTTAATTTTTCCTTAGTATGTTTGATATCCGTCTTTTTCTATTTCTTGATATTCATTAATGACTAACTTTTTTCTTCTAAAGGCTGATATTAAAATATTAAATAATCTATTTTCTCATGATAGTTTAAGATTTAATTCTGCTTTATTGATTTTTCTAAATGTTTCCCAATCAAATTTTCCTTTTAATGCATATATTTTTATTCCTTCATATACTTCAGTTTCTAAATCCTCAATATCTTCAATTTTCATAATCTCTATGGTGATTCATATATTTCATAATCATATAAAATACTTTCAAATTTTTCCATAATTTTTTCATATGTATATCACTTTCTTTTTCTGTTTTTAATTTAGAGTATTTATCTAATTTTCTAATTATAATTACCATGATCTCTACGGCTCTGATACCAATTATCGGGGGGGGGGGGGGGGTATGCAAAAATTAATCAAATCAAAATTTTAAGGACTAAAATGAAATTTGTTTAACATTAGAATGACTTAGTTATAATTTTTAATTTTGGGGGTATTTTAGGTAGTTTATATTGTTTGAATGGTCAAAAGCTATTTTGGAAAGACTATTAATTGATTTTCGCTATTTTCAAGCATTTCCCTTGTAGACATATTATTACATGCCTAATGATGACAAAAATTGTTGTAAAATTGAATTTACATTACATACATAAGAACAACAATATGTATGTAATTAAAAGCAAAGACAATTCAGTGGACAAAGAGGCCTTCAGACAGAAGCAGAGACAGGTTAGTGCTGATTTGCTAATTTATACAGAAGTAAAATTATAATTTATTCTATGTAGACTCAATGAAACTCATTCACAGTGACTATGTTACTGATAAATAGAAATAATTGATATGCTTTCCCAAACATCTGTTTGAACCTAACTTTCAATTTGATTCATCACTTACAGTAATTGTTGGGTATTTAATGGAATTAAATATTTTGCAATTGGTTTAGATAATGATTTTTTTGCACTTGAAATGAAGTTGGAAAAATTATCAAAAACCTAATCTCCTTAAGTCTTATTCTAGTTTAAAATATTATTTAATATTATCCATTGATTCCTTCTGAAATCTTCATCGTTAACTTGAACATAGAACCCCCAGCTTTCATAACAAGAATTGAAATATACTCCGAATTAAGTAAGAAAATTCATTCAAAGTCCACATTTTTCAAATTTGAACATGTTTTAAGCATGATTCTACATTAACATGTCCCATATAAATCATTAAAATCCCCTTAATTTAATTTGCATTATTCTATTGAAAACAATGTTTCGTAGTTTTAAGGTTTGATCACATATTTGCTTTTAAAAAGTTAAAAAAAAAAAAAAAAAAAAAAAAACAATGAGTCTTTAGGTTAGCATGTATCTTTATTTTAATTTAAAAAAGATCAGTAAGACATAAGGTTTATTGACATATTGATGAGGTTAGTATGGAGGAACGCGCACTTGCGTATTTGGAACGTTTGAATGGTCGGCGTTCGAAGAAATAGGGTGTAACTTTTGCATACAGTGTCCGTTTTGGGCTCATGATCCCATTCCAGAAAGCTCGTGACGATTCCCATTGAACTCACCGCTTCGCTGTGTCGTATGATGGATTTTGGACGTTTGAATTTGTTTGCTAAGTCAAAACGACACTTAATGTTTCTTAGTTCATTATTTTCAATATTTATTTGTTTTGTTTTGTAGCCCAGCTTATTAAGGGACTGCTGGCCCAGTAGGTTATTCTTTTAATATTTAAGATTCTAAAACGTTTTATAGGGTTTTTTGTTGTTCATGACATAAGAAAATTGTTTGTTTTCTTAAGATACAATCCATTTGTTAGTGTGTTTGTATCTACATCACATACCATAGCATGACACCAAGTGACCTCATATATCAGTTCTTGGAAGAAGTATGCCTACATGAAGATTTTTGGGACATGTGTCAATAACATAAACAGGGAATTATTGTTAAGCGCAGTAAATACGTAAAGGAAAATACCTCATTTTCACTCAGACGTTCTGGATTCTATATGTGTTGAAATTTTTTCAAACACTTACATATTTTATGACATTAACTAAATGGGTAAGCCTTAATATGACCTAAAAAAAACTTATCATAATCTACATCACCAAGTGATATAATGAAACATATTTATATTCTTGAAATTAATGTACCTGTTTAAATCAGATATTGTAGCTATTCTCACCAGAGATCTTTAGTTGATAATTTCCTGCTTTGTATGTTCATCAATTTGTGAGATAGCATCAAGGCGAATCCAGCACCTGGCCAGCTCCCGCTGCCGCCCACGCTGGGTCCGCCGGGAGCTTGAAGAAGAAGAAGACGCCGACGCCGTCCGCCGGGAAGAAATGGAGAAGGCAGCTGGTGAAATTTTTTTTTCCTTTCTTATTTTGTTTAAGTGTTTGGGCCTTTCTAATTTGCAACCCATTAGCCACAAATAAAATCAAATCCAAATCACCAAATCTCCAATTCTAAAATTTCCCAAACGGTAGAGGAAGAGGAGGGAGATGAAATAGCAGCAGAGGAGAAGTTCCAATTGCAGAGGAGGATTTGAATTTGGTGTCTAGTAAGGGTGGAAAGAGTGAGAAGCATTCTGATAGTGGTGAGTCTATGAGTTTTCCGATTATTCCTTGTTGTATGTTTTGCTATGCTTGGTCTTCTGCTTTTTTTTTGTTTGACAATATTTTTTATTTTTTTCTGTTTAAAGAATTGTCAAAGAAAATTGTCGAAGCCTCAAAATTTATTGCTTATGGCCAGGAACTTTTTGAACCTTATAAGTTGCATTTGTGCTCTAAAGATATATTTGCCTAAATTGATAGATTTTTAATAATGTGGATTTCAATGTTTACTATATGGTCATGGTTTATGTGAAGAAACATGTAAAAATGCAGTGTAGTAGTATGAGAGTCAAACAAATTAGATGTAGGTTTCGTATTTATGAAAATTGGAAATTTGTGAATTTGAGAATATTTAATATACGTAGACCAAATTGTGAATCTGATTTGCGTTAATTTTGATTTGTGAATTATGCTTTGGGAATTTGGGTTTTTAGGAAATTAGGAATAAGAGAAAAAAAATTAATGGAGAAGATGTTAAGTAATTTTTCATATTATTTAATTAAATATTAATAAACGATCTCGGTCTTACGATCGTTCATTATCGACGTTGACCGGTCAACGTCCGCCCGGGCTTAGCTTCAATGATGGATCCGCCACTGTATAGCATGTAAATGTGAGAATAAAATACCACAAGTTAAACGTAATAGAAGATTCGCATTATTGTACATGTTTAAAAGGGTCATTTTGGTCCTCAATAAATAACAAACAGAGGACATTTTGTAATTTTTGTGAAACCGTAAGTTATTTAAATTGTTTCACAAAATAATAGAATATTTGAAACATAAAAGGTCATTCTTTTGTGGTTTTAAATATACAAGCCTTGTACTTAGATGCATGATTAGAAATATTGAGTTTTCTCACATAACTATTCTTTGAATACAGGTATTGTGACAACCCATATTTCTTTAGTCAAAGTCAATGGTTGAATTGTCAAAGTCAAGGTCAAATAAGGAGTTAATTGGAATAAATTACTTTCTTGGGGGTTAATTTATAATTGCAATAATGGAAGGTTGTAAATGGATTAAATTTAAAGTTGAAGACTTACTTGATTAACATTGGAAGTTGAGGACTTGACTTGTGAAATGGATATTAGTGGAAAACAAGTGGAAATTTGTTAGTTCATTCTTGCATTTCCCATTTTCTCATTTCATTACCCACGTAGAGAAGAAACCGAGAACAGCCAGAGAAGAAAGAAACCAAGGAAGAGAAAGAAGAAAGGGGAAAGAAGAAGAAGAAGAAAAGAAAGGAAAAATAGGAGGAGGAAAAATGGTACGGTAAACTTGAATTCCATTATTATTCTTGTTATTTTCTTTAGAAATAGAGCATTATGATAAATTTATAAGGTTTAAGTTGTGGTTAAATTTTCAGATTTATGAGATAGGAGATATATTGGAGCTCAAGTTTATTAATTCTCTAGTTTCCATTTATATTAAGGTAAGAAAATCATTTTTTTGGGCAAACTCTAGGATTTTTAGTTGGATCCTTGTATGAAGGATATTGTTGAATGTGATGGTGATGTTGAAATATTTACTTGGAATTATGAAATTATGGAACAAGATGAAAATTTAATTGGTTGGATCGTAGTTACTAGTTATGGATCGTAGTTATGGAACAAGATGTTTACATTTATGCTTGGAATGAAGGTTATGTGGATGAATTTGTTATTAGTAAATGGACTAGAAAGTGTAATTGGTCCCACTTGATTAAAGGAATAATTTGAGACATTTATTCAAGTATCAATAAATTTAGTTGAAGTATTATAGCCTTACATATTAGACTTTTTTTTGACTTGATAGTGGTTGAAGTAGTTTGTATGGAATTTCAGGTGATGGCGAAAAAATTGGAAAAGCCTATCGATCGTCATAGACGGTAACTTGTTCAATGTGAGTGGAAAATTTTATTTTTCAGAAATAAATATTTATTTAATTTATATCATATCAGAAAGTTAATTATTTCATATATTCAATTTGACAGCATAATTTTTAGAATCAAATAGATTTTATAGTCAGTTCTAATAAAGTTAAATTCAGTTTATTGAAATCATTTCTGTAGCATGTTTATTCATATTACATATTCCAGTACATTTAAAGTTATTTTAAAAACTACCAGAAAGTACCCAGGTGATTTTACCACAGTCTGCACTGGTGTGAATGTGTTTCCAAAATGTATGACATCATATGATTATTTTACTTGATTTGCACTGGTATGAATGTGTTTCCACAATTTATGATCCATTATGGTGATTTTTCCCACTCTACTCTATTGTGAATGTATTTTCATAGTGTATGACCAGCTTATAGCTCTGGCGCGTATGACTCAGAATTTCAGAATTTCAGAATTGAATAGTTTTGCCATGTATATCAGTATTAATCGATACATGAGTAAGGATATTCATGGTATCTTTTTGGTGTGATATTTCAGTATTTCTACAGCTTATTGGATGTATGATGATAGAATTCAGATTATTTAGTTTTCAGTAAATAAATTTCAACTTATAGCATTGAACAACAATAGATTTCAAAGATTTTCATTTATACTAGATTGATTATATTTGTTATGCCTTATAGTAAATTACTTAGAATGAAGAATAAGGGATTTTATGATGCAGTCATGTTTAAGTTTTTAAAAGTATTATCAGATTTCAGATTTTCTCAAAGTTCCAAAAGAGGAAGAATTATCATAAAATATGCATGAATGAAAGAAAAATATTCTTATTTATTAAATATACACTCAGTGAGTCACAAGCTCATATATTTTGCCACCTCTTTTCTTATCAGATAGTAGCTGAGTTGAGCAGATTGAAGCCTAGTGATCCATAGAGTAGAGCCACGTCACGCCACGTTTTATCTATTTTTTTATGACTCATTTTGTCAAATTCACATAGTACATATTTCTTTTGGGATACATGCATTTGTTGTCATAAAGTTAAAGTTGTAATTCATGTATCCATGTCATGAGCTCATTGCATATTGAGTATTTTGAGTACATTTGGGACTTTTGTTTGTAAGGTATTTGTAAAGGTCGACTTTCAAGTATTGTATTGTATATAGTGTGAGTTGGGAGGGGCTGGAGTACTCTGTTTTGAATTATATGTACTGGTTTGAGAATATGGATTGTTGTTTTAGATGGTTTTAGTCCATATTATAGGGGAAATTTTGTCAAAATTCTTATAAAGGTGTGTCGCAGTTAGAACATGTCATAGTCGCCTTGGTGGTGGGTTCGGCATTTAGCTGGTATCTACCATCGGCGTACGACACGTGTCAAGTCCATTAGGGTGACTTGGGACGGATCGTGTCAGGTATAGCTGTTATTCTAGTGTTACATTTCATCACACAAAAAGGGTATTTCTTTGTAGAATTTTTCAACTGTTCTTTATCTTTCCTCCCTGGTTAAACATACTCGCATATTAGCTTTAAAAGACCTAAATGAAATAATTAATTAAAGCTTTTAGCTTAAAATGAACACCAGACTTTCAGTCGACCATGTGAAACCTTGACTATGTCATTAATTATTATGGTTCTTGCATGCTAATCAAAAACGGCAGAAACTTTTGTCAAAAGCCACACCGTTTAGCTCACATTTTTTCGTAGTAAAAAACTAATGGTCTTCCTAAGCCTTCTTTAATGACCCGTTAATATGACAGTCTATTGAAGCTAAGAGAATAGCATTAAATACCTTTATAATGTAATCCTTCTCTGTACTAATAAGAATACCAAAATTGTTTGGACTGCAATTTATAAAGGATCGGCACATTATATCAGATTTTAGTAGGTTCCTTTATTACAAAACATCATAACAAATATACCTGACTAAAATCCTTGATAAATAATATGCTTCTTATCCAATGACCTTTTACCTGCAAAAATTATATATTCCCACCCAAAGTGAAACCTCTATTCCAAATAGCAAAATGATATCTGTCGACTTCAAAAAATGAACTCAACAGATGTCGGCCCCACTCTTACCGGGTCAAGTACGGATCTGATGTGTTTTTACCGGAACAAGTACGGTAATCAGCCTGAAATGGATGCGAGGGGCACTTTCTGGCAAGAGATGATATCGTTTCGAACTCCGACAGTATGATTTGATGACAACTGCACTATCAACGATTGCCAAACTAAGATAACTAACAATAAATCTCTCTTCCCTTCAATGGAATATGTGGAAGGATAGATAAGAAGGGCTTTGGATGTACATTGAAAATAACAATAACTTCTCTTTTAGTTTTATTCAACAATGTTGTAAAAGAGTAATGGAGGAATTGCTCAGTGCTATTGTGTTGAATTCTCGAGAGTCTTTAGTACATGTATTTGGTCTTTTTCTTATCAAGATGCCAACCCCTATTTATTACAAGAAGAGGTTATTTATACTGCTATGGCCGACGTGGTGATCGTTGGATCAAAACCACGTGGCTGGATCTTATATACTAAAGCCTCACATCACTGTCTATTCATTATATTAATATTGACGATGGGATAGCCGTTCTATAATGTAGGTTGACACACTTTATTACAGATGTTACATCAGTCTTTTCTTGGATCTTCAAATCTCTTATTGTGGGTCAGCATCGGCTTGAGGACTTCTGATGCTATTGAGCTTCGGATACCTCGTAAGGACCTCAACTTTGAGCTTAGGGCCTCCCATGGGGTGTGGTTCAACATCAGCTTCGGTCCTCATATAAATGACTTCAAACATTTGTTCATTTTACCATTTTGGCCCTCCTTTATGTGGCTTGCTGTCCACGTGGCACTCTTATATAGAGCCTTAGAAATGAGGCATAACAATAGTCTCTCAAGTCTATGCATGATTATTTATGTAATGCATGGACTTCAAGCATTATGTAACTCTTGGTAATGATAAGCTCCTAAAATAAGGAATAAGAAAGGAATAACTTTCCTATGTTGCCCCGGGAGAATAGCTAATCTGGTTTATGCAGACCCTCATGTACATATTATTCGAAGTGGCTTACTTGGTAGAGAATTATGCGTTTCGGGTACTCTTTGGCAGAGGCTGTTGGAGTGGATCAACTTAGAGGTTGTGCTTATGGATGCTCTTTTTTTCCTAACCAAGGTGCCTTCATATATTGCGGAGGTAGGAATGGTTTGATCCTTGAAAAGCCTCGGATTGATAATTACGATGAGCTTCTTTGATTCCAACAGATCTGAGAAATACGAGGCATCCCTAATCATGGTGCCTCAATGATTTGATGTCGTGGTATGTTCCCAAGAAAAATAGTTGGGGCGGTACAACTTCCAATACACGCTATTGAAGTTGGGCGATGAGCTTCTATTTCTGGGGGTGCTAATAGTAAGGATGAAATAGCCTGGGGAGCAGACAAAATCTCATCCTTAGCAGATCCGACCTACCTAGCCAACCTTAAGGAAAAATATAGAATTCCCTATGATATTGAGCTTCTATCCCCATCTCCTACCAAGTGAGCCCTTCATCTTAGACCGGGCTGCGTCGCCTTTAGCGAGTATCTCTTAAAGGGTGGGCTCTGCCTATCGATTCATCCCTTTTTCCAAGCCGTCCTTAGGCTCTATGGACTTGTCCCTACCCAACTCGTCCCAAATGCCTGGGCCTAACTAGTGGGTTCATACTTCCTTTGGAAGGAGGCCTCTTTGGGTGAGGACATGCCCCTGCATGCTTCACATCATCTACCAGCCTTGATCTTTAGGAAATGGGGATTCTCGAGGCTGATACTCCTTATGTCCTTAGGGGGCACACTCTCCCTTTGTCCAGGGTCTACCTACATCCATCAAATGGTGGAAGGAGACCATGTCAAAGTTCTAACATCCTATTCTGAACCTCGTGAGTGCATTTTCTTATTATTCATTTTCTTGAACTAACGAGATCTAATACTTACGTTTTCTCGTGTTTGTTTTGCTGGGTCAGTCGAGCGATTTGAGTTTATGGAGTTCGATTGGAACACTTTCTTCGAAGTGTATAAGAAATCCTCCGACGCTCTTGACTTCGCTTCCTTAATTCAATTGACCCATTTTTTTGAAGACTTTGGTCTAATGGCAAGACGGGGTAAGAGGCCCTCATACTTATCCGTTTTTACTTTTTCTTTGTTGAACTCCTTTGACCTCATTTGTTCCCTTTTTTGCATATCATTTTGAAAAGAAAAGGCACCATACCACTGACATGGCCACTATTTTTGCTGCCAGGTCAACCTCGAGAAAGGGGATGAAACCCTGGTCTATTGGGGGAAGAAGGTTAGGGATAGAATCGAGAAGGTCAGCAAAGAGGCGGCTTCTCAAGAAGAGGGACGACCCCATATGTCTGACAAGGCAAAGAAGGTTGTGGAGAAGGAGCCTAAGAAAAGTTTAAGATCCCGATCCCTAATGGGACATGTGACTCAAGAGATGTCTCTTCTCCTGTTCTGACGTCTTGATGGGGAAAATATTGTTGAGTGGCTTGATGGTTGTAGCCTCGAAGGGAGGAGGGAGGGCAAAATAAACCAGCCATTGTAGAACCCTTGAGGCAGGTTCCTACCAAGAAGTATAAAGCCTTCACTGACTCCACCACTTTTGAGGCTCCTAGAAGGAAGGCGACCCTTGCCTGCCGTACTGATGAGCTCACACTCGAGGTTCTTGCCCTTCTTCCTTTAGAGATTCAAATTGCCACATTAACCTTTCACAAATAATGGATGGAGAAGTGGCAAAATAACATCGAGCAGAACGACGCCGTGGACATCTTTGAAACTATGGTGGCTCAGGTAGAGAGATCCTTTGGAATGGCTATTAAGGATGATGCCCTCTTCAAAAGCCTTCAAAGTAAGAATCGAGGGTTTACCAGTAAAGCTACCCAAGCTAAGGAGGTAACTAATAAGGCCAAGTTGGAGGTTGAGGCCTTAAAGAAGGAAACAACTTAGGAGTCGATGAAGCTCACCTCTGTCTTAGCAAAGATTGAATCTTTAAAGAAAGAGGTCCACCTGTGCTAGAGCGAGGTGGCCTTCATGACCAAGCGAGTGGAGACTTCTGATGCACATCAAAAGTTAGCTGTTGAGGCCCTGGAGAAAGCCAACAAGGAGAACTCCACCTTGAAGGAGGAGGTGGGGAAACTGACCTCCCAAGTTGCTAACCTCATTGAAGAAGTGGAGAGTGTCAGGAGTGATGCTGAGGCTGCTAGCAAAAATGCTGAGAATACCTTCATGGCCAGCTTCTACCTGACTAAGGCTTATCAACGCTTTAGCAAATACTGGAGGAGGTATGCCTATTGTTCGCGTGAAACCCGCAAGCGTACGGGGTCGTTGTACAAGTAATAAGATTTGTGAGTTAAGAGTATCGTTCCCACGAGGAATAAGGTCTAATCTGTAGTTTAATAGCTACTATTAAATTCGAATTGTGGTAATATCAAAATAGATGGTTTATATGTTTTCTATACTAATCCTAAACTAATAAAACAAATAAAGTATTTATATCATACGTGAATGTTTGTATTGTAATCGTGAATCCCCCTATTTTCATCTATTTCAATTCTCAATAATTAATCTAGTAAACTCATGCATTCAAGACAATCGATAATCCACTAGTATTCAATATTCTTTTTCAAGATATATTAAACCTATGACTAACACGACTCGATCTTATTCCTAGTCCAAATTCATATGAAAGTCATGCATTGAATCACAGGATTTATCGCACATGATTGCACATGCTATAAATATTATTCCTAATACCTATTGTCCATGTGTTGATTTTGCCATGTTCTAGACTTATTGTGAGTATTCCTACACTACAACAAGCAACTTACTATCTAATTGGTGATCAAGCAATCAAATAGTTCAATGGGAATGCAAAACCAATCAAGAAACGCAAGACATAAACTAAATTACTAGTCTTGAATTAAAACAAATAACAAATAGGGTTCATCTTCATCTAATACAAAATGGGATCTAGCCAAGCATGGTGATATATAAATTACAAGAAGAATAATAGAAAAATATCACCCGGATCATAAAATAAATCAAAAGATGTTGATCTTCAATTCCACGGTTGAATTCTTCAAAACCTTGATGTAATTAACCTTCAATTCCTTGCTATAGCTTGATCTCCTCTCCCAAGATATGGTAATTGATCTCTTATTCTTGATGAATTTGATGAAACTATGGTGTATGAAGAGGTGAGAGAGGTTGAGAGTTTTTGTGTAGCTCTCATTCTCTATTTATAAGAGCCAGAAAATAGGTCAAAATCCCGTCCAATTTGGTTTCCAAAAGAGTTTGAGTCACGAAAGGAAACTAAAGATTCTTCTGCTGAAAAGGCCTATGCATGCGTACCATTATAAGTGTTGCCCGCATGCAGTAGAACCAACTAACTCTCGAGTTGGGAAAAATAAGGCCGTGCGCGCGTGCATTTTTGTCTCTGAATAACTTCCGGTATTTGGGCTATAACTTCCTCTACATATATCAAATTGAGCTGATTCAAGTTTATTTAGAAAGATAATTCAAAGTTCTACAATTCTTGTAGAAATATCATGTTTCCAATTCAAAATATTTGTATGCCAAAATTGGGTCTCAATGTGAGCCTGAAAATTCGAAGCATAGCTTTTCGGCTAGAAGTTGATATGTGATAATACTTGAACTATATTTCATCCCTTTGGCTTTTTTCCTCATCCAATTGATGTCTAACACTCTCAAATACTCATTATGTGGTTTAACATAACTTTTGAATATTTTCATTTCAGTCCCAGAACTTTGTATTTCATACAATGGAGCTTTTTTCTGATATCTTTGCATTATTTTCTCTAATTCTTAATCAAACATTGAGTTTTACCTACGAAATGAAATATAACACAACTTAGGTAGTATTTTATCCAAAGAACAGTAAAATATCATCATTTAGGACCTCGAATAAGTGTAGAAACTACACTTATCACCTATATTGAAGTTATTAAACGGCTGGAGGAGTACACTTAAGACTTCAACACTTTAGATTTGAAGATTGAGTTCCTTGAAGATGATGAGGAAGATGAGAAGCATCAAACTCCTGCTGAAGATGCCTAAGTGATTGAGCTTGATAGAGACAATACCGAGGAAGTGGCCCCCGACGCTATAGTGCCCTTTGTGGCTCCTCAACCCTCACTCCCTAGGCTTTCAATGTACATTTTTTTTCCTTTCAAGTGTAAAGGTGCAATTTTTATTTAATGAAGATCTGATTTCTTTATTCAATCCTTACTTTAATTTTGCGTCACTGGTACTTCTGCTCGACTTCAATTTGGTTGCAAACTTTAATGAAACCCATTTCGTATTCTATTAACAACGTCTTACCTAACTTCAGTTATAACTTAATAGCAACATCAGACGTCTCATAACTTAATAATAATGATGAAGCGATATGTAACAAAAAAGACCCTCTTAAATATTTGGGATCTTAAATGTTACAAGGTCAGTAAAAACAAGTATCTGAGGGTCATGCACCTTCTATGATTTTCTGAACTTCCAAACATGTCGATTTGTATGAGCTGAGACTCTCTTATTGCTTTAGATTTTTGTTTGATTGGCTCATAGTATGAAATGATAGATAACATAATCATTACAATTTTGCTCAAATACAAGCGCTTCATTTTGTACATACTTTAATCGGGTCGGAATAGCTTGCCCATTCTAAAACCCTTGTAATAAACTCATGTTCCCATCTTTATAAGATCAACTTTGTATGAGCAAATGTACCTTCAAGGCCTTTGGCATTTCGAAGAGAATATTGATTTATAACTTAATGTAACCAAAGCTGCATTTTAATGAGTTCAATGTCGTATATACAAGATGTCTTACATCATTGATAGTACTTGCGTAAATGTTCCACATTCCAAGGATGAGCATGTGCCTTTCCATCCATATCTTTGATTCTATAGGTTCCAGGTCGAACCTCTTCACATATGTGGTATGGACCCTCCAGTTGTGGCCTAGGGTCCCTAACCTATGTTCTTTTGAAGGTGGGAACATCCTTCGTAGCACCAGTTAATTTAATCGAAATGACTTCTTCTTTACTTTTGAATTGTAATACATGGTCATTTTTGTTTGGTATATGGCCAACATGACCAAAGAATCATCTCTTCTTTCTACAAAAAGGTCTAGCCCACACTTTCTCATCTCCTCATTATTTATCTCATTGAAGTATATCCGCCTGGGAGATTGAAGACCCACTTCAATATGGCTCATAGCCTCAGCCTCGTAGGCCACAGAGAATGGGGTCTTTCCAGTTGCAGTTCAGCTTGTTGTTTTGATAGCCTAAAGTACATGGGATAGCTCATCAACCCATGCCCCTTTGAAAGCATCTAGCTTCCTTTTCAGGGTGTACTTAATTATTTTGTTGACAGCCTCGACTTGCCCATTGGCTTGGAGATGATGTGGGGAGGAAAAATGCTTCTTGATACCTAGCTCCTCACATATCTCCATGACCTTCTTGTTATCAAATTATCTGCCATTATCTGATACAATCGAATGGAGAATTTTGAACCTGCCAGAGAATTTTGAAAGTGTTGGACTCAGTTATTTTGGCCAAGGGTTCGGCTTCTACCCATTTTGTAAAATAATCAATAGCAATGATTATAAAGCTAGAACTCTCCATTCATTTAGTAAGAGGTCCAATTAGATCGATTCTCCATTTTGCAAAGGGCTAAGGGCTGGAAACTACACTCAACTCTTGTAAAGGTTGCCTCTAGACAATGGTAAAATGTTGGCATTTATCACATTTCTTGACAAACTGTTTTGCATTTTTTTAAGGTGGGCCAATAATACCCTTGTCTAAGTACCTTCTGTGCCAAGGACTAACCTCATGTGTGATTGCCACAGACCTCCTCATGAATTTCCCTGAGGATATAATTTGCCTATTCCCCTCCGATGTACCTTAGCAGAGGCAGTGAAAACCCACGATTGTACAGCACATCATCTTGGAAGATGAAATGTGTAGCTTTTCTTCTGAGCTTCTAAGCCTCTTCTTTCTCTAGGGGTAGGGTCTGGTCCTTCTGGTAGGATATAATGGGCTTCATCCAGAGATGAGTATCTTCTTCCAGAGAAACTTGGAAGTGTTGGACTCAGTTATTTTGGCCAGGGGTTCGGCTTCTACCCATTTGTAAAATAATCAATAGCAATGATTACAAAGCTAGAACTCTCTATTCCTTTAGGAAGAGGTCCAATTAGATCGATACTCCATTTTGCAAAGGGCTAAGGGCTGGAAACTATGCTCAACTCTTGTAAGGGTTACCTCTAGACAGTGGAAAATTATTGTCATTTATCACATTTCTTGACAAACTGTTGTACGTTCTTTTTTAAGGTGGGCCAATAATATCCCTGTCTAAGTACATTATATGCCAAGGACCAACTTCATGTGTGATTGCCACAGACCCCTTATGAATTTCTTTGAGGACATAATTTGCCTATTTCCCTCTGATGTACCTTAGTAGAGGCAGTGAAAACCCACGTTTGTACAGCACATCGTCTTGGAAGACGAAATGGGTAGCTCTTCTTCTGAGCCTCTTCTTTCCCTAGGGGTAGGGCCTGGTCCTTCAGGTAGGATATAATGGGCTTCATTCAGAGATGAGTATCTTCTACCCATATTACTTTTTCACTCATATCAGTAGGAGAGGTGCTCAATGGGAACTACTATGAATAGTTCGGAGTCTTTGCTACTTGCAAATTTTGCCAATGCATCGGCATGAGCATTCTGGGATCCTGGTATCTGCACCAGTTCGAACCTCTCAAATGAAGGGATGAAGCTCATCACCAACTTTAAGTATGATGCCATAGATTTATCCCTGGCAGAGAAATTTCCATGAACCTGGCTAACCACTAGCTGGGAGTCACTACTGATGGTGAGCCTCTTTACTTTCATTTCCTTTGCCAGCCTTAGGCCAGCTAAGAGGGCCTCATATTCTGATGCGTTGTTTGTCGCCTTAAAATTGAACACCACGTTGTAGGTAAGTTTGTGTCCCTCTAGGCTGACCAGGATAATCCATGCTCCCAACCGTGTATCCCCAGATGACTTATCAACTAAAAGGTTCCACTCTTGATGCTGGCGGGTTCTATTTCCTCATCAACCTTTGGAACATGGGTAAATTCAGACACAAAATCTACTAAGGTTTTTTCTTTGATGGCTACCCTTGGTTTGTAAGAAATGTTGAATTCACTAAGCTCTACAGCCCACTTAAGTAACCTTATCGAAGTGTCTGTCTTTTGAAGCACTTGCTTGATGGGGTAATTCGTTAATACATGAATGCTATGAGCTTGAAAATATGGTCTCAACTTCCTCGACGCAGTTACCAAGGAGAGGGCTAATTTTTCCATGTCTGGATATCGAGTTTTTGCTACTAGGAGTTCCTTACTCATATAATAGACTGGTAACTGGTGGCTATTTTCCTCTCTAATCAAGATCGAGCTCAAGGCTTCAGAGGTTACTGCTAAGTATAAATGTAGTACATCATGGTCTCTTGGTTTAGAGAGAAGATGTACATGTCTCAAGTGCTTCTTTAGCCTTTGTAGAGCTATCTTACACTCCTCTATGTATTGAAACTTGTTTCCTCATTTAAGAATTTTGAAGAAAGGTAGGCACTTGTCTGTTACCTTGGAAATGAAGCGGTTTAAGGTCGCGACTCGATCAGTAAGGCTCTGCACTTCTTTTAGCTTCTGGGGGACCTTATTCCTATCAAAGCTTTGACCTTTTTAGGGTTCTCTTCAATGCATCTCTGGTTAACAATTCAATAGTGTCGTATGCTTTTCTGCCCTGTCTGTAGATTGCAACGCAACTGTTCTTTATCGTTGCCATCCGTCTCTCTTCCCATCTACATCTCTTCATTGGTGAATCTTTCTTCTTGCTGACATCGATGAGTTTCCTTTCTCTTTCCCTTCCTCTCTTTGCATCTCAATTAACAATGGAAGTTTTATTTTTTCATAAAGTTAAAGAGCAAGGGCTTTTCGTATCCATTTATATTAAAGAAATGCCATAAGAGTCTTAGTAGAACGATGACAAGCTAACACATCACTTGCACACATTCTTCCAACAATTCATCACATTAAAGAAAAAAATAAGTTTACCAAAAAAATGGTTCCGATATTGCGCGTTTTTTTTCTACTTTCTGTATACTTTATCAGTTGACTCTGAAAGCCTTTAGAAGCAGTATCTGTGTGTGTTCTTTATTATTGGTGGTTTCTTATTGGGTATTTAGTTAGAAGACTCAATCTTGATGTTCTAATGAATTGTGAATGCTATATTTTTAATAGTTGGAAAATTTTGCATTTACATGTTTTTTGTCCATCAAGAATGGCTAAAGGTTTTTAATTTATGATTGATTTTTACACATAATCCTTTCTGTTTTCTGAGTGAATATTCTTGCGGATCATATAGCGAGGATATTTATGTAATTAGCTAAAGCTAGTTGAAGGTTATTAGAATTGATGAGCTGTCATTTATACAACTAGTTATTTTGTTGTATATATACAATTGTAGCTACTTGCAAAAGAGAGTGGAAAAACTTTTATTCCTCACATTTATTTCTTTCTCTATCTGTGAAGATTTTCCCTCCATTGTGCATAATATTAACATGGTATCAGAGCAGATCTGAGCTTCCGTCCATGGCTTCGAATTCAGAAACTGGAAATGAAATCTTTACTGGCGATGATTCACTGGACAATCATCGCGATGAAGATCCGATTCTCGTAGCTGGTCGAATGATAGCAGATCCTTCAAACCTTTACTATATGCATTATGGAGATAACACATGTATGCAAATTGTTTTTATTGTACTTTCGAAAGATAACTGCTCGACGTAGAGTCGAGCTATGGAAATGGCATTGAGTGTGAAAAACAAAGAAGGTTTCATTGATGGTTCCATATCAAAACCTCCTGCAAAGTCACCTATATGCGTAGTTTGGCAGAGATGTAATTATATTGTGTCCTCATGGATTATAAACTCAATTCCTAAGGAGTTATATCCTAGTGTTATGCACAAGGATTCGGCGCGCGAAATCTGGCTCGAACTGAAGGATAGGTATAGTCAAGGAAATGGACCACAAATATATCAATTGAAGAAGATGATAGTTTCAATTTCATAAGGGAATGGATCTGTTAGTACGTATTTTAACAGATTAAAAGGCCTATGGGAAGAATTATCTAACTACAGACCACAAACTCACAATTCCTACTTTGAAGAGGAGCATATTTTACAATTCTTGATGGGATTAGATGATTGTTATTCTAATGTACGTAGTCAGATTTTATTAATGGAGCCATTGCCTTCGTTGAACAAAGTATTTGCGCTAGTTCAATGTAGAAGCCACTGCACTTGTGAGTAGAATGATGGTTGCTCAAATGAATTCTAGAGATAGTCAAAGGCCTGTATATGCTAATCAAGGATTTAAGAGGGACATACCTAGATGTAGTCATTGTGGGATGCTAGGATATCAGCAAGGAAAGTGTTACAAACTCCATGGGTATCCCCCATGTCACAGACTAGCCAACAAAGGAAAATAGTCTATCTCTATTACTAATCAAGTTACAGGAATCACTGCATCTCACAACTTATCAAATGTACTTTCTAACCTGAACATTACTCCGGAGCAATGCCAGTAGGTTGTTAATATACTAAGGCTACAGCTTCAATCAAGTCTGGCTTTCCATCCTGATATCACTACAAATCAGAATTACACAAATATGGTTGTTAGTCCAACTGATGCATCTTCACCACAAGTACCAGCATTACCAGACATGTCACCTTTCTCAAGTAATAAATTTCATTTAGCCGTATCAGAAGTGAGGGAAAAATGGATCATTGATACCGGTGCTACAGACCATATGGTGTGTTCAATAAATCACCTATCCATCATTACTTCCATGATAAATGCCAGTGTTAAGCTTCCTAATGGCGATGAAGCTCTTGTGACACACATAGGACTTGTAAAGCTATCTGATAAACTTTCACTAACCAATGTCTTATGTATCCCTTCATTCCAGTGTAGTCTAATATCTGTTAACAAACTCATTTCCTCTCATCATTGTTGCTTATTATTTATGTTCAATCATTGCTTCATCCAGAACCTCTCTACTTGGACAACGATTGGAGTGGGGAAGCTTGAGGCTGGCTTATATCTTTTCCAGTCTAGCATTACTTCAAGCTATGGTCCATCCCACAATAATTCTCATCAATGAAATTTACTTTCTTTTGCTTTTCCTGATTCTAGATGTAATAATAATGCTGCCATTGTAAAGCCTTCTAAATTATGGAATTATAGATTAGGGCATGCTCCTCATGATAAGATTTCTATTTTACAGAAATTTGTTCCAGAAGTTGTATCTAATTCTGATTTTCACTGTAATGTTTGCCCCATGGCAAAACAATACAGATTATCTTTTCCAAATAGTATTCATATTTCCCATTCAATATTTGAACTTGTTTATTGCGATATTTGGGGCCCTTATCAAGCTCCTTCTCTTGATGGTTCACGATATTTCTTGACCATTGTAGATGATTACAGTAGGTCTACTTGGACTTTCCTAATGAGGAATAAATCACAAACTAGAAACCTTCATTCAATTTTTCTTCCACATGGTAGAGACTCAATTCAGCACCAAAATAAAAGTTATACGATCAGACAATGGTGCAAAATTTACTATGAATGAATTTTTTAATTCTAAAGGGGTTTTACATCAAGTTAGTTATGTTGAGACACCATAACAAAACAGTATTGTCGAGCGTAAACATCAACACCTTCTAAATGTTGCTAGAGCCTTAAAGTTCCAAGCAAAGTTACCAGATGAATTTTGGGAAGATTGCATCCTTACAGCAACCTATATCATTAATCATCTCCCCAGTCCTATTCTGTCCAACAGGTCACCTTATGAGATCCTGTTCTCTGCAAAACCTTCATATTCTCATCTGCGAGTCTTTGGTTCCTTATGTTATGCTTCCACACTTCAACGAAATAGATCTAAGTTTGATCCTCTAGCTGTCCCCTGCAATTTCATTGGCTATCCTCCTACGCAAAAGGGATATAAGCTATATAACTTGCATTCCCATACTGTTTTTGTATCTAGAGATGTTCTCTTTTACGAGAGCATTTTTCCATTTCATGACTCTTCGCTATTAGACTCTCTTGGTTATTTTGCTGATACTTCTATGCATTCTTCTCATCTCCCTCTATTTCCTCCTTCGTACCTGCCAAATCCATCATCATCTACTCCTCCCATAACACAAAATACGTATTCTCACTCACCATCAGTGTCACCTCCTATTATATCATCTCCTAATTCTCCTATATAATCTCTAATCCTCCTGCTCCTTCTTCTTCCAATCTTCATCCATCTCCTCTTCGCAGGTCCACTAGACCTAGGAAACTCCCTAGTTACCTCCAACAATTTCACTACAATCTTGTCTCTCAGAATTCTTCCACCTTACCAATTTCACCCTAAAAGGATAAATATTCTTGTGACTTGTCAAATTGCTTTGGCTATGATCTTCTTTCTCCAACTCATAGGGCCTATGTGCTATCACTATCTACCATTGCTGAGCTTCGAAATTTTCTGGAAGCATCCCAGTCTCCAGATTGGTGTCAAGCCATGAATGATGAATTCCAGGCATTGGTTAATAATAACACCTAGACTATTACCACTTTACCTGTCAATAAGAAAGCTGTGAATTGCAAGTGGGTTTATAAGATCAAACTAAGGCAGGATAGGACTGAAGAACGAAAGAAAGCTAGACTCGTTGCAAAAGGATTTACTCAACAAGCATGCCTCGATTACCAGGAAACGTTCTCTCATGTTGCCAAATTAGCTTCAATCAAGATCCTTTTAGCAATTGCTGTAAGCAAGAATTGGTACTTACACCAATTGGACATCAATAACGCTTTCCTCCATGGTGATCTTGAGGAGAAAGTATATATGAGGATGCCTCCGGGGTATGAGCAGTAGGGGAAGGATGGTACCACGTTGGTTTGTAAACTAAACAAATCAATATATAGCCTTAAACAAGCTTCAAGGCAGTAGAACACTAAGTTGTCATAATTCATCATCTCTCAGGGATTTATTCAATCTAAATCCGATTACTCTCTTTTCAGTAAGAGGACTAGCTGCTCATTCACGGTCCTTCTTATATACGTTGATGATATCATCATTGGAGGAAATGACTTGCTTTATATCGAACAGTTCAAGAAGAATCTTGATAACCAGTTTCGATTGAAAGACTTGGGGGTTTTGAAATATTTCTTGGGACTTGAGGTGGCTAGATCATCCAAGGGAATTTCTGTCAGCCAACGTAAGTATACCTTAGAAGTTCTTGAAGATGTTGGATACCTGGGGTCGAAACCTGCTAAATGTCCTATGCTGCAGAACTTAAGACTGACCAAAGAAGATGGGAAGTTGCTTGTGATCCGGGTATGTATAAGAGGTTGATTGGAAGGTTGTTATACCTGACCATCACAAGGCCATATTTATCATTTTCAGTACAAGTCCTAAGTCTGTACCTTGAATCTCCAAGAAAACCTCACCTAGAAGCAGCATTACATGTGTTAAGATATGTGAAAGGAACACATGGGCAAAGACTATTCTTTCCTGCAAAGTCCAGTCTAGAACTCAAAGGATTTTGCGATGCTGACTAGGCGTCTTGTGCAGACACCAGAAGATCTGTTACGGGGTTCTGCATATTTCTTGGAGATTCCTTGGTATCCTGGCGTTCGAAGAAACAACATACCATCTCCAAGTCATCAGCTGAGGCAGAGTACAGGGCCATGGCTGCAGCTGTTTGTGAAATAATTTAGCTCAAGAAGGTGTTAACAGATTTGGGAGTTGATCATTCTAAGGCTGTCATCTTATTTTGTGATAATCAAGCGGCAATACACATTGCAAGCAACCCTGTCTTCCATGAAAGAACAAAGCACATAGAGTTGGATTGTCATTTGGTGAGGGAGAAAGTGCAATCAGGCGACATAAAAACCATGCATTTATCCACAACAAACCAACTGGCAGACTTGTTGACAAAGGCTTTAGGTGGAGCTAGATTTCATATATTGTTAAGCAAGATGGGTGTTTTGAATATTCACACACCATCTTGAGGAGGAGTCTTGCGGATTATATAGCGTGGATATTTATGTAATTAGCCAAAGCTAGTTGAAGGTTATTAGAACTGATGAGCTGTCATTTACACAGCTAGATATTTTGTTGTATATATACAATTGTAGCTACTTGCAAAAGAGAGTGGAAAAACCTTTATTCCTCACGTTTATTTTTTTCTCTATCTGTAAAGATTTTCCCTCCATTGTGCATAATATTAACATATACTGTTTCTTGATTGAACTGATAGTTGAATGCCATGAGTAATCCATTTTAGAATACTGTTGAACTGAACATTAAAGATTCAATCTTAAACAAAATAAAATTGTTCATTACTTAAGAATTGATTCGGTTTATATTGTTTGTATAGTGAAACCTATTGTTTGTCTGTGCCTAGTAATGCCAGTGATCGACTTAGTAGTTTATTTGTGCCTATGATTTCTAAATAGATTGGTGGCCTAAGTATACCTAAGTTCACCTATTCCCTGGTGAGGGGTGCTGAGTGCCCTTTAGAAATGAATGCCTTCTTGGCACTTTATACCTGCACAAGTGTGGAACCGTAATATTTTTTACCCCGTGTAGGTACAGAGAACATTTACTTATCTTTTGTTTTTGTTATGTGGACACATTATGTCTTTGTGCTATTTTGATTCAAAGAGCAACTACAGTAGCACGGCCTTGTTCATGCAATGGAAACCTTATGGTTTGCTTGGAGATTGAACAATCCTTGAAAAGTTCAACGGGTGAGGCTTTATATTTGTTTTGCTGTCCAAAGAGGCTTGTTTCAAAATTTTGCCTACTAGTACATATTTCAGAATCAGTAGCTTCTATTGGTAATGTTGAGCAGCTATGCTAAGCATCGTGAAGATTATAGAAACTTCGGATCGTAGATTCTTGATTTCTAGAGTTGATTTTTCCATTTCATCGCGATCACCTATAGAAGAAGTTATTTGTCACCATGACGGAGCTTTTTTTTCCTTCCTGTGTTTATTGTGTGTATTTTTGGATTTGAAGCTCAAAGCTTGCGGTTAAAGACCTCATTAATTTGCAGCTCAGATAAATACATATTATCTATACATATCATTACATATTCCTCATATTAGTTACGTACTTTGGAAATATATTAGGCTTTGTTTATTTACTATTGTCAGATGTGTCTATGTTGCTAGGACTTGATTTTCTTGAGAATTCTTGATTGAATGTAAAGCTTCACTTTGATCTCAATATAGTCATTCAATGGCACTCATAAAAGTTATCTTATGTTATCAGGCTTTTAACACCTCCAGGCACTCCTCTTTTTCCTTCTCTAAAGATGGAATCGCAGAAAACAATTAGGAACCAGCTGGAAACTCCGAATGTTCTCCCTGCAGCGCTGAAATATAGAGTAAGCTAAAGTAATAGCATTCAATTAAATTACTGGTCGGAATGCAAAATTAGTTGATCTTCATGTTTCTATGCGAAAGGAGTTTGGTCTTTCCTTATGCATAGGAGGCGCCCACACCTCCTAAAATTCAAGGGCTGAGTCCTGGAAGTTCTTAGCATAAAGTGCGTAGTTACCGATATATATTTTTTAATGAAGTGTTAAGGAAATATGCAGTGTGAATTGACAAAGATCATGTGGCCAGCTTGTTTTATAAAATTTGATTCACTATGTGGAAGAAGCAAACAGATTTTAAGAAATCAGTCTCTAAAAAGGCGAAGGGAATAAATATTCTTATATTACATTCAGATTCAAATGCATCATTGGCTTGACGGATATCTTCTCCAAACAAGTTGCAAGAGTTCAAGAAATTTTCTTTTGAATAATTAGAATTAGATGATTCTAATTTAATTTTGTTTAGGGAAAATTGCAGTCACAGTACCAAACATTTCATTTAGTTCCAAACGTTTCAAAAATATGCACAAGAGGTCCAAACGGACGGTTTCCGTCCAGTTGACCGTTAGTTGACCAATAATTGTATATTTTAACCAATTTTGACTAAATTAGGAGGATAAAATGATAATTTGACAATTTTCTCATTTAGTCACAATTTATTTAGTGAGAAAATTGTCAAGTTACAATTTTACCCCTCCAAATTTTGTCAGAATCGGTCAAAATCTACTATTCGTGGTCAACTAACGGTCAACTTGATAGAAACCGTTCATTTGGACTTCCGGTGCATATTTTTGAAACGCTTGAGACCTCCACTAGCACAAAACAAAGGTTTGGGCAAAATCTGCAACTAAATGAAAGGTTTGGTACCGTGGCTGCAATTTTCCCTTTTGTTTATTGTCTTTTCAAGCATATATTTCTATTAGTATTTTATGTGAAGACAGAACATATTTAGATTTCTAAAAGCTACACTTGTATATTTCTACGAGACAATACTGATTCATGTTATGAAATCTATTATTGGGTTGGTTATTGTTGTTCATATTTTTAGTTCAATACTATTGAATATTTATATTCGACAAATAATGAATTAGGAATGCTATTTAATAAATATGCATTACAATAAAAAAATGATATTGGAAATGATATTTTTATATTCATTAAAATACTATAAATATTAAAAAAATTGATGAAAAATGATATTGAAGATGTAATGATGATGATTAAATAATGTTATTAAAGCCAAAATTGTACCAAAAAATGCTATCAAATTAAAAAGGATTGCACGAAAAGAATACTATAAATACTAAAACCATGACAATAAGAGAATGTTATGTAAAAGTTTTTTATAGCATTTTATAATAGCATTCTTAAAACGTTATAATAGAGGTATGAATTTTAAAAACACCACCTACAATAGCATTTCGAAAAATACTATATAACGTTATAGATAGCATTCTTTGCAAACTATAAATGAGTTTATATGTTGTAGTGATTATATCAACATATTCATTGTTTGGAGTTAAAATAATTCTACTCTTCATACTATTCAAATTATCTCCATGTGTGAAAATTGGTAAACACAAAGTCTAATCATTTCTTTCAAATAATTTAAATTCAACTTCAAAATCTATCATGATATTGATGGAAGCTTAATCATGGGGTGGGCATATATGTACTTTTTCAATTCCATTTCCAATCTTTAGTAAAAATTCACAAAACAAAGGATCCATTTTAGCACTCATATTCCGAATCAATAGTATTTGGGTAAAATATCGCTAAAAGTATGAAAAGAATTTCATTATATCATGTTTTGTTCCTATCTATACTGGTAAAATTTGTCGAAAATATCCCCCGCACACAGACTTTACCACCAAATGGTAATTCACATTCAGTAATCTCTCTTAAGATTTTATCTAAACTTCAAAAGCATATCTGTTAACCATTGGTGCTTCATCCCGCACAACTCACTTCATTATTTTTAAAAGTTGACCAAATGCAGATTGTTTACTTACTGAACATTGCATATCAAAACTTGCTTGAAGTGGAATTTTAAATCGTGAATGACCGGTTCGCCCAGTCGGCAATAAAGAAGCTGCTGCTCCTGATGACATTGTTGCTAATGCAATAAGCTCTCGAGATCGTATTTTGTATAAAATACATTTTGTGAGTACCTCCTTGACCATCAATGAAAGAAAGTCCATTCTTATTTAAAATAATATCATAAGCAAATTGTTGTTATTTATTTAAACTCTTAGTAAAATGCATGTCGAACTCAATATTAATATTAGTAGTTTCTTCATCAATCATGTTTACTAACATATCATCATCGTCTACAGTGACTTCAAAATCTACTAAGCAAAAGTCATTTACGTTTTTACCAACAACTTCTAAGAAATAATTTATACAATGTAAAACTTTAATCTCAGCATTATGTTCTGATAGACTTGTATATAAATAATCTTCTATGATGAACACTTTAAATTTAACCCACAACCTTTTTTGATTTGTAGGGTTACATTAAGCTAACATAGTAGCAAAGAGATAGCACAATGATATATGCATTGATAAGAAATCACCTTAGTTAAACACATCTCACAATAATTATTCTCACTTAGTAGACCATGTCAAAATGTTGCTTCACAATAAGTGGATACAACAATGCAATTAACAATTTTCAAGTCTTGAAAAGACTTTGGCCCTTTAATATAATTTAGTAAAACTCTTAAAAAGTATCTCTTACCCTCACATGGACATTGACTATTCTATCAATAACATTTTGCTTCTTTCAAGGACCCCAAACTCGCAGATACATATCTCATACGAAATATGTAGGAAAATCATTGTAAAGTAATATATGTGCCTTTTCATTTGAAATACTCATTTTTAAAAATTTAGTTAACAACGTTCGTCGAATAGAGCCTTTATTTATAACTCCTTATATGTCATCTATTTCATTGTATGTCACCAATTGAGAATCTTCAACATATAATTGTAGAGAAACTATATGTCGAATAAATCAAAACTAAAAATCCTCAACATAGATTCTAACAGAAATGTCTATCTAGCAGTTTGATAATTCGAAATCTCATCAATAAAATGCTCCTTTGTTTTTCTATTTACAGTAAAGTTAACATGATCATGTCCCTTATATACATACTTGTATAAGTATTTCACAACTTTAACACCAGAACATATTTCTACATTAATGTGACAATCATATTTAGCTAAAATATAAAAATTATATGGTACAACACATCTATTGTCTAGCATACATCCTCTTACTTTAACAATTACACCGTCGTTTCGACGCTTATAAAGTGGGTATGAATCATTACCTAATGAAGTATGTAAAACATATTCATTTGGATATTTATTTTTACAAGTATGATTGTTCTCCATACAAACATTTGTAGGATTTAAATGTCTACAAGGACCATAAGTCATGAAATCTATTTACGGTTCTTCAAGCTTCCCTCATAATATTTGTACTAACAGATCTAGCATATTTTGTATTTCATCATTGTATCTTAATTCTTGTTTAATTTCAAGTCAATTTAGATTGCATGTCATTGTTAAAAATATATCAGGTTTTCCACATCTCTAAACTAAAGATATTGTATCCATATACTTTTTAGTCAGATTTTTAGGACCTCTAATAAACCCTACAAGCAACACCAATGATTTACTAATTTTATAACCTCTATTATCACCATTTTGTATACTATCTAAAATTTCATGTTAAAGTTCAGCTCTTAAAGTTTTTTGATTATTGCAAAAATAATCCAATTTGGCCGTTTCAATTTTAACATACATATATACTACATATTGTTGTAAAAGTATGCCCATATGAAAAAGCATGAACTTATCTATGACATGAGTCAATATGGATTTATCTTTAAGATATCTATTAACTTTCTCAAAGTCGATTCACAAAACTTGTCTGAATTTTTTAGCCTACTACAAGTTTTGTTTTTAGTATCATAGAAGTACAACTCATGTAAATATTTGGGATTCCAATCAACTAGTATAAGTGGATTTATAAAATGGTAGACTAGTTCTTAAACTCTGAAGGAATACATACATTTATTATTCCTACACAATTTGTTATCATGCTTAACATCAAATGAAATGAATGCAAAATGATTGTTATAACTACGAGCAATTTTTTTTTTTTAAAGCAATTGCCTCATCTGAATCACAAGTAAATAAGTCATACAATTCAGGAGACACATTATTTAATTATAATCTAACTTTTCCTTCACAACAACAACAACAACAAAAACCCTTACTCTCTCCATGAAACTTCTTTGCACCTTACAAATTTTACAAGATGGAAGAACATAAGATTGAACAAGAATATTACGTAGATCAATTCTTTCAGTAATGTAAAATAACAATAACATCTTATATACATTGATATTGCATATTCCCATTTTCAGATTCATTTTCAATACTAGAACTTCCATCAACAAAAACATCCTTCTGTAATTCAATATATTGATCAAGAAGACCTAAAAACATAAAAGTAGTATCAGGCGTAAAAGATAGCATATTTGCCAACACGTGATTTATACACAATTTTAATAATAAAAGCCTAAAAGAAAGTATAAATAACATTAACACAAATAAATAAATTTATGTAAAAAATAAGAACATTACAGAATTTAAGCAAACATATTGTAAACTTCGGACGACACCTAGTTCTTCTTTGTGATAGCTGCATAGAACTTGTAGATATTTCATAAATACCAAATATCGTGCCAAAAAAATAAAAAAATAAATAAATAATGTCCTGCATGCAAGAAAAAATACACCACATTTTTATCTACAAAATCATACACGTAACCCTTTTACGCATCTTATCCTTTTTAATATGTGGCCAAATTATCTGTTCAGCATTGTGAAATTGTGTAGACAATTGCTTCCTTTTTGAACGGTGCATCTCCTCTTAAACCAATTAAAAAAAATTATTTCACAAGTTTGGCTATGTAATGATAATTCAGAGACTATTTGTATGATTTTTGACTTGCTTGGAGTTGTATTCCCTTGATCAAATATAGATTAAAGAATCTGGAACTGTGCAGATTTAAGCATCCAACATTGTCTGCCCATAATTTTATAACCACAAAATATGACTAATAATTGATAGTATAAATTTCCCAATCGACGGTTTCAGAACAAACTGTTGGGAACTTACTTAGTCATGCGTAGCGAAAATAAAGCAATTTCGATTCCCAAACATGGATCTACATTGTGTTTAGATAGAAACCGTGTTTAGAATAATACCTTAGATGAATTTTGCAAACTCTTTTGCGGATTCACGAACTCCAATGATCACGATCTACAATCCAAGTTGTCCAATTGTCCAGCCTCCAATGGTGATCAACACAGAAAACAAGAATGGTGACTAAGGTTTTCTTTTCTCGTGATAACAAGAATAATGAAAATTCTCTACAATTTTCAAACCCTAGAAGCCTATTAATGTAAGTCCAATTGGGCTCGGCCCGTCTTTCAAACTAAACCAAGTCCAATATTAATTAATTAAACTTGGTCCATGAATTAATTAATCTAATTAATTAATTCGGGCCTATTAATAAGCAGCCCAATTAATTAATTATCCAACACTTGTCAATTAATTAATTGGTAAATCATATTCTTCTGGTTCTCTTTTGTGTGTGACCCACTAGGTTCCCAATCACGATGCCAACGACGTGAATTATTATTTTGATCTAATCAAAATTAATAAATTAATACCCCTTTTAATTTATCATCAATTCACATCTGTCGTCCCATATTGACATCTAGCAATGTGTCAGGACAATACATGTGACAGGAAAATGTCACGTGGTATGACAAAACAAAACTTGTTCGTTTACCGTGAAACTATATCCCTTCGCCAATACGATCCGATCAATTACGAGATATGAATGTGTGTCAATCTCAATTATCGATCATATCTTTTATCCTACTATTAAGTCAATGTAAGCCGAAAACTACTTTTCGACTTATGAGTTCACCTTGGCCAAGTATTGTGAGTTCACCTTGGCCAAGTACTTCATTATCAACTTAACTGGATGAAATGTAGATCATAATATCTTACTATCTAAGAGTGACGAATCCTCTATTGATCATTCACAACCTTCATATGATTCTTGACATATCCGTTCGATACCGTATTAGCGACCATTGACAGAGCAACATCCGACATCACCAAAGTATGACTGTCCTCATATAAGGCACTATGATGACCTCAAGTCAAAAGACCAATTCTACTACCGAACGTTAGAGATTAACCACCGACACTCAAATAGTTTTCATATGAAATCTCTCAGCGGGTCTCCAATATTTTGTTCTATAACCAAATATCCACGTATTCATTCAAGTGTTATCACACTCTAGCTTGTGAGATCAATTACTTACTTCATAAGTAAAAAATGTCACACGTGATGGTCTATCCGTAATAACGATATCCGTATCTCGTTATTACATACGACCATGGACGATTTAAGATCCAGTCATATGTAATTTGTATCTTACAATCACAACTCATTGTGATTAACAAATCACCAAAACTTGAATCTACGGATTTTATTATTTAATTAATTAGAACGTTAATTCAATAAATAATAGATCTTGCTATAAATATGTATCGGTTATATATACATTAAAAGTACTTATATCCAAAGTTGATTGGACTTATGACATAACACTTACAAACTCCCACTTGCACTAGATCCAATCCCTTATGTATCTTATACCATAAGAGTCCATATAACGATCATGTTTATGCTGCGACAACTCTTTGTTAGTGGATCTGCAATTTAATAACTTGTGGGAATTCATTCTTTCTTTACGTCATTTCATTGTATTATCTTTCCAATGAGATAATACCACCTTAACACATGTTTGGATCATCGATGAGACCTTAGTTCCTTCGTTTGCATGATGGCTCTATTGTTATCACAAGCAGAAGTGTGTGATCAACAATGTTAGGAACTACTCCAAGTTCATTTATGAACTTTCTGATCCAGACCACAACTTTTGTTGCTTTCTAAAGCATTGTTGTATAATGCTTCTATTATTGAATCAACGGTTATTTTCGATTTGGAACCTTTCCAACACACCGCTTAAGAGTAAACCAATATCCTAATTGAGATATACTATCATTCTAGTCAGACTAGAAGTTAGCATCAGTGTATTCATGAACTCTTAGTTCATATTCTCCATATAAAATCTTATCAAGATTTTATCTATATAGATTGAGATAAATTAAGCAATATTTTAGATCTATCTCTATAGATCAACTTGCTTCTCCCACATCTATCACGAAGAAATTATTTGACGACCATAATTTCAACAATTAAAATATAAGGGAGTCATTTCCTATAATATGTCTCATACATATAATATTAGGAAAGCGACAATGCTCTCACTATTTTCTTGTAAACACACAATTCATCTTCATTTTTGATAAAATCAAACATTTTGACTTTTATATCAAATCGAAGATTTCAACTCCAAAATACTTGTTCCAATCCATATTGAACTTTTCTTGTAAACTCATTTATAACCTATGGGTTCTAATCCATTAGACAGGTTGACCAATGTCCAAACCTTGGTTATATTAAATTCATATCGGATAGCAAGTCAACACTTGACTTTGATTATGCATAATTAGTAGGTTCATCAACCTCGATTAGTAATGTCTGATTAGTAATCATGGATTCTTACCTTCCGAAGGTCGAATGATCCTATAAGATTTACATTGAGCATCGTGTCTTCAAGAGTCTCCACTTCCTGATCAAGAGCATGTTCCTGAACATGTTTGAGATTAGACTCAAGTTCATCTACTTGGTTAATTATATCTGTGAATCCTTGAACTCCTTCAAGATGTATTCTACTCCCACTATCCTTTCCTAGAATAAACACTTTCTCTAAAAGTGTGACATGTCTTGAGATGAACATCTTCTTCTCAACGGGATTATAGAATTGATATTCAATTATCTCTTGACTATCCCACAAATATATATTTATCGGATTTAGTTTCAAACTTATCCGATTTAGTACGCTTCACACAAGCGTCATAGTCCAAACTTTTATATGAGATAAGTTGGACATCTCCATAACTCGTATGACATTTTGTCAACCGATTTAGATGTGACAGGTTTAGTGCGCGGCACGTGGCAATCAGCGCTTGACCTCAAAACGATTTTGAAGTATTTGCATAGCTTGTCCTTAGTTGCACTATATCTAATAGTGCACGATTCCTCATTGCAAATACACCATTATGTTGCAATGTATGTAAAGGAATCTACTACGAGAGAATCACATTCTCTTTTAGATAATCTAAAATTCTACATTTTAGGTATTCTCCACATTGATCAAATCTTAGTGTGAGAATTTGTATACATATTTGTTTCTCAATTTCTAGTTTGAATCCCTTGAACATTTCAAGAGTTTCATACTTAAACTTCATCAAATATACGTGATCATTTCTAAATTAGTCGTCAGTAAATATGATGAGACAAGAGAAGCTTTATCTAGCATTAATTGATATGGGTCGACATACATCACTATGTATTAGACTCAGTAATTATGCATATCTTTCTTCTTTTCAAGTAAAAAGAAATTTAGTCATTATGCCTAACAGACATGTTTTACATTTGTCTAATGATTCAAAATCATTTGACCCAAATGTACATCTCCATGTAAGTTTGGGATTGCATTTTCATTTATATGACCAAATTTACAATGCCAGATATAGGTGTTATTCAGATTATCATTTTTATGTCTTTTAGTATCTATACTCATTATAGAAAAGTCAATATTTAGAATATAAATGTCATTTTATAATTTACCATAACCATTAAGATCTTATCAAGATAAAAGGAAAAACAATTGTCCTTAACATTAAAATAATTCATGTCCAAACATGAAATTTATTTAATGCTCTTGGTAATGGCAAGAACAAAACAATATTTCTCTAATTCTAATAGTAAGCCTAAAGGCAAAAGTAAGAAGTAGCTCCTATAGGTAATGTAGCAACATTTGCTCATATTCAACGTACATGTCAACTTCTCCCCTTTTTGCAGTAATCTACTTCTGTTTAGTTTCTGCATATTTATACAAATATGAGATCCATATCTGGTATCAAATACCCACGAAACTAATGAAGTAGATATAAGCTTTGCAATTTCTTTTCCAATGACCTATCATTCCAAAATGATATTAATGGTCATTAGATTTAGTCTTGTCCTTGTTTGCTTTAACTGTCTTAGTCATCTTAGATGTTTTCTTAAAACATTATTTAGACTTCCCTAGAGGAATCTATGACTAAAATTTGCCCATTACAAACATAGATATCAGGCTTAACAGTCTTAAGCATGTTCAGCAACTCAATAAATGTGCATTCAAATTTTATTCATGTTAAATTCATAATTACTTATGAATAACTCTTTGGCAAAGATTGCAGAACCAAGTCATACTTAGTTCTTTGTTCATGACTGAACTCGATTGAGACAACTTCTCAAAGTAGTCAACTTCTTCAGCACACCAACATTGGTTGAAGACTCTTCTGCCATTATATACTAGTATAGTTGCTAGAAAATATCATATCTTTCCACACGTGATTGTTCATCATTCAACACTTTGAGATGGAAAATCATGTGTTAGCATCTATACACTTATGTTGCTTTTGTAACTCGGGTGATATAGTCGTAAACATCACATATGTTGCAGTGCTATCGTCATCACTGTGTTTATTATAGCAGCCACCTCTTCCTTTATTGAGTCATCAACAAGTGTCTCTGAAAAGGGCTACTCAAGGACATAACCATTTTTTCATGCCTGAGAACAATTCTCAGATTGCAGTGTCAATCAAGAAAATTTGTTTTGGTTGTTGGCATACAGTATGCCACTCAAATACATATGGTTACTCAAGATTCAATAAATGTAAACGCCGAAAAGTAAAAGCATAATATATAAAATGCATCGATTAATTTAACATGGTCTTTTATGAAATTAATTTCACTCCCACTGTTTAACTCAAATTTATGACCATCTCATATAAATTTATGGAATCCATACTTGATTCCCAATGGGCAGGGATCCCATCTGTTATATTAAAATCTTGAGTGTACTCAACAAGCCTTAATAAAGCATTTAGGTAGATACTATTATCAATTGTATCTCCATACAACTCCCAGATCATTAAGCTAACAACTCTTTGTCTTCACACATCTTATATGTTAGCTTAACACGCCTCTAAAATTTATCTCCTTGAGTGTACTCAACAAAAGATAAGTTTTAGTTAAGTCAAACCCATCATTCAGAAATTTCTAATATTTCATAGTGTCAAACATGGATAATAGACCAGCCTTGAGTGTACTCAACAAGCTGAGATCAATTTAGTACTCTCATTTTTCACTATAATGATGGAAAGCGAATATAAATATGACTTAATATTTTAATATGCCTCTAAAATTTATCTCCTTGAGTGTACTCAACAAAAGATAAGTTTTAGTTAAGTCAAACTCGTCATTCAGAAATATCTAATACTTCGTAGTGTCAAACATATCCATAATAAACCAGCCTTGAGTGTACTCAACAAGTTGATATCGATTTAGGACTCTCGTTCTTTCACAATAATGATGGAAGGCGAATAAGAAACTGACTTAATATTTTTAACGAGGGGTTTTGCATGCAAAGGTCTTATAGTAATAATTATATTTATTTTATTAAATATCTAACATGCAAAAGAAACATACATATAATAGTGTGGACGATTATGGACTTATACTATCTAGTCTTCCCGAGCCATAAGGAAGAGTAGTTGATCAGTTCCTATGTGGTATAGCATTGATTCAAACAATGCTCCATCTCTATGGTCTTCTCCTCTTCTTGTATCTTCAATTAGTCCAGCTACAACTTATATCCTATACTAGTTGGCGTGCATGCCTAAATAATATTGGACGCGCAGGCCCATAATAATAACGGACTTGCAGGTCCAAAATAATTAGAGCTCGTAGGCCCATAAAACAATAAGAATAAAACTAACCATTCAACACATCCACATGGTCGAGTCCATAATCATCCACTATTAAAACATTCAACATATAAATGCATTCCTATATAATAACAACTATTATATGCAAACACGTTTCAAGTTTCAAGCTTCTAGCAATAAAGTCGTCTAAACTAATTTAGACAAATGGATTGGAATAATCAATTAATCAATTAATTTAATTAGCGGGTATATTTAATTAAAATCAAATTTTAATTTTATATACCAAATTAGAATCTCATTCTAATTCCACTATTACAGGGTGGAACTATTTAATTAAAATCAAATTTTAATTAAATATAAATTAGAGTCCAACTCTAATTTCAAAATTTCAAAATAAGATAATTTAATAAAAATCGAATTCTAATTAAATATCAAATAAGAGTCTAACTCTAATTTCAAAACTTAAGACTGTTGAATTTAATTAAAATAAAAAATTAATTAAATACAAAAATTAGAGTCCAACTCTAATTTCAAGAAATTTTTTTGGGCAAGACAATTTAATTAAAATCAAATTTCAATTAAATGTCAAATTAGAGTCTAACTCTAATTTCAAGAATATATTAAGGTGGATGATTTAATTAAAATCAAATTTTAATTAAATACTAAAGTGGAGTCAAACTCTAATTCAAATTGAATTAACATTTTAATTTAGGATAAAACTCCTAACTAAAATAAAATTTAATTTAGGGTCAAAGTTTAATATTTAAGTTAAAATCCAATTTTAACGAAAATATAAAAAGTTGTCAAAAATTTTAAACGGGTCAAAATTGATAATATGGGTCGAAACCCATTTGAAAGTCAAATTTAAAACCATTTTAATATATAAATTCAAAACTCATTTTTGAAAATTGCAAATTGACCCAAATTTAAAATTATAATCAGAACCTTCCAATTTCCCAAATTGCATGACAGGCCCTCCAATTAAAAATTGCAAACTGATCCCTTCTTCCATAATTACAGGAGGGGGCCTGCAATTTCATAAATTGCATTAGAGGCCCCCACCTCCACCTCTAATCGTTCGACCGCAGAAACCCTAGAAAATTCCCCTTTCTCCTTGCGGTGCCGCCACCTCAACCTGATGGATTAATGGAGGTGCTCCAGTTGTCACCTAGCCGGTGCACCACCGGCTATTGCAGCAGCGCACGACGCTGTTGCAATAACCAGCAGCAGCGCCGCGCACTGCTACGATCTCCAGCAACGGCGCTCGTAGCGCCGCTGCTGCAACGCGCAGCAGTGACTTTTCCCCCGAGGCGGTGCGCTGTGGTGCCAGCCGGTGGCATCGTCGCTGCCTCCTTCGCCTTTTTTTTCCTTTTCCAGATCCGACCCAAAATTTATTTTCTTTACAAGAACAGATTTTTAAAAGACGAAAAATATAATTTTATTTGTTAGATTCAAGAAAAAATTAAACAATCAACTTTTGACTGTTTAATCATGCAAAACAATTTCTAACAAACATAAAGTATGTTCTGATACCACTGTTGGGAACTTACTTAGTCATGCGCAACGGAAATAAAGCAATTTCGATTCCCAAACATGGATCTACATTGTGTTTAGATAGAAACTGTGTTTAGTATAATACCTTAGATGAATTCTGCAAACTCTTTTACTGATTTACGAACTCCAATTATCAGGATCTGCAATCCAAGCTGTCCAATTATCCAACCTCCAATGGTGATCCACATAGAGAACAAGAATGGCGGCTATGTTTTCTTTTCTCGTGCTAGCAAGAATAATGAAAATTCTTTACAATTTTCAAACCCTATAAGCCTATTAATGTAAGTCCATTTGGGCTCGGCCCGTCTCTCAAACTAAACCAAGTCCAATATTAATTAATCAAATTAATTAAACTTGGTCCATGAATTAATTAATCTAATTAATTAATTCGGGCCTATTAATAAGCAACCCAATTAATTAATTATCCAACACTTGTCAATTAATTAATTGGTAAATCATATTCTTCTGGTTCTCCTTTGTGTGTGACCTATTAGGTTCTGAATCACGATGCCAACAACGTGAATTATTATTTTGATCTAATCAAAATTGATAAATTAAATACCCCTTTTAATTTATCATCAATTCACATCGTCGTCCCAGATTAACATCTAGCAATGTGTCAGGACAATACATGTAACGGGAAAATGTCACGTGGTATGACAAAATCAAACTTGTTCGTTTACCGTGAAACTATAATCCATTCGTCAATATGATCCGATCAATTACAAGATATGAATGTGTGTCAATCTCAATCTCAGATTGTCGCACAGAGCGAAGAACCATTTTCAATAGATGCATTTACTGAAATCTTCAATCAAATGAGGCCAAACATAGTGGCTCTTGAGGAGCCAGTGATTGGCAAAAAGATAACTAGGGAAGCGAAATGAATAGTCAATGGCAAGAAAATATAGCCGATATTTAGGCCTTCAAAGCCTGATTAATAGTTTTCAGTAAGGAATGTAAGGAAAAGAGGAAAGAAGAAACAGTAATGGAGACATTAAGGAACAAAATAGCAGTGTTCGAGTTGGAGCAAAATATTGGCCGAGAAGTCAACAAGGTGGATTGCTTGGAGGAGGAATCATTTCCAAAGAACTCAGACAGAGAAGTGATTGGAATTGTGAAACCTGGGCATGCTCAAGCACATGGCCCTTTGATGAGGGTGAACATTAGCGACGAAAGCGAGGATCATCCAACGTTTGTCAACAAGATGCTCAATCAAGAGGCAAGTACCAAATTAATAGCTTTATTAAAGGAGTATAAAGATTGCTTTGCTTGAGAATATGAACATATGCCTGGTTTAGATAGAAATCTGGTTGAACATAGGTTACCAACTAAGCCAAACTTTAAACCTCATAAACAACCTCCTAGGCATTTTGCCCCTAATGTATTGCCCAAAGTAAAGAAAGATAGAACGATTGCTAAAAGTAGGCTTTATTAGAACAGTCAGGTATGTTGAGTGGTTGTCTAACATTGTACATGTGTTAAAAAATAATGGTAAGATTAGGGTGTGCATAGATTTCAGGGATCTAAATTTGGCAAAGCCAAAAGATGAATATCCAATACCTACGGTAGATTCTTTAGTAGATTCAACTGCCGGGCATGTTATGTATTCTTTCATGGATGGATACTCAGGTTATAACCAAATCTACATAGCTGAAGAAGACATACATAAAACTGCTTTTAGGTGTCCTGGATCTTTAGAATGCTTTGAATGGGTAGTTATGCCCTTTGGCTTGAAGAATGCAGGGGCAACTTGAACTTAATTTTTCATGACATGATATGCCAATTTATCGAAGTATATATAGATGACATAGTGGTCAAATCTGTTAAAGAGAAAGACCATTTTGAACAACTAAGACGCTCATTTGAACGAATGAGGCAATACAAGCTGAAATTGAACCCTTTAAAGTGTGCATTTAGTGTTAATGCAGGGAATTTCCTTAGATTTTTAGTACATAAAAGAGGGATCGAACTCTACAAAAATAAAGCAAAGGCCATTTTAGAGACCATGCCACCTAGTAATAAGAAATAACTGCAAATGTTCTTAACTTTTTAAGACATTTTATCTCTAATTGTGTAGAGCGAACGAAAGCTTTTTCGCCTCTCTTAAAGCTGAAAAAACTGGACGAATTCGTCTAGAAGGAAGAATATCAAAAGGCTTTTGATAACCTGAAGCTATATTTGTCAAGTCCCCCAGTGTTGGTATCACCTATCCAAGGACGGCTAATGAAAGTGTACATATCGGTTGAACAAGAATCAATAGCAGGAATGGTCATGCAAGATGATCAATTTGGTGAAGAAAGGGCGATATATTATTTGAGTAGACAGTTAAGAAAGTGTGAATGCAATTATTCTGCTATTGAAAAACTATGTTTAGCCTTATATTTCACATGCACAAAATTGAGGGCCTATTTACGACATGTAACTCTTTACTT
Source organism: Fraxinus excelsior (assembly GCA_019097785.1). Taxonomy (NCBI): domain Eukaryota; kingdom Viridiplantae; phylum Streptophyta; class Magnoliopsida; order Lamiales; family Oleaceae; genus Fraxinus; species Fraxinus excelsior. The sequence goes on from CM032624.1 coordinate 23,735,538, forward strand.
AATTTCTAATATTAACCTAGTTAAGTATATGTTTTCTCGCCCTGTTTTACACCAAAGGATAGATCTTTGGACTTTGATATTATCAGAATTTAAAATACAACACATACCACAAAAGGCAGCTAAAAATCAAGCATTAGCTAACTTTTTGGCCAATCATCCATGCCTTGATATGCCAAAAGAAATTGAACTGGAAGTTGATTCATTCGAGTTAAAACCTTGGGTTTTATACTTTGATGGATCAAAAACTTCTAAAGGGGCAGGGGTAGGAATTGTTTTATTAAATCCTTTAGAGGTTTATTATAAATTCACTTTCATGTTGGATAAAATATGTACCAATAATCAAGCTGAGTATGAAGCTTTGATTGTGGGATTGGAATTGCTACTAGAATTGGGAATAAAGAATGTACTCGTTAGGGGTGATTCCCAATTAGTAATTTATTAGTTGATTGATGATTTTAAATGCCAAAGTGACTCCGTCATAAATCAATATGAAATCGCCCAAGAGCTTTTTGAGGAATTTGATCAAGTAGAGCTTCAATATGTTAGCAAAATGTATAATGAGTTGGCAAACGAGTTTGCCCAAATGGCTTCAAGTTACTCAAAGATACTGAATGTAGAATCCACTTGTGAGTATGGGGTAATCTTGCCCGCAACACAGCAGAGGGTGAGGAAGATCAATGTTTATTGCATAGAAGATGAGGATGCAATGATTGGAGACGAGAAATAAGAATGTTTCTAAAAGAACCAAACAAAGAGAAAAGTAAGAAAATGAAACTACACTTGTTGAATTACACACTAATAGACGAGGAGTTATTCAAGAAACGTCTGGATGTTATGTTATTAAAATGTGTAAGTTTGCAAGAAGCCAAAGTAATCATGGCTGAAGTGCATGAAGAGATATGTGGAGCCCATCAAGCTTGCCAAAGGATGAGGTGGTTGATTATTAGGAGTGGATACTTTTGGCCCAAGGAGGAGAATCATGCATTCAATATGCAGAGAGTTGTTTAGCTTACCAAAAGCATGGTCCAATACAAAGAGCGCCAACAAGAGAAATGACACATATTGTCAAGCCTTGGCCGTTTAAAGGTTGGGCAATAGATTTGATAGGGAATATTTATCTCCCATCGTCCAAGCAATATACATTCATAATAGTTGCAACGGATTTCTTCACTAAATGGGTGGAAGCTATACCCTTAAGGGAAATCTTTCAGAAAAGCATTATAGACTTTATTTGTGATCATATCATCTATAGGTTTGGAATACCACAAACTTTAATGATGGACCACAGAACTTCTTTAAATAGAGATCGAGTGAAGGAATTTTTTAGCGAGTTTAGAATTCGGCTAGTGAATTCCACACCTTATTACGCTCAATCTAACGGGTAAGCAGAATCTTCTAATAAGATTCTGAAAAATATCATAAGGAAAATGATAGATGGAAATGTCAGGAATTGGCACGAATATTTAAATAAAGCTTTGTAGGCTTATAGGACATCACCACGCTCAAGTACCAAAGTAACCCATTTCCAGCTTACTTATGGACAAGAAGTGGTGTTGCCCATGTAAATCAATGTATAGTCGATTAGAGTAAAATTCCAAAATAATCTAAGTGACAGTGATTATGCAGAATCACTACACCAAAGTTTGTTACAATTGGATGAATTAAGATTGGACGTCCTAGATAGACTACAACTTCAAAAACAAAAGATGGCTAAATTTTATAACAAAAAAGTCGTAGCCAAGTCTTTTAGTTTAAACGATTTGGTGTGGAAAACAATATTTCCTTTGGATAAAAGATCCAAAGTATTGTAAGTGGTCGCCCAACTGGGAAGGACCCTATAGAGTAAAAAGCGTATTGCCTAACGGAGCTTACTATTTGGAGGACTTAGATGGCACAACGCATGTAAGATTCATCAATGATAAGTATTTAAAAAAGTATGTTCCTTCCATATGGGAGAATAAACAAATATAGCATACAACATGTTGTCAAAATAAAGTAAATGGGCGATTACGTTCAAATAAACAAAGAACAAAATACGTTTGAATAAAATATTTCATTATCAAATATTTCTTACAAATCCAAAGGAACTTAGGCTAAAATAAAATTAGCCGCAATCTGAAGTAGGCTATAATTTTCCCTATCAACTATAACAGAAAAGAGAAAATTGGCCTTCAGTGCCTTCATTGCCTTCCTAAATGCATCACTGCAATGATAGGCAGAGAGGCTAAGAAGCACTCTCAACAAGTAATTGGCCTTCAGTGCCTTCCTAAGTGCATCGCTGCAGTAATGGGCTGGGAAGACCTTTGCTGCTGAGAAAACCACTTTTAGCAAAGGCGCTGAGAAGACCTTTATTGGCCAAAGACCATTTCATATACCTCCCACAACAAAGGGTATATCAACAATAAACAGCAAACTCAGGAAAAGAAAGAGTTATTTAAAAAAGGAACAAAGAATTTCCTGGATATAAAAGATCCATCAATCAAGTATCGAAGATGATATCAAAAAGTGATGGTGAATATACAACAAACACGCCTATTTATAGAGTTTGCAGGTGAAGGGATGGAATGTGAAAAGATAGATGTATAGTAACCGAGGTTGAAGACTCGAATCCTAAAGAGATGCTAGAAAGTCAAGAGTCTTATTCTACGAGAAAGGGCACTAAAAGAAATGTACAAAAATAGTGTACGAGGTTAGTAATTAAGTTTAGGGAATATTGATAATTATAGCATACATTGATTAGAAACCCATGCAAAATGAAAGGTTATTCTATTGACAAAATCAGATGCCATTACAAGTTAAAAATGGCTACCAGCCACAATTACAAAAATAAAAGGACGAAAGCGTCCTACAAAAGAATGTCAATAATAATGCGTCTTAATTACAACTTGCCCCACATAGAGCGCATCATTTCTCTAAGCCTCCCCCACTTGTCGCCCTGTGCATCAGAAACCTTAGATAACTCAAGCACAAAATTTTCATTAATCTTCAGTTCCGTGTAACGCTCAGCCAATGGCCTGTATCACTCAACTTCTTAAGCAATAACACGCTTATTATCAGCCGGTCTAGCCCTGCAATCATCCATTTTTACTTGAAGCTCCCTCATCTCCATGGTAAGCTTCATCAAGGAATCTTCAACCATAACCTCAGAAGAAATGTCATTTAAATGAACTTTGGCCTTCTCAAGCTCTTGGAACAAAGACTCATTCTCATTTGAGACACGAAGGTACTAAGCTTGCTAGATTTTCAACCCAACATTTTTAGCCATCAAGGAGTGGATATCTGAGTGAATAATCTTCAATGACAATCGAAATATTGAGGCGAAGGAAGTTCAAGTGGTCGAACCATCTGTGCACTTAATTGCTCAAATTTCTCCTTCAGGCCAGAGGCGCTGGCTCGATGGACATCCATGTCCATGAAAGCAACATATTCAAGCAATGATTGCTTGAGGACATTCATAGTCTCTTCCGAGGAAGATGAAGCAGAAGGATGACCAACTAAAGAAGAGTCAGAAACAGAGCTTGCCTTCGCTTGTTCCCAATAGGTGAGCAACTCTTGAATGGAGTATAACCTCCTGCAAGGAAAATGTGAGCAAGTTAGCATCTTTATTTTAGGAAACAAAGTAAAAATGAAAGGCGAAGCATAAGATATCGCATTAGCAGCTTGGGAGAATTGGGATATATCACTAGATGATCCAACCACTTGGAGAGACTTCCATTTATCTGAAACAACAGACTCTTCCGCAACAGGCGCATCAACATGAATTTCTACAAGGATCAAACATATATGAGTAAGGAGCTACAATCTAACAATGCAAACAAGGAAAATGACCATACAATCTGTAATACCTTCCAATTCAACGCATGGGGGGTCATTACCCTGGAAAGGTAGAAGTTCTCCAGCTTGGCTTGTAGCCGAAGTCCCCTTTTCCACAGACTTGGCTAAAGAAACCTCGGTGGAAAATGGTGGAACAAAGTCTAGTGAAGGCAGAGCCTTCAAAAGAGAAGCAGAACCCTTCTGAAAAGTCCAAGTAACACATTAACTTACGAAGGATCTTTCACAAGTAAACAAGGTCTACATGAAGAAATAATGTCAAATACATTTCTCTTGACAATAAGATGAACATCATCATCATCATCAGGCAAACTGGGCGAAATTGGAGCTAGCTGTTTGCGACTAAAAGTATCCTTAGTTGGGATAGTGGGAACAGAAGAAGAGCTAGATGTAGCAGGATTGGTAACAGAGCATTTAACATGAGCATGAGGGGACCTTGAAGGAAGGGCAAAACTTTTGGAAGCTGGAGGGATATCAAGAATGGGAGAAACAGAGGAATCCCTTGGACTTTCCACCTAGTGGAAAGCACGGTTAGTACCAGTTGTAAACAACCCGCATCTCACTGCCGGCCATAGTCGATTGAAAATTGGATGAACGATAGAGGTGGGGTTGAAAGGAGACATAGAGAAGCCCCGAGTTAAAAATGATGCGGGCATCAATAGCTTGGGCATCTATCTTGGTTATGATATGAAAACGGTTTGTCAAGTTTTTGGAAAAGCATGGAGGAACATGCCAAGTTTGGCCAAAACCCAGCTGACGGGCAAAGATTTGGGGAGCATATATCTCAACCCCGGCCTTGGCATTTGTGCCAGTTAAAATATCATGAAACAATTCTTTCCCAATCAAAAATTGGACTCACACGGGCAAGACTGCACTTGCATCATTCATAGTGGAAGTATGTTGTACGTAAATTGAAATCTGATGGGCAGAGAAATGAAAGAATGAAGGAGTGGAGGCCCGCTGCATCATTCATAGTGGAAGTATAAGGCCCGCCGCCAATAAGAGATACACCATTTCGTAGTTGGGATTGAAGTTAAGTCATGCCTCTATAAAAGGCAGCTAGAAACAATGAGCAAAGGTTCAAAGGCCTGTCACATGCTAGCTCATGTGATATGGGCAAGTAAGACATGGAAGGTTTCATGCTGGGTGTTCAAAGGACATATTTGTTAGCAAGGCCCGAACGTTTTTTTAATTGCTAGCGAGGCTCGACTTTCCGTGCAAAACAGAAGGACAACCTAAAATAAAAAACTAAGCTCACCTTAAGTCACAACAATACTAAAATCCAAAATCTTGAGCTCTAACCTCGAATAGAAATAACATAAATCACAGAGAACAAAATAACACATTCAGACCCTAACTCTTAAACTAACAAATAACTAAATAACATCTTCAAACACTAACACAAAACAAAAGAAGAGCTTCAAAGCCTAAAACTTCAGTTTAAATATAGAAAACACAAAACAAATTTCGAACTTTCACCACTTTTAACAACAAAAAAACACCTTCCAAGACTAAAACTAAAGCCCACGAACAACAAAATAACAGTTTAAGGAAAATCTGCAGCTCAAATTTAAAACAGCAGAATAAAATATCCAGTTTCAAGAACTTCATAGATAGAAATCGGCAGAGAATGCGATAATTTTCAGCCACAAAAAATGAATACAAAGAAAGACAATAAATAAATTACTTTTCACATAGGGATAAACGGCATCGTCTTTGCATAAGTGAAGGTAAAACGTCATTGTTTCCTTATCACAGGGGAAAAATGAAAAATAGGAAGAGAATAGGGAAAAAAAAAGCTTTTCATATATAGCTATAGTGAGATAAAATGGAACAAGTTACTATTCTTATGTACAGTGACTCATCCATTTCCTTTTTTATATAGTAGGAAATAAACATGTTGTTAGGTACACAGGGCAATAGTTTACTGAAACAACCATGTCTTGAGAAATAGTGCTACTACTAACCTTATTAGCACAAAACGTCCATACGTCTAGTTTTTAGTGTGCAAAACGTTCATACGTTTTATTTTTTTGCGTTTTCACCACTATTCTCATGTTTTATAGTGGAAAACATCATTTCCTAAATTTTCATCCATTTTCTCAATAAAAATTCGTGAAATGATAAATTTACCCTCTTATTTAAATAAAACAATAAGAAAAAAAATAAAATAATAAAGAACTTATTGCAACCATAAGCTCAAATTTTTCAAAAATTACAAATGAGTCTTAAACAAATAATTAAAAATCAAAACCAAAAAAATCCCATTCACTCTCTCCATCTCAACCTCGCACCACAACCCAACCTATCCACCACACCACAATCCCCCACCAAAGAATCTCCAAACCCTTTATCTGCTGCTTTAACAACAGAACTGTTGATTGAGTGAAATCGAGATCTGAACTGGGTTTTTAGTTTTGGGATTTTGGTTATGGGTATTAGATTTTTTGGATCTAAAACATTTGTGTTCTTTGAGGAATTTAGGGCTCATCAACTATAAAACTTCTCAGTTAAAGCTAAAAGATTAGGTTTTGTGGTGGATTTGAGCTGAAATGTGGTTAATGATCAGTTCAAGATTTGGCATATGAATTTCTTGAAAATGAGATTCTGCGCATGGAGTGTTTCGTGAAGGATATAAAACGCTGATGAAGCTGAATTTTTTGTGTGATCTATAGTAGAATAGATTTGGGTTGAATATATATTTACTGGGGGAGCTAAAGCTAAATTTACTTGAAAATATTCATGTGAAATAATTTCCTCAATTTTCTTGCACTATATTTGGTAGGTTGGCAGGAAAGGGGTGGGATGGGTATAAAGTGTTATGACTACGTGTGTTGAAGTTTGGCAAGTTATAGAAGATTTTGAAGATTGCAGACCGGAAACGTTTTTACGTTCCCTGGGCTAAGGTATGCAGGAAAATCACTGACGATGTTTTGACACCAACGGTGGTTATCTACGGAGCCACGTTGGTCAAATTGTATGGACTCAGTCCGCCATTCTCGACGGAGCAAGACACCAAAATGTCATTCTCCATGGCTGCAAAAGCTCCAATTGCAACATTGTCTCTATAATAATCCGATATACTACCTGTTGGACTTGATTCCACCTATGATTGAACTTAGACTATGGAATTATCAATAAGATGAAATCAAATTAAGAAACACAAATTGAAGAACAATAAGAACAATGAAATTCCCATTTTCTTAGGCTCAGAAAACTTAATCCAACACCACAAAGGCAACACCAAGTTAGGAGAATGACACGGGCAGACAAACACTCGAAGATGAGAAGCTGGACTGGAGATATTTTGCACAAAGCAGGGAAGTTTAGCGCTAAGCAAAGAAACCCGGTTACTGCTTTTTCCTAAAGGCACTAAGTAAGAATTTTTTTTGTGTGTAGAAATTGAGGTCATGAGGTTTCAATTTATATGTAAGGAGTGGAACTAATTTCTCAGAATTCTCTCCAAGGACAGGCATCACGAGAACTAAAACTTGGTTACCAAAAGATAATGATAGATTTCTACAAATTTGAAAGAAGGAAGAGATAAACCTTTATCACTTTATCTCCAATAAGTTTGGTATTAACCATCTAGCCCAATGGGCCGATTTGCTCTAAATACTAACAAGATTGGGCTACATCGTTTGTGGTGTTGGACTTTAATTATTCTTCAATCCGGCTTATAGCCTATGAAGTTAAACAGACCACTGTTTTTCATCATCGCCTAGGGATTATTTGGGCATCACAAAAAATGCCCAACAACTTCCACCTTGATGCCAAATAACATGCAAGTCGGATAATGTAACAAATAGCTTAAGGAAAGAGACTTACAAGTTTGTACCGATGTTTAGAATATCAAGGCAGCTTCTAAACTTTACCAATGGGAGTACCTTAGTTCCCATGTTAGCATGATTATATTCTGAAAAGACTTTCTCAAGTTTTACCAGTTCTTGAGAAACCATATCTCTAATGAAATGCAATCTAACATCTATATGTTTAGTACGTTCATGAAAGACAAGATTTTTGCATAGATGAATAGTAGATTGACTATCAGAATATATTGTCACGTTGTTATTAAACCAAGTTCATCTAATACACCTTTAAACCACAAAGATTCTTTAAAGGCTTCAGTAACAGCAATATATTTAGATTCAGTAGTGGATAAAGCAACAACATGTTGAAGTTATGATTTCCAGCTAACACATGAATTACACAAAGTAAACACATAGGAAGATGTAGATTTCCTATTATCTCTATCACCAGCATAATTAGCATCAGTAAAGCCTTTCAATTTTACTCCTTCAATACTAAACTTATATATTAAACCAGCATTGCATGTTCCTTTCAAATATCTAAACAACCATTTTAAAGCTTCCCAGTGTTTGGGACCAGGATTGGACATATATATCTGCTAAGTATACTAACAGCATAGGCTAAGTCAGGTCTAGTACATACCATAAGATACATAACAAAACTAATGACATTTGAATATGGAATCTTTTTCATATATTCCTCTTCATCTTCATTAGCAGGTAATTGTTCTTTAGATAATACAAAATGATTAGCTAAAGGCAATGTAACATGTTTACATTCATTCATACCAATGTTTTTCAAGATTTTCATAATATATGGAGTCTGATGCAAAAACAAAAATGAATTAGATATATCTTTTTGAATTTCCATGCCTAAGATTCTTTTAGCATTTCCTAGGTCTTTCATATCAAATTCATTATTCAAAGTACTCTTAATATCATTTAATTGTTTCAAGTTTGGACCAATCAAAAGCATATCATCCATGTATAGCAACAAAAATACACAGTTATTATTATTATTGTTAGCATCACCTTAATAGTATAAACAATGATCAAATTCACTCCTTTTAAAACCAATTGTTTGAACAAACGAATCAAGATGTTTGTACCATTATCTAGGAGATTGTTTTAGGCCATACAAAGAACATTTAAGAAAACACACATGATCAGGTTTTTGTTTATTCTCAAAACCCTTAGGTTGATCCATAAAAATCTTTTCATCAAGTTCACCATGCAGAAAAGCAGTTTTAACATCAAGTTGTTCAAGTTCCCAATTAAAATGTGAAACTAATGCAAGCATAGTCCTAATAGTGGTATACTTAACAACTGGAGAAAATATTTCGTTATAATCTATCCATTCCTTTTGTGTGTAACCTTTAGCCACAAGTCTAGCCTTAAACCTTAAAGTCTCTCCTTTGGTGATTCCCTCCTTAATTCTAAAAACTCATTAACACCCAACAATAAACTTGTCTTTTGGTCTTGGGACTAACTCCCATGTTTGATTTTTATCGAGAGAATTATCTCTTCTTTCATCGCTTTCACCCAATCCTCAGATTGTTCACTCCTCAAAGCTTCTTCATATCTGTTTGGTTCCCTATCAACTAGTTCTTCATAATTAGTATAAGCAGGTTCAAAATCAGACTCTAAGCTTTGAGGCATCCTATATGTTCTCCTAACTTTGTCTCTAGCTAACTGGTAATCAGATAAACGATTTTGCTCTTCTTGATGTTTCTCTATAACCTCATCTCTCTCAATATTTTCATTCTGATTATCTATTAATTCAGGATTTTGATGCTCCACCTCAATTGAGTGGTGGGGTTTTGAACACTTAAATGCCTTAAATCTACTTAGGATTCGTCACTAGTGTTTTCTTGCTGTTTTTGTACACGGCATTTCAAACTCATTAAAAGTAACTATATGACTTATGATGATCTTAACTCCAATTTGACTTCTATCCCAAAGCATATACCCTTTAATTCCTTCAAAGTATCCTAAGAGAACACATTTCCGAGCTCTAGATTCTAATTTTCCCTCATTTTGATAAGAGAAATAGAACAGCCAAAAGTTTTTAACAAAGTATAGTCAGCACATTTGCCATACCATTTTTCATGCGGAGTATCACCAGTTAATACCGTAGAAGGTGTCAAATTATTCAGATAGCACACAGTCATAACAGCTTCACCTCGGAAAGATTTAAGAATACCAGAACTCAACATCATACATCTAACTTTATCAAGTAAAGTACGATCCATACGTTCAACCACCTCGTTTTGTTGAGGTGTATAAGGAACAATTTTATGTCTAGAAATTTCACATTTTTCACACATATCATCAAAATCATTATTACAAAATTCAAGGTCATTATCAGTTCTTAGATATTTTATCTTTTTATCCATTTGAGTTTCAACTTGTAATTTCCATATTTTGAAATTTTTGAAGGTTTCAGTTTTATCTTTTAACAAATAAACCCACACCTTATGAGAATAATCATCAATTATGGACAACAAATATATATTACCACCCATTGTAGGATTAATAGCAGGCTCCCATAAACTAGTGTGAATATATTCCAAAACTTTAATACTTTTGTGTATACCAGATGAGAAAGATAACTTATGATGTTTTCCAAGCACATAGTGATCACAGAAAGGCATATCAGATACACAGTCTTTTCCAAATACACCTTTATCATTTAGCAGTTTAAGTCCTTTAATACTTATGTGAGCTAATCTATTGTGCCACTTGTGTGTGTCATATGTATTGGTCAGATTTATAGAGGAGGATGAATTTTTAATAATTTCAGTAGTAGTCACATAAATACCATTTCTTTTAGTACCCTTACATGTGACAAGAGCACCCTAAATAATTTTTAGCACGTTGTTCCCAATTTTACCAGTAAAACCATCGATTTCTAAAGCTCCTACCGAAATAAAATTCCTAGCCATTTCAGGAATATATCTGACTCCATGTAATTTAAGCACATAACTAGTGTCAAATTTTAACGTGATATCACCAATTCCAGCAATTTTATATGCATGATTATTGCACAAGATAGCATGACCACTTTCAAATTCTTGCAAATTTTCAAACCAAATTTTATTTGATGAAACATGAAATGATGTACCAGAATCAAGTATCCATTCATGCAAATGTGATTTCATAGTCAAATTTATTTCAATAGGTTCAGAGTTCAATAACACATAAACTTCACAGCCTTCATCAGAAGAAGTAATAACATTTGCATCATCGTAAACCTTTTTCTTCTGTTTGTTCTTCTCAACATAACAGTCTTTAATAAAATGTCCAGTTTTACCACACCCATAGCATTTTTTACCTTTAACTTTACCTTTTGGCCTAGACAAACTTCTAGTTTTCTTTTTACTACCTGATGCGTATCCACTCTGGTTATCACGAGTTCTAGAATGAGACATACCTCTCATTATATGAACCTCACCACTTTTTCTCTCTACTCTTTCGGCTCGCATTTCCATATCTTTGCTTATTAATGAGTCTATGATAATTTCAGGTGTTAAAGTATCTCTCCCGTATTTAATAGCATTTTTAACTTTTCTATAAGTGTCAGGGATAGCATTTAACAAAATGATAGCCTTACATTCTTTAGATACTTTTTCACAATAGTTAGTGATATATTGCTCGAGTTTATTGAAAACACCCAAATTGTCATCCATATCTTTTGAAGAATCGATTTTGAAGCTAAAGAAGCTTTCAAGTAGAAAAAGTTTGTTTGGAGTGGACTTAGACACATAAAGTTCTTCCAATTTTTCCCAAAGTTCTTAAGCTGATTTTAATTTACCAATCTTTCTTAATACCGCATCAGACAAATGTAAAATGATAGAAGTATAAGCCAATTCATCCAAATTTTCTTTTTCGTCAGCAGTTAAGTTTGCACGAAAAGAGACATCAATAGCTTTAGAGACTTTTGTTGAACAAGAATGTCTTTCATTTTTTGTTGCCAAATTAAAAAATCTCATTTACCATTAAAGATACCCAACTCAAAGTGATATGTCAACATCTTACCAAAAAATTCAAAGACACAAACGGTATTAAAAGTCACAGGTCCCACAGTTTACATAGAGTAACAAGATTCCTATGGTTTCACAATAATACGCTATTCTAGAACCCCAAGATTCTGTGAGAATCGTGTTCTTAGGTCAAGGGAAGAAATTAGAATAAGAGACCGGGTACAAGTATAAAATAATACGAGATTAAATACCAACGTTCAACAAATAAGTCTAAAGACAATAAATAAGTAATTTCACTTAGAAATTAAACAGATAATGGCAAGTAATCCTAGGTCTATCAACAAGCAATGGTTACCAAACAATTGCAACCTGCAATCCTATTGATCACTCCACACGATAATCTGCTAGTGTGATAATGTAAAGTTTCAGCCAATTTACCAAAGCGGACCAATTTTGTAGTCCGTAAAATAGGGGAGATGAGAATTTACTACTTTAGGGCCGTAATTTATGGCCTAAAGTAATTCAGTGATTTTTTTTGCAATTTTCACCATCAATTCCACCAAGGGAAAAATCGTCCAAAATTTTCTACAAAGCCTAAAACACGAAAGCAATTATATCAGTAAGTTCAGGAACCTAAAGTGATTAAACTGCCTGAAAAAAATTCTCACCGTAAAATCGACCACCCGTCTCTGTCGAAGATCTCGGGCACCATCATTAGGTGTACCTCAGCCTAAAGAATATGAGTTTGGTCTCGATTTTTCCGTTCGGTCATTGGTTTGGCCGAAATCGAAGAAAGAAGGTCGATTTTTGAAAAAACAATTCTATGTTCTTCTTCTAGTTTATGCTTCAACTTCATTTTTACTTTGGTTTTTTGATTCATAACCTTGCTCTGATACCAATTTTTGAACTTTTTTTCACCTATGATTAAAAAAACAAAGTAATTAGACTATGGAATTATCAATAAGATGAAATCAACTTAAGAAATCAAATTAAGAAACACAAATGGAAGAACAATAAGAACAAAGAATTTTTCCCTTTTCTTAGGCTCGGAAAACTTAATCCAACACCATAAAGGCAACACAAGTTTGGAGAATGACACGGGCACACAAAGGCTCGAAGAGGAGAAGCTGGACTGAAGAGATTTTGCACAAAGTAGGGAAGTTTAGCACCAAGCAAAGAAGCCTGGTTACTGCTTCTTCCTAAAGGCACTAAGCAAGAATATTTTGGTGTGTATTAATTGAGGTCGTAAGGTTTCAATTTATACGCAATGAGTGGAACTAATTTCCTAGAACTCTCTCCAAGGATAGGCATCACGAGAACTAAAAGTTGGTCACAAATTTGAAAGAATGAAGAGATAAACCCTTATCACTTTATCTCCAATAAGTTGGATATTGAGGATCTAGCCCAATGAGCTGATTTCCTCTAAATACCTAACAAGATTTGGGCTACATCGTTTGTGGTGTTGGACTTTAATTATTCTTCAATCTCTGGCTTATAGCCTATGAAGTTAAACGGGCCACTATTTTTCATCATCGCCTATGGGTTATTTGGGCATCACAAAAAATACCCAACACTACCGCCAAGAGTTTGGGGATTTTTTGGTAGGGGATTGTGGTCTGGTGGAGATGGAGATGAAGATGGTGGTTCAGATTTTTTGGTAGGGATGGTGGTTCTGGTGGTGCAGGTGATGGTTGTGGTGCTGGGGTTGGGTTGGGTTAGGTTGGGTTGCGTTTATTAAAATTATTTTTATTTTTGGTTTTGATTTTTAATTATTTGTTTGAGACTCATATGTATTTTTTGAAAAATTTGAGTCTATGGTTGCAATTAGTTCTTTATTGTTTTCTTTCTTTCGTTTTGTTTAATCGAAATAAGAGGGTAAATTTGTCATTTCACATATTATTATAGAGAAAATGTATGAAAATTGAAGAAAATGATGTTTTCCACAATAAAACGTGGGAATAGGGGTTGAAATGCAAAAAAAAAAAAAGTATAGACCTTTTGCACACTAAAACCCAAACGTAGGGACGTTTTGTGCTAATAAGCCCTAACAAAACTATAATGTCATGTTTGATTGCAGTGAATTTCATGAAAAATGTCACATTCGAGGAAAACGATTTCCCTTTGGCCGTTTGATTGCAATATAGAAATGGAAACTGAATTTCAATGTGTAACTACTTTAAACTACATTTTCTTTGTTTTTATGGAAAACGAATTCTTATGGCTTTGGTGGGTTTTTATTTTCCAATTAATATGAAATTGGAATTCATTTCCACATTTTCCTATCAAACGGACCCTAAATACATTTGGTAGACAAACAATATATCTAAACACCCAATTGAAATCAATTGAAAACATGAAATATTCATTATTATTTTTTTTATTGAGATTTAAAAGTTCTAGGTCGAAACATTAAGGGGTTGTTCTCTTTGTGTTTCAATTTTGTGTTTTGAGTTTTGAATTAATTTTGGGTTTTATGTTTTGAGTTTCCATTTTGAAATTGTTGAAAATGTGTTCATTTTGGCATTTTGAAAGTTGTTTTGAAAACACCTAAAACGCGTTTTGAAAATTTTGGTTTGATTATAACTGAAAACATTCAAAACGACAAATTTGTCGTGTTGAGTTTTCTTTGTAAATCTTTAACTTGTTTTCAAAAACGAGTTTTTGAAAATAGGAAAACGAACGTGTTTTCACTTTTTTAGAAAATCAAAAACATAAAACGGCTTGACAACGGTAAAGAGAACATGGCCTAAATTTCTAACATAATTCTAAAACATGAAAAAAGGTCATGATGTATCAAGGGTCTTGATGCTACCAAAAATCATACCTGGGCAAACTCGAACCGAATGGAAGAACTCCGCGTGATCCGATCTATAATACCTGAAACAAAAGCGTCGAGATGTGTCTTCGTCGTCCCTCTGATGTTTAAGTTAAACAAGTGTTCAAGATAAATTTATGTCGAATGCTATTAAAAACTTACTTGAATAATGAGGCAGGGCTGCGTATTTATAAAGGTTTCTGGTAGAGTTCCAGAAGGATTGAACTTCTCTTGTCAAATGTATTTGTGCCGTCTTAGGATTGTACAATTTAAGATAAGGTGAGATTTATGGTAATCTAGGGGTTAGTGTTTGGGTTAAACTAGTACTCCATGGGCAAGTATTTTTTAATGAGAGGGTGAGAACATATGAGTTAGGGGTTAGGAATCGACTCACCAATAGGCCCGACCTCTAGACCCCGACCTTGGAAATAGCCCAAAAAGGTTGGGCTGAGGTCAGGCCATTCGGGTCGGTGAAAGTGGGTATCGACCTTGATACAACCCCAACCTAACCAATGGGCCTACAGGCTCATTCATATTGGTCAAGGCTCGGGTTCAGGGTTTAATACTATCATAGGCCTCCATGCATCTTGGTCACAGCTGAAAGTTAAGTTATCGGGCTGCAAATCAAGATGCATCGAGGTGTGACTGGCCGAAATGAACTGAATGGGCCCATTGAGCGTGACAGCTATGCTACCACATGGTGATCACACGTAGGTTCAAAGATAACGTCATTGGATGGTTGACACGTGGATCAGACTAATGGCCAGGATCGAGCGACCTTTGGCTTTCTATAGACCCCTATAAATATCTCAATTTTCACCTTTCATTTTTCACCTTTTTACTTTCAACTCTTAGTGAAAGCAGTTCGATGTCGAGGTTAAGGCTTAGGGTTTGTCGTGAGTGGCCAAAGTAAGAGGTAAGTATTTGAGCTCTTGAGTTATTTATTTCACAGTGTAATGTCGAATAGTAGCAGTGAGGGGTTGAGTAATAATAACGACTCGTCTAGGAGTTCGACCACTAAGAGCCTTGAACTCGATGGGACTTCCATAATTTCTGTGGCTGTGCCCATTACCTCACAACCAGAGGTTAAATCAGTACAACTTACACTAGGATATCGACCACTTACAAAGAACATGTAGTTATTAGGGTGGCTAGGGAGTTCGGGGTCATGCATGTATGTGATGTTAGGATACCCGAGCCCGACAAAACTGTGTTAGATGCCCGGGATGATGAGATAACTTTCTTTAGGAATGCTCTCAAGGCTGGTCTTAGATGGCCTCTCCACTTTTTCTTCATCGACTTTCTTACCTCGTATATGATCTGTCCTAGTCAGTTGGCCCCCAATGGGTAGAGGTTGTCGGTATATTTTTTTTATTTTGTGTATGTGCCTCGACGCCGAACCTAGGGCTGATCTCTTAAGAATGGTGAACGACCTTAAGTACTCGTCGGGGTACAACTGTTTTGTCTATTTATCAATGAAAGGTGGCTTTAGGATACCAGAAACCCCGAGTTCTCTTCGATGTTGGAAGGAAATGTACCTTTTTGTTAAACCTCAAAGTCTCGACCATCATTTTCCCCTGATGTGGTTCAACAAAGGTCAGGCCTACTTTGAGGTCTTGGAGAGAGATATGTTGAGATTAGTTAACCATGACCCCCTTGCAGCTAAGGTCGATTATTTGCTCGAGGATGACACCCTCAATCTCGCGAACATAAGAGGACTCGAGGGTATGGGTCTAAACTCTAGCTTTTTTTATATTACCTCTCGATCAAGGTCGAGCTAATGTGTTGTGCATTTTTATTTTTCAGAACTGGAAATGTCGTTCGATTCATCCAAACTCCTTGCAAATGTTCACCACAAAGCTAAGGGCTCGAGACCCAAAGTACCGGCCCCATCGAAGAGAAAAAACGAGCACATGAGACGACCTCAAGTAAGATGACTAGTAGGGCTGGGCATTCTTCGAAGAGCCCATCACACTTTTCCTAGCCATCTCCTCAACCATATACCCTGACTCCTAGAGCGATGCCCGAGATCATTGATCTTAAGGATGAGGCCCATCCGCCAAGCTCGGTACTGGATGAAGATGCTCGATCCCCATTGATTCTGAGTCTTATGAATAAATATTGGGATAAGGTCAAGCCTGGTGAAGGAGTTAGGATACTCGAGCTCATAACTTTGAAGGTATGTGCTATTTATTGACCAAATATCTATTGTTGCTTGTCCCGGTCTTGACCTTTTTCTTCTTTTTTTGTCGGCTTTGAGTATAGCTTGGGGCTTATCCATGAAGAGCCTGGGGGCTTCGAGCAAGGTGGCTGAGCTCGAGGCCTTAAATGAACAAAAAGAAAAAAGGATACACAAGCTCGAGGTTGAACGTGATCTCGTGAGGATCGAGTTGTGGAAGGCTTGTGACCAAATTGGTAAGGCTAAAGACGAGGCTGAGAAGGCCAAAATCGAGCTTATTCACATAAGAAGAGGTGCGATGAGGAGCCGGCCAGAGTTCGATCTCAAGCTATCGAGGATTACAAGAATTCTAATGAGTATGGGACAGCCTTGGGATTGTATGGCTCGAGATTGTACCATTTTAGTTTGAAGCTAGCTCGATCCTTCCTGAGGAGGAACTTACTCGACAGCTCGCGGTTCGTCATCAATGACTTAAAGACAGTGAACGAGCTAGCGAATGAGCTCGACCTATCCGCTTCAAAGACTAATGATGAAGGGAAAGTTGATGTCAAGACTCCAAACCAAAATGTACCAGCTGACCTGGCGGACTTAGCTTAGGCCTTCATCCCAATCCTTTTATTTTGTTTATTTTGTCGAAGTTTAACCATGTATAATGCCCGTTCTAGGCTTTCTATTTAATGAAAGAACTTTTCAGTCGTCAATATGCGTGCTCGTGTAAAATTGACCTCATGTATATTGAATTTTGATTGAAAAGTAGCTCGAGTCCTTTACTTCGCCAAAAGCAGGATGTACAACTCGAGGTATAGGATGAATAAACAGCTCGAGCAACGTACGCACGCCAATTTTTGGCCAAGTAGCTCGAATAAGCTGTTAAGAATCAGCTCGAACAGTTTACTTGGGTAATTTTTGAACAAGTAGCTTGAGTGATGTGGTAAAAAATAACTCGAGCAATTTACTTGGGCCATTTTTGACCAAGTAGCTCGAGTTTTATGATCACTTCGAGGCGTGTAACTTGGCCTACTGACCAAGTAGTTCGATTGATTATCACTTCGAGATGTGTAACATGGCACGTCAGCTTGAGTGATATTGCTGTTACGAGCTCGAATGTGTTACTTGGACGATTTTTGGCCAATTAGCTTGAGTTATGTTGTTGTAATGAGCTCGAACGTATTACTTGGCTGATTCTTGGCCAAGTAGCTCAAGTCATGTTGTTGTAATAAGCTTAAGCATGTTACTTTGCTGATTTTTGGCCAAGTAGCACGAGTCATGTTGTTATTATGTGCTTTAGAGTATTACTTGGCTAATTCTTGGCCAAGTAGCTTGAGTCATGTTATTGTAATGAGCTCGAGCATGTTACTTGATTGATTTTTCGCCACTTTCGTTGCTCATGGAAAACTCTTTGCCGCAATGTACTTGAGTGTATTGAAATAACAAACATTACATGGTGTGTAGGATATTGATGTGCTGTCGTAGGCACCCAAAAATAGTTCTTAAACATCTAAAACTAATGTAGCCGTGGAAGTAAGGGTCGATCCTATGAAGAGTGTGTAATTCAATATTTTATTCTCCGTACAATGATTGGGGGATTTTATATGCAAACAATTGTAAATAATGCAATTAATAACAATAAAAATTAAATTAACGAAAATAATCAATAGACTAACCTTGGTCTAAGTCCACATCAATCGTCGGAGATCCACAATTGATCATAGATGCAATGATAATTCAATTCATATTTTGAATATTCACCGTTGGAATTATTTTTCTATCTATCCTTATTTTTAGTTAGTTAGAAATCAGCGTTCTAATTAACCCTAATTATTAAATAACCCCATATCAGCGCTCAAAATTTAATTTAATAACAGTTTTACACAATAGAGAAATCGATGAACTAGATAACACAAATATCAGCGGTTGGATTCAACTATTTAAACATCATTCTTAAGATTCAATAACATTTATCATAGAAAATCATCAAATCCTAGTGCTTCACAAGTTAAAGGGATCAAACAATTACAGATTTGATGTTTAACTTAGCGGTAGATTGTTACAATCAATAAACTAGCGGGCCCTCTTGCAATTAAACGCAACAAATCATAGAAATAAATACAGAAGAACATTCAATACTCAAAATATAAATCAAACAATAGAAGAATTATTTAGATCTCACAATATGTGGTTCCGAGGCTTCCATTTCCTTCGACCGAGTATAAAATTTTAGTTACAATTCATAAATATAAGAGAAAAAAATAATGAAGAATGGAGTTTGAAGGCGTTCTGTACGTTCTGGTTGTGTTCTAGGGTTTTAAAATATGTATTTATAGTTGTTTCCATAAGTAGTTGACTTAATTTAGGAAACTGAAAATTCACGACAACAGTTACTACCATACAATCGCATGGTTATATAGTTTCTAGCCTCCCAATACTCAGTAAAAGAGTGGGCTACCGCATGGTATTTGTGTCGTGATCGCATGGCTTTGTCATTTTTTTTCCACCGGAAGGCTTTCAGTGTTTTGGCCATAATGTTGTCTACTAATGTCCATTTAAGGTGATTCAAGATGCGTTGAAAGCTAACTCAAATGACTACAACTTTAGTTCAGATATCAACTCCCAATTAGATTGTTTTATACGTCCAAAATGGGTCTCAATAAGAGCTGAAAATCGATGCATAACTTTTTTGCCTGAAAGTTGATATTTGATAATACTTTGATTGTATTTCATCTATTTGACATCTTTCTTCATCCAATTGGCCTCTAACACTCTCAAATCTTCATCGTGAGGTTCGATACAACTCTTAAAAATTCACACTTTAGTTCCCAAACTTTCGTTTTCCTTCATTTTGGTCATTTTTCCCTTATTTCTTCCAAACGCTATGTCCATCGAATTGCCACTTAAACCAAAATATGAGAATACTAAGTACATTTAGACATAAAATATTCATATGAGCACATTAAATAAAGATGTAAAATGTGTATTTTATATTCCTATCAAATTCCCACATACTTAGCTTTTGTTCATCCTCGGGCAAAACTCAAATTTGATTCCCCAGAAACACCAGGTCATAATGCCAAGAACATAGAACCATCAAACTTTTTCAAAACACATAAAATATCATGAATAAACATTCCACACAACTCATAATAAATTAACAAGCATTTTCATATGAAGATGGAGTAAACTAAACATGTAGATCCTCACGGATATAAGCACTCAACTCTCATGTGTTTAAAAGGGTAAGTGTTTCGCTCAAATTCATTCCAATGGAGATGTTTTACCTTATGCTTGCATATCTTTTCATTCGCCACCACTTAGATCACATGCTTTACAAGAATCATAAGGACTTTTCAAATGTTGTAATGTGGCTTATGGTCAAGGTGAGAAATATTTGGGTATGAAACTCAATAGCCATCGAAACTAGTGGAGTAAAGATAATTAGTTTGAACATATACATAAGACATGTAAACCAACCACTCCACATGATAGCTTCATCATTTTTGCATCTATCCCGTACAAATCGAACTCTTTCTTAAGATGTAGGAAGAGTTATGGATATAGATCTTTTTAACATTAAAATCACTCTCCTTCATCACTTTTTTTCTTTTTCTTCAATCATTCATTTTTTCCTTCTTCTTCCTGTGTTTTTCTTGCACAATGTAAACTCCAAATTATACACCAAAAATGGAACTCCCTGAATTGAGATAGAAAATTTGTTCCAATTCACCAATAATAGCACTATCATAAATCTTGATACCTCCACACTTATTTTCTTGCATACCCACACATATCATGATGATGAACAATACTCCACTAGCTCAAAGGCTTGGGTAAAGATTGTTTTTTGGGGTTTAAAACTTGTAATGTGGGTCACTAATCAACTCTAAGTTGGAGGATTATTCATTCAATCATGTTATGAGTTCTTCAAAAGCATAATTAATTCTAGCAAATAGTATTATTGGTGACAGTCTTATTTGCAACCTCTTTTTCTTCCTCTTCTTGCTCCAACAGCCTAGGGGATGCCTTTACTGGAATCTCAACCTCTTTACCACTTCTCAGGATGGTTGCGCTCACATTTCTTTTGGATTCACCATTATTTGAGAGGGTAGTTTCCCCGAACTTTGTGCCTCTAGCTGACTGACCACATTAGCTACTTGACCTATTTGATTCTCCAAACATTGAATGCTAACCCTGGTCTCCTATTGAAATTGCAAAGTGTTAGTGACAAGGGATTTAATAATATCTTCAGAAGACAGACCAGAGTTAGAAGTTCTACCATCTTGTTGTCTAGAAGGGTATGGCTGATTATATTGCTGGAAATTCTGTCGATTCTGATTCATAAGTTGATTCGCTTGTCGATTCTCATAGCTAAGATCTAGATGATCCCTCCATCCTTGGTTGTACGTGTTTGAATAGGGATCATAATTCCTCTGTGGTTGTCCAGGGAAGCTACCGGTTGCATTTACGTGTTCAACAGATTCGTCTTGAAGTGTTGGGCACATATCAGTTGGATGACCTACCATGAACAAATTCCACATGCCTTCATTATTTGCATAGTACCTGCATCCACTTGATGAACAAGAATGGTTAGACATGCTATTTTTTGTTCAAGGGATGAGACATTTACCTTGTTTACTTGTCTAGAAGGGGGATCGAATCTAGTGCCAAATTTTGCCGCCGTTGTCGGTGAGTGGTATTAATTAATTTATTTATTTCTTAGTTGTCTATTTTATTTTTGAAAAAGAAAAAAAAATCATCATAATTTTCTTGGGTTTTAGGTATTTTATTGTTTTTAAAAATTTTATCATACAACTGTTTGCATACAAACCCCCCCTACAATCATTGTAGGGAGCATAAAATATTGAATTACACACTATTCGTGGGATCGACCCTTACTTCCATTACTACATTAGTTTTATAGGTTTAAGGACTATTTTTGGGTGCCTACAACAGCACATCAAATTTTGGCGTCGTTGCCGAGGAGTGGTGCTAATTTATTTTTGTGTTTCTTTAATTGTTTATTTTATTTTTGAAAAAAATCATAATTTTCTAGTTTTTTAAGCAATTTATTGTTTTCTTGCTCTAGCTTCTTTTTAATTTGTTTATGCCTGCAACTAGATCTTCTAATCATGGTGAATTGCAGTATGATCCAGAATTAGAAAAAAAACCTTGTGCAAGTTAAGGAGTGGTAATCAATGGAATTTTATAGTGAACAATTTTGATCCCAAGACCCTATTCCCTAGTGATTTTGAATCAAAGGAAGATGAAGTCATGGCTGAGGAGAATCGGACTTTGAAAGAGCTTGCAGCCCCTAACTTGTATCAACAACCTCTATACATTATTTTTCTTAATTTAGATGCTGCTACTACTTTCGAATTAAAATCTGGACTAATTCATCTTCTGCCAACTTTTCATGGTCTTGAAGGAGAGGATCCACACAAACATCTAAAAGAATTCCATGTGGTTTGCACAAGTATGAAACCTACGGGAGTCACCGAAGAACAGATGAAACCGAGAGCCTTCCCATTTTCTTTGAAGGATTCAGCTAAGGATTGGCTCTATTATCTACCATCGGGAAGCATTACCACATGGGATGGAATGAAGAGGTTATTTTTTGGAGAAATACTTTCCAGCTTCAAGGGCAGTAAATATTAGGAAGGAAATCTCTGGTGTAAGATAAGATAATAGAGAATCCCTACATGAGTATTGGGAGCGGTTCAAGAAATTGTGTGCAAGTTGTCCCCAGCATCTGATCAGTAAGCAACTTCTCATCCAATACTTCTATGAAGGTATTCAACCCACAGAAAGAAGCATGATTAACGCTGCAAGTGGAGCAGCTTTGGTGGATAAAACTCCAGAAGGAGCGAGGAACTTAATTGTAAATATGGCACCTAACTCTCAACAATTTGGCACTAGATTCGATCTCCCTTCTAGACAAGTTAACAAGGTAAATGTCTCATCCCTTAAACAATAAATAGCGAGTCTAACCACTCTTGTTCGTCAAATAGCTACATGTACTATGTGTAGCGACCGCAAACTTTTAATTTATATAAATTAGTTTTTCGAAAAAAGTGTCGCTAAAACGTTAACCCTAATTTTCTAGAGAAGCGCATTCGTCTAGCCGTTATAAAATTGAATTCAAATCTATTTGATCGAATCCAATCCCGAATACTAATTTTATTGTCAATTTCGAATTATTCTACTTAAATCCAATTTTTATTAATTTCAAACCCATTTATTTAAAATCCAACATTTATGGTCCAATTTCATAAGCCCGATTTATATTTTAATTCTTTTAGCCCAATTCATTTAAATCCAATCAATTGAGTCCAAAATCGGAATTTATTTATTTTAGCCCAATTAGAAAACCCTAAAGCCCAAATAATTGGCCCAATTACCCGCCTAGGGTTTTGTGCCCTAATTTACCACTATTCATACCCCACTCCACTCACACTCACACAATATCCATTTGGTAAGAAATTGTCTATCTCTCCAACACTCTCTCTATTTCCAATGTGAGACACCATTGATGCTAGAAAATCCATTTCTAGCATCAACAGTGAGCTCCCCCTAGCTACAACACTGTGCAGCCAACACTCACATCACCATTCCACAACCACCATTTCCTTAGCTCCAACACAGTAAGCCAAATCCACCAATCCTCACCAACACACACCAAAACCGAGACCAACAATCACTGCAAACAAAACTGCAGCCCATACTCACGAGACCAACCAACCAACCACCACACTACCACCCAATGGAACCCCAAGTCGAGCCCAAACCGAGACTTCAAACACCAAAAGTCGAACCCCAAGTTCACTACACCTCCACTACCGACCCACCAAAATCAAGCCCCAAACCGGAGCTCCACTACCCCCACAGTCGTGAAACCAAAACCAACACGAAACCACACACAAGCAGTCAGCTTACTACTTCATTCAAATGCACTAACTGCAGCCAATCGAGCTGCAGCCATAGCCACAAACCACCACATGAACCACCTCTCGACCACCACATTCCAACCGAAAGCTCAACACCAAACAGCCGCCACACCAGCCCCGTATCGACCCCAAAACAACACCAATAGCCACACAAAACCAAGAAATAAAAGACCCATGACTTACCTCATCCTCCAAACCATCTCGAGCATGATTGTCGCCAAGAAAGTCACAAACCTGAATCCCTAGCCTCGGACCAACCCCAAAACCAAGCCAAAAACGTACCTCCCCCCTCCCCTACCCTTGAGCCGGCGCCACCACCCACCACCGTCGGTCGGCGGTGGCAGGGAAAGAAAAAGGGGAATGGGCTTCGCCCCTTCCCTGTCCGTCGTATCTCTCTCTCTGTAGAGAGAGATATGATATGATATGTTTTTTGTTTAATTTTAGTTTAAAATATTTATATTGTAAAGGCTCAAGTTTTAAGTTTATTCATTTCAGTCCTTTAATTGCAAGTGTTTTAATTTCAGCCCTTAAATTTCTCATTTTTAGTTTAAAAGTCATTTAATTTAGCCCCTAGTTTATATAAGTTATTATTTCAGCTTTTAAGTTTTATTTTCAGCTTTCTTATAATTACAGTTTAGTCCTTAAACTTATAAAAGTTATTATTTCGATTTTGAACTTTTATTTTGAACTTTATTATATTTACAGTTTAGTCCTTAAACTTATAAAAGTTTTTATTTCAGTTTTTAACTTTTATTTTCAGCTTTATTATATTTATAGTTTAGTCCTTAAACTTATAAAAGTTATTATTTCAATTTTTAGCTTTTATTTTCAGCTTTATTATATTTACAGTTTAGTCCCTAACTTTCAAAAATTACTATTCTAGCCCTTAAACTTTCATTTTTAGATTTAATAAATTTTCAATTTAGCCCCTAAACTTTACTCTATCATTTTAAGCCATTTATTACAATTTCAATAATTTTCAATTAAGTCCTTAAACTTAATTTCATTACTTTAAAACTTTAATGTTTCGAAATACTTATTTTCTATTTTGGCTAGATGAAACGTATGGACAATTAGGAGATTGAAGTTACTTCTCGCGCCATTTTCACGAAACTCGAGATATTGAGGTAGACTCGCCACCATTAATTAGTTTAAATTATAATTGCATGCTTTATGTGAATTACGTGATTTATATGTTTTAATGCATGATATGAGAATTTGTCATATGCGATATATGATATTGTTATGCTTGCCATAACTTATATGCTTAATTGCATGAGAAAGAAGAGAATCTCTTATGAGATAAGACGAGAATGTTATGCATAACTTATGTGCTTTATACGCACGAGAAAGAAATACTACCCACACCCTATGATTTAAAGAGCCTATGATTTTCAAAAAAATAAGCCAAAGAACATATCACGTTGTATATTGCATAAGTGTGTATTCAATTATTCTGTAAATTAATTATCGGTGATGAGTCTACTGAGTATTTCTTCGAAATACTCATTATGTTATTTTAACAATATTTGCAGATTTCGGAGGCGATTGTGATTGATCCGGCAGCGGTGGCACAGAAAAATTTGACTATCGAAATTATTAAATTTTGAAGTTTTTGTATTTGAATATTGATAACATTTTGTCGTTTCCGCTATTTCTAAAATATGATTTTTAAATTTTAAATTCCTATGAGTTTACTTGTCGATAAAGTTTTTCAATTACAAATGTGATTTCAAAATTAGGTTATTTCCACGATTTTTGATTATGAAATTGGGGCAAAAGACGATGACGTGACAATTCGGGTTAACAGAACTCGGGGCGTTACAGCTTGGTATCAGAACCGGTCTGCGTTTCTATAGACTGGCAAATTTTCAAAAAAAAAAGAGAAAATTTTCAAAGAGATTTTTCTTACTATTATTATTATTATTATGAAAGTCCCCACTGCCATCATTCGATCCGCCGACTCCGACGGTAAAAGAAGTTTATGAAGTTTAACATTATTTTATTCGGATACCTGTTTTACAATTTACGAGACTTAGAAGAAGAAAAAGAAATGTATCCAGATTAGGAAGAAAGACGAATTTGTGCATAATTTACAAGAGTTTTTACATTTTTACGTCCTCGTAATTTTAACTAAGAGAGATAAATAACCCCGCATAATTGGACTTTGCATAATTGATTTAGGACATGGCACCCATCCGTAGAAATGCACCAAGTGACGCAGAACAAGCTGTTAGAGACTACGATCGTTTCAGGCCTAGACTCGATTGGACTATGGCCCAACACGAAGAACAACTGAACATTGTACGTGATCGGGCCATACAGCATGGCTATGTGACCAATGATCACCGATCGATCCATCATTTACTATCGACCTTTCGGGCCGACTACATGGAGGTAGCTCGCAGCATATACATAGATGCACTGGTGTCACCTAATGTAGAGGTTGAATATGACACCTTTTGCGGGAGATTTGTGGCATACTGGCTCATGTATTTTGAGCACCGCTTTGGGGTTGCACCTGAAGGGGAGGCAGAACCCGAGCCAATGCCCGAGCCCGAGCCCGAGCCCGAGCCTGAGCCCGAGCCCGAACTTGGGCAAGGAGATGGGCTAGTACCCGGGGATGAACTCGAGGAAGACCCCGAGAAAGACTTCGAGGAAGACCCTGAGGAAGACCCGGAGGAGGATCCGGAAGAGGACCCGAAAGAAGACGCTGATCCAACGCTCGGAGAATTCTCAGACGCCGAATCATATATCACCGAAGGAGAATAGAGAAATGAGATCTAGTGTAGGTTTGACATCATCGTATAAGAAAATATATTGAAAATGTTCGGCATACATGCCTTCCTATTCATGTACCCGCACCAAAAGAAATTGAGTTATGAACGAAATGATGTTTGAATCCTATTATTTCGTATTTCGAGTTATCATTTATTGTTTATACGCATAGTCAACTGTTACAAATTATCTTAAATTTTATGAAGATTATGGCACCACCTACGCAAATCGACATCATTCGAGAATTACTCAGAATGGTACAGGAAATGAGACAGATTCCGCAACCAGTCAACCCCAACCTCATTGTACCCATAATTGAACAATTTAGAAGGTACAGCCCACCTACATTTGACAGCGGAAATGGGCTACTGGCGGTGGAAGAGTGGCTCCAGGCCATTGAGAAAATCTTCAAGCACATACATAGCCTGCCCTGAGTACAAGAAATTGGGTTGTGCCGAGTTCATGTTGATCGAAAGAGCGGGATTTTGGTGGGAATCCGCATCCCGCACGAGAAGCGAAGAACAATAGGTAGCCCTGACTTGGGATGATTTTAAGGAAGAGATTAGGGACAAGTTTTTCCCACAGGCTCTTCAAGATCACAAGGAGGCCGAATTTCTGCGACTAGTGCAAGGAGAAATGGACATAGCCGAGTATGAAAGGAGGTTTGAAGAACTATCACGTTATGCTCCACATCTGGTGGAGACGGAGTTCAAAAAGGCTCGGAGATTTGAGAGGGGTCTACGCTCTGATGTGAGACAAATTGTCAGTTCACATGAGCTGCCAACTTACCGGGAAGTAGTAAAGAAGGCTCAAGTAGTAGCCTATGCCGATGGGAGAACGGTAAGCCAAGGACATCAGTATGAGCAGAGAAACCTAGGCAAGAGAAAGTGACAAGGTCCGAGCCGCAACCAGAACCAAAACAGGAACCAACCGTTCATCAAGAGGCCGAATCCAGGACCAACAGGGAGACAGATGCCCAATTTCATTTCTCCCTGCCCTAAGGAGAATGCTTGTTTGGAAAGGGTGTCTGCTACAAGTGTGGCCAGTCAGGTCACTTTACATCGGACTTTCATGCTCAACCCGCCCAGGGTTCCCATCAAAGGATGAACCTTGACTAGAACCGGAAGGGAAAGACAAGGGTATTCGCTATGGATGCAGCTGAGGACTCCGACGTGATTGCAGGTATACTAGTTACTCTAGTACTCTTGTACATGTCTTAACTGCTTTCCATACCGTATTTTCCTTCCCATATTGAGCATGATAATATGATATCAGGTATACTATCTATTTCTGGGACACCTGTATATGTTCTAATAGACTCAGGAGCCACACATTCATTTATATCAGATGCATGCTTAGAAAGACTGAATCTGATAGGAGTAGAGACTGGTAGTACTCTCGAGGTTAGTTTGCTGTCAGGAAGTACTATCGATACTAATAAGATAGCCAATGCCATACAAATAGATTTTGACGGTCAAGTTTTGGAGGCAGACTTGAATATTATTCGAATGAAAGATTTCGATATCATTCTGGGTATAGATTGGCTCAGTGCCAATCGTGCCGCAATTATGTGCCACGAGAATGAGGTTATTTTTCGCAAGGATGGTGAAGAGGTATTCAGATTTTATGGGATGAGAATCAAGTCACTTCCTCGCCTTATCTCCGCTTTACAAGCCGAGAAGTTTTTAGCCAAGGACGATTGTCAAAGCTTTTTGGTTAGTTTGCAAGACAAACCCGTAGAGGAGATTACTCTGGAATCAGTACCAATAGTATGTGAGTACGGTGATGTTTTTCTGGATGACCTACTCGGTACTCCGCCGGATAGACAAGTGGAATTTTCCATTGACTTGGTACCAGGAGCTACCCCGGTTTCCAAGGCTCCGTACCGTATGGCGCCGAAGGAATTGCAAGAATTGAAGGTACAATTGGAGGAATTGTTAGAGAAGGGTTTCATCAGACCAAGTGTATCTCCATGGGGAACGCCCGTTCTGTTTGTAAAGAAGAAGGATGAAAGTATGAGGATGTGCATCGACTATCGAGAACTTAATAAGTTGATGATAAAGAATAAGTATCCTCTCCCTAGGATCGATGACTTATTCGATCAGTTGAAAGGCAAAGCTATTTTCTCCAAGATCGACCTGAGATCTGGCTACCATCAGCTAAAGGTTTCGCCAACGGACGTACTAAAGACAGCGTTCAGGACACGATATGGACATTACGAGTTCGTAGTGATGCCTTTCGGACTCACGAACGCACCTGCAATATTTATGGATTTGATGAACAGAGTTTTCCATTAGTATCTTGATAAATTCTTTATTGTTTTTATCGATGACATACTGATCTACTTCGGAGATTCGATACAGCATGAAGAACATTTGAGAATTGTATTGGAAACGCTGAGAGCAGAAAAGTTGTACGCCAAATTCAAGAAGTGTGAATTTTGGCTTGAGAGAGTAGGTTTCTTGGGTTACGTTGTTACAGCCAAACGCATCGAAGTTGATCCTTCTAAAGTGGAAACTATAACGAATTGGCCGACACCTACAAATGTTGGAGATGTGAGAATTTTTCTTAGATTAGCCGGGTACTATCGGCGATTCATAGAAGGTTTCTCTAAAATAGCAGGTCCCATGACTCAGTTGACCAGGAAAGGAGTTAAGTTTCTGTGGACCGAACAGTGTGAACAAAGCTTCTAGAAACTTAAGAACAGACTCGTCTCAGCACCAGTGCTGACTGTACCAGATGGGTCTGATGGTTTCGTTATTTACAGCGATGTATCCAAACACGGCTTAGGTTGTGTACTGATACAAAACGGCAAAGTGATCGCCTATGCTTCAAGACAGTTGAAGCCACATGAGAAGAATTACCCGACACACGACTTAGAGCTCGCAGCTGTAGTGCACGCTCTTAAGATTTGGTGACACTATCTGTATGGTAGTAAATGTGAGATTTACACCGATCACAAGAGTCTCAAGTATTTCTTCACTCAGAAGGAACTAAACATGCGACAACGTCGATGGCTAGAGCTGATCCTTTACCACCCGTGTAAAGTAAATAAGGTTGCAGACGCTTTGAGCAGAAAGGACGCCGGACAGTTATCAGTTTTGGGAATGACGCAAGATCAATTGATTCGAGATTTTCAGAATTTAAGAATTGAAGTGCGAGCCCCATCAGTCCAAGGACCTATCAAATTGGCAAATCTGACCGTGAAACTAAATTTGAGAGGTCGGATTGTGACGGCTCAAGTCAGAGATAAATTCCTAGAAAAGATCAAATTCGAAGTTGGAACTGGCAAGAGAATAGGTTTCGAGATTGCCATTGATAAAGCACTTATGTTCAGAGGGCGTCTCTGTGTACCGAAAGATGAGCATATCAAAAATGAGATTTTGACAGAAGCTCATTCAGCACCATATGCATGCCACCCAGGAGGGACAAAGATGTATCGTGATTTGCGCAATACCTTTTGGTGGAGAAACATGAGGGTTGTATTGCAAAGTTTGTCTCTCGATGCATGACGTGTCAGCAAGTTAAGGCTGAACACCAGAGACCATCAGGATTGTTAAATCCTTTGGATATACCAGAATGGAAATAAGAGAAAATTTCCATGGATTTCGTAACAGGGTTACCGAAATCAGTGAAAGGACATGACGCTATTTGGGTTATCATAGATCGACTTACGAAGTCAGCTCATTTCCTACCAATCAGAATGACTCTCAATGTGGATCAGTTATCCCAGTTGTATGTTAGAGAGATTGTTCTACTTCATGGAGTACCGGCTTCCATTGTCTCAGACAGAGACCCGAGATTTACTTCGAGATTTTGGAAGAGTTTACAAGTAGCTATGGGTACTAAATTAAATTTTAGTACTACTTACCATCCCCAGACCGATGGACAGTCTGAACGCACTATTTAGACACTAGAGGATATGCTTAGAGCTTGTGTACTAGACTTGAGTGGTAATTGGGAGACTCACCTCCCATTAGTGGAATTTGCCTACAATAATAGTTTTCAGGCTACTATTGGTATGGCACCATATGAGGCACTTTATGGACGACGATGTCGATCACCAATCTATTGGGATGAAGTAGGCGAAAGGAGAATTTTGGGTCCAGAATTGATTGAAAGGACCGTTGAGGCTATTGAGAAGATCAGACTGCGGATCAAAGCCGCACAAGACAGACAGAAAAGCTATGTCGATAAAATGAGAAAAGACTTGGAATTTGCTATTGGAGAGAAAGTATTATTGAAAGTAGCTCCTATAAAAGGAACTATCCGTTTTGGCAAGAGAGGAAACTTAAGAGTTTTATCGGACCGTTCGAGATATTAGAGAAAGTAGGTAACGTAGCTTATCGTTTGGCGTTGCCACCCGAGCTATCGGCCGTACACAACATTTTTCACGTTTCCCTATTGAGAAAGTATATTCACGACCCAAGTCATGAGGTAAATTTTCAGACTATTTCGATTCAAAGGAATATGTCCTATGAGGAGATACTTATGTGCATTATAGAAAGAAAAGTCCATGTCTTAAGAAACAAAGAGATTCCTTTAGTCAAAGTCCAACGGGGTAGACAGGATAGCGATGAAGCTACCTGGGAGAAAGAGGAAGAGATTCTGGCTTAGTATCCAGATATATTAGATCAAGTAAGTTTAAATTTCGAGGACGAAATTATTTTAAGGGGGTAAGGTTGTAGCGACCGCGAACTTTTAATTTATATAAATTAGTTTCTCGAAAAACGTGTCGCTAAAACGTTAACCCTAATTTTCTAGAGAAGCGCGTTCGTCTAGCCGTTATAAAATTGAATTCAAATCTATTTGATCAAATCCAATCCCGAATACTAATTTTATTGTCAATTTCGAATTATTTCATTTAAATCCAATTTTTATTAATTTCAAGCCCAATTATTTAAAATCCAACATTTATGGTCCAATTTCATAAGCCCGATTTATATTTTAATTCTTTTAGCCCAATTCATTTAAATCCAATCAATTGAGTCCAAAATCGGAATTTATTTATTTTAGCCCAATTAGAAAACCCTAAAGCCCAAATAATTGGCCCAATTACCCGCCTAGGGTTTTGTGCCCTAATTTACCACTATTCATACCCCACTCCACTCACACTCACACAATATCCATTTGGTAAGAAATTGTCTATCTCTCCAACACTCTCTCTATTTCCAATGTGAGACACCATTGATGCTAGAAAATCCATTTCTAGCATCAACAGTGAGCTCCCCCTAGCTACAACACTGTGCAGCCAACACTCACATCACCATTCCACAACCACCATTTCCTTAGCTCCAACACAGTAAGCCAAATCCACCAATCCTCACCAACACACACCAAAACCGAGACCAACAATCACTGCAAACAAAACTGCAGCCCATACTCACGAGACCAACCAACCAACCACCACACTACCACCCAATGGAACCCCAAGTCGAGCCCAAACCGAGACTTCAAACACCAAAAGTCGAACCCCAAGTTCACTACACCTCCACTACCGACCCACCAAAATCAAGCCCCAAACCGGAGCTCCACTACCCCCACAGTCGTGAAACCAAAACCAACACGAAACCACACACAAGCAGTCAGCTTACTACTTCATTCAAATGCACTAACTGCAGCCAATCGAGCTGCAGCCATAGCCACAAACCACCACATGAACCACCTCTCGACCACCACATTCCAACCGAAAGCTCAACACCAAACAGCCGCCACACCAGCCCCGTATCGACCCCAAAACAACACCAATAGCCACACAAAACCAAGAAATAAAAGACCCATGACTTACCTCATCCTCCAAACCATCTCGAGCATGATTGTCGCCAAGAAAGTCACAAACCTGAATCCCTAGCCTCGGACCAACCCCAAAACCAAGCCAAAAACGTACCTCCCCCCTCCCCTACCCTTGAGCCGGCGCCACCACCCACCACCGTCGGTCGGCGGTGGCAGGGAAAGAAAAAGGGGAATGGGCTTCGCCCCTTCCCTGTCCGTCGTATCTCTCTCTCTGTAGAGAGAGATATGATATGATATGTTTTTTGTTTAATTTTAGTTTAAAATATTTATATTGTAAAGGCTCAAGTTTTAAGTTTATTCATTTCAGTCCTTTAATTGCAAGTGTTTTAATTTCAGCCCTTAAATTTCTCATTTTTAGTTTAAAAGTCATTTAATTTAGCCCCTAGTTTATATAAGTTATTATTTCAGCTTTTAAGTTTTATTTTCAGCTTTCTTATAATTACAGTTTAGTCCTTAAACTTATAAAAGTTATTATTTCGATTTTGAACTTTTATTTTGAACTTTATTATATTTACAGTTTAGTCCTTAAACTTATAAAAGTTTTTATTTCAGTTTTTAACTTTTATTATCAGCTTTATTATATTTACAGTTTAGTCCTTAAACTTATAAAAGTTATTATTTTAGTTTTTAGCTTTTATTTTCAGCTTTATTATATTTACAGTTTAGTCCCTAACTTTCAAAAATTACTATTCTAGCCCTTAAACTTTCATTTTCAGATTTAATAAATTTTCAATTTAGCCCCTAAACTTTACTCTATCATTTTAAGCCATTTATTACAATTTCAATAATTTTAAATTAAGTCCTTAAACTTAATTTCATTACTTTAAAACTTTAAAGTTTCGAAATACTAATTCAAACTTATTTTCTATTTTGGCTAGACGAAACGTACGGACAATTAGGAGATTGAAGTTACTTCTGCGCCATTTTCACGAAACTCGAGATATTGAGGTAGACTCGCCATCATTAATTAGTTTAAATTATAATAGCATACTTTATGTAAATTACGTGATTTATATGCTTTAATGCATGATATGAGAATTTGTCATATGCGATATATGATATTGTTGTGCTTGCCATAACTTATACGCTTAATTGCATGAGAAAGAAGAGAATCTCTTATGAGATAAGACGAGAATGTTATGCATAACTTATGTGCTCTATACGCACGAGAAAGAATACTACCCACACCCTATGATTTTAAAGAGCCTATGATTTTCAAGAAAATAAGCCAAAGAACATATCACGTTGTATATTGCATAAGTGTGTATTCAATTATTCTGTAAATTAATTATCGGCGATGAGTCTACTGAGTATTTTTTCGAAATACTCATTCTGTTATTTTAACAATATTTGCAGATTTCGGAGGCGATCGTGATAGATCCGGCAGTGGTGGCACAGAAAAATTTGACTATCGAAATTATTAAATTTTGAAGTTTTGTATTTGAATATTGATAACATTTTGTCGTTTACGCTGTTTCTAAAATATGATATTTAAATTTTAAATTCCTATGAGTTTACTTGTTGATAAGGTTTTTCAATTACAAATGTGATTTCAAAATTAGGTTATTTTCGCGATTTTTGATTATGAAATTGGGGCAAAAGACGATGACGTGGCAATCCGGGTTGACAGAACTCGGGGCGTTACACTATGCAAACGGCGAAGGCATGTGGAATTTGTTCATTGGTAGGCCATCCAACTGATATGTGTCCAACACTTCAAGAAGAATTCGTTGAACACGTAAATGCAGTCGAAGTTTTCCTGTACAACCAAGGATGGAGGGATCATCCAAATCTTAACTATGGGAATCGACAAGTGAATCAACTTATGAATCAGAATCGACAAAATTTCCAACAATATAATCAGCTATACCCTCCTAGACAACAACATGGCCAAACTTCTAACTTTGGTTTATCTTTAGAAGATATTGTTAAATCTCTTACCACTAACACTTTGCAATTTCAACAAAAGACTAGGGCTAGCACTCAATGTTTGGAGAATCAAATGGGTCAAGTAGCGAATGTGGTTAGTCGGCTAGAGGTGCAAAGTTCGAGAAAACTACCCTCTCAAACAATGGTGAATCCAAAAGAAAATATGAGCGCAATCATCCTGAGAAGTGGTAAAGAAGTTGAGATTCTGGTAAAGGAATCACCTAAACCGTTGGAGCAAGAAGAGGAGGAAAAAGAGGTTGCAAACAAGACTGTCACCAATGATATTGATGTGACTGAGCGTAAGTTTTTACCCCTCTCTGATTAGAAACCAATATCCCATTTTCCTCAAGCTTTAGTAGGATCTAGAAAATATGAACGAGATCACGATGAACTGCATGAAATTTTTAGTAAATGTGAGGTAAATATTCCACTTTTAGATATTTTTAAACAAGTGCATCGTTATGCTAAATTTTTGAAACAAGTGTGCACAAGTAAAAGAAAACAGAAATTGAAAGAGATTGAAAGGGTAAAAGTTGGAGAACGGGTATCTACAATAATTCAAAAGAAAGCAAAGTGCACGGATCCATGTATTTTCAATATCCCTTGCATGATAGTCAACACTAAGTTTGAGAAGGCCATGATAGATTCAGGAGCACCTATTAATGTCATACCATATTCTGTACACACTTCCTTGAAACTTGGACATTTAAATAAAACTGTGTGATAATTTAACTAGCTAATAAATCTAATGCCTATCCAAAGGGAATAGTTGAAGATGTTCTCGTGAAAGTTAACGAGTTGGTTTTTCCTATTGATTTTCATGTGCTTGACATGGGTAATAGTAATCATACTATCCCTATTTTGTTAGGAAGACCATTCTCAAGGATATCTAAAACTAAAATGGATTTCAATAATGACACATTGACCATGAGATTTGATGATAAGATCATTAAACTTAATATCTATGATTCCATGTAATATCCATGTAATAATAATCATGTTCATTTTATTAATGTGATTGATCAATTAGCACATGATATTTTTGAATTTGATGCTAAAAATGAATGGAAAGATGTCATTAGTGAGCATCTTGGGAAGGAAAAAGAGCAGCTGGCCCTAAACACTGAGTTGCAAAGAATTGTGACAGCATTAAATGCTTTTCCAAAGTTAGGTAATAGATCTTGTTTTATATTACCAATTTCTAATAAGAGGCCCCTACTATCTGTTTTGCAGACTTCCATTCCAGATTTGAAGCCTCATCCTAGTCACCACAAGTATGCATTCAATGGAGGTGGAGGAACGTTGTCAGTTATCATTCCCATTGGACTTGGTACATCGCAAAGAAGATCAAAGCTAACCATGATAGACCCGGGCTAAATAAGGAAACATTGAGTCGATCCAAAGATAATAAACAAAGGCGTTGCTTGGGATGCAACCCAATGGAAGTTCGTTCCTTTATCTTTTTATTTTTGTTTTTATTTTTCGCATTCCATTTTTTTATTTTAGTTATATTTGTCATTTTCTTTGCATTGGACCTTACATTGGGGACAATGTAAGTTTTAAGTGTGTGAGGGAGGATTTAGACTTATTGCATTTCAATTTTGAGTGAGTTTAATTTTAATACTTTTTGCATGATTTTTTCAGGAAAATGAGTTGAGAGTTAAATGATTGTTGTTGGTTGTGTATGCTACTTGTTAGAATTAATTAAGCTTTTGAAGAACTCATAACATGATTGAATGAATAATCTTCCAACTTAGAGTTGATTAGTGGAATTATTTTCTTTGAGGATGGTAGTAACTAAATTCTGTAGACAAAAGCCGATGAGATTTTTGAGCATTTAGATTTATACATCCATAACAGTCTCATTATTGTTTTTCATGTGTGATATTCTTCCATGGTTTTGTTTCTCTAAAACTTGCCTTAATTTTCTTCAAAATCACATTGACACATGCATGCACGAACATGATTGAGGTCATCTTTGTTACATAAATGAGCTTCATTAGCCAAATAGCCAACCCTGTAATTGAATTTTATATTGTTGAGCCCCTTTGAGCCTTATTGCCTTTTCTTTGTATAAACTCACATTATAAGCTTTAAACTAGAAAAATAATATCTTTACCCAAGCCTTGTGGAGTATTGTTGAATATCATGAAAAGTGTGGGTATGCAAAAAAATAAGTGTGGGGGTATCAAGATTTATGGTAGTGCTATTATTGGTGAATTGGAACAAATTTTCTATGTAAATTCAGGGAGTTCCAGTATTGGTGTATAATTTGGAGTTTACATTGTGCAAGAAAAATGCAAGAAAAAGAAGGAGAAAATGAATGACTGAAGAAAAAGAAAAGAAAAGAAATAAAAAGAAAATAAGTGATGAAAGAGAGTGATTTTAATGTGAAAAATATCTATATTAATAACTCTTCCTACATCTCAAGAAAGAGTTAGATTTGTGTGGGATGCAAAAATGATAAAGCTATCATGTGGAGTGGTTGGTTTACATGTCTTATGTATATGTTTTAGCTAAGTTTATTTATCTTTATTCTACTAGTTTCGATGGTTCTTGAGTCACATACCCAAATATTTTCCACATTGACCATAAGCCGCATTACAACCTTTGAAAAGTCCTTATGATTCTTGTAAAGCATGTAATCTAAGTGGTGGTGAATGAGAAGATATGTAAGCATATGGTAGAACGTTTCCACTGGAATGAATTTGAGCGAAACGCTTACCCTTTTAAACACATGACGGTTGAGTGGTTATATCCGTGAAGGTCTACATGTTTAGTTTACTCAATCTTCATATGAAAATGATTGCTAATTGATTATAAGTTGTGTAGAATATTTATTCATGATATTTTATGTGTTTTGAAAAAGTTTGATGGTTCTATGTTCTTGGCATTATGATCTGGTGTTTTTGAGGAATCAAATTTGAGTTTTGCCCGAGAACAAGCAAAAGCTAAGTGTGGAGAAATTTGATAGGAATGTAAAATAAACATTTTACATCTTTATTTAATGAGCTCATATAACTATTTTATGCCTAAATGTACTTAGTATTCTCATATTTTGGTTTAGGTGGAAATTCGATGGATATGGCATAATTTGGAAGAAATAAGGGGAAAATGACCAAAATGGAAGAAAGTGAAAGTTCGGGAACTAAAGAGTAAATACTATAAATCTGTTTCTAACCTTTGGGATGAAGATTTGAGAGTGTTAGAGGCCAATTGGATGAAGAAATGAGTCAAAGAGATGAAATATAACCAAGACATTATCACTTTTAAACTTTCAAGTTGAAAAGTTTTGCATCGAATTCGAAGATGGTATTTGAAGCAACATTGTAGCCCTTTGAGTTGTCTTTCTAAAACATCTTGAATCACCTCAATCGGACATTGGAAGAGAAAATTATAATGAAAATTGTTCGATGGAAAAACTCTAAACCTATGGTGGAAGTAAGTGAATGGACTTACGTATGTAGTAGTGGAAGTAAGTGTCGATCCCACGAAAAGTGTGTAATTCAATATTTTATACTCCGTACAATGATTGAGGGATTTTTGTATGCAAACAATTGTAAATAACGCAATTAATAACAATGAATTAAATTAACGAAAATAATCAAAAGACTAACATTGGTCTAAGTCCACATCCACCGTCGGAGATCCACAATTGATCATAGATATAATGATAATTCAAGTCATATTTTGAATATTCACTGTTGGAATTATTTTCATATCTCTTCTTATTTTTAGTTAGTTAGAAACCATCATTCTAATTAACCCCAGTTATTAAATAACCCCAGACCAGTGTTCAAGATTCAATTTAATAACAACTTTACACAATAGAGAAATCGATGAACTAGATAACACAAATACCAATGGTTGCATTCAATCTATTTAAACATCCTTCTTAAGATTTAATAACCTCTATCGCAGAAAATCATCAAATCCTAGTGCTTCACAAGTTAAAGGGATGAAAAAATTACAGATTTGATGTTTAACTTAGCGGTAGATCGTTACAATCAATGAACTAGTGGGCCCTTTAGCAATTAAACGCAACAAATCATAGAAATAAATGTAGAAGAACATTCAATACTCAAAATATAAATCAAATAATAAGAAAAACTATTTAGATCTCACAATATATGATTCTGAGGCTTCCATTTCCTTCGACCAAATATAAAAGTTTAGTTATAATTCATGAATATAAGAGAAAAAAAATAATGAAGAATGGAGTTTGAAGGCGTTCTGTACGTTCTAGTTGTGTTCTAGGGTTTTAAAATATATATTTATAGTTGTTTTCATAAGTAGTTGACTTAATTTAGAAAACTAAAAATTCGAGTCAACAATTACTACCATGCAACCGCAAGGTTATAAACCATGCAATCGCATGGTTATGTAGTTTCTAGCTTCCCAATTCTCGGTAAAAGAGTGGGCGACCGCATGGTATTTGTGTCTTGCGATCGCATGGCTTTGTCACTTTTTTCCGTCGGACAGCTTTCATTATTTTGGCAATTACTTTCTCTACTAATGTCCAATTGAGGTGATTCAAGATGAATTGGAAAACTAACTCAAAGGGCTATAATTTTGATTCAGATATGAACTCCCAATTCGATTGTTTTCTACTTCCAAAATGGGTCTCAATAGGAGTTGAAAATCGATGCATAACTTTTTCTCCTGAAAGTTGATATTTGATAATACTTTGATTGTATTTCATCTATTTGACTTATTTCTTCATCCAATTGGCCTCAAACACTCTCAAGTCCTCATCATGAGGTTCGATACAACTTTTGAATATTTGCACTTTAGTTCCCGAAGTTTCGCTTTCTTTCATTTTGGTCCTTTTTTCCTTATTTTTCTTAAATTACGCCATATCTATCAAATTGCCACCTAAACCAAAATATGAGAATACTAAGTACATTTAAAGATGTAAAATATGTATTTTACATTCTTATCAGCTATATCTAGGAATTAAAAACATTGGGGGCACGCAGGCCTAAAAAAACTTAAAATAAAAAAAACTAACTGCAAAAAATTAAAAAAACTTGGATAACCTAAGCTTCCTGCCGTGAGACCAACTACTTGTAGTAAATCTTCAAGTTGTTAGCATTCCATGGCCTTAGGAGTGGTTTTCCCGAGGTATCCTTTAAATTGTATGCTCATTCTCTTATTTTTTGTATGAGCTCATAAAGTCTTTCCTATGCGGGTCCTAACTTTCCTGGAGGGCAACAAACAGCAGCAACCCTTCGGAGTACTAGATTTCCAACTCTAA
The DNA here is from genome assembly GCA_019097785.1 of Fraxinus excelsior. Taxonomy (NCBI): domain Eukaryota; kingdom Viridiplantae; phylum Streptophyta; class Magnoliopsida; order Lamiales; family Oleaceae; genus Fraxinus; species Fraxinus excelsior. Next base: position 23,774,850 of record CM032624.1, read on the forward strand.
ATCTCCTTGTCTTAACCCTGGTGTTGAAGTGCTTGGTTGTCCTGTTTTGATAACTTACGGCCCTTAGAGATGCTTGTTTCCTTACTTCCTCCAGCAGGTCAAGATGCTCAGGTGTTTGTCCTTCGACATAGGGCTTAATCATCCTTTGCGTAGGAAGGCCAACCTCAATTGGTACCATGGCTTCTACACCAAAAGCTAACATGAAAGGGGTTTCACTAGTTGCGGTTTTGTGAGAAGTCATGTATGTCCAAATGATGACAGGTAGTTCTTCTGGCCAACTAGCTAACATGAAAGGGGTTTCACTAGTTACGGTTTTGTGAGAAGTCATGTATGTCCAAATGATGACAGGTAGTTCTTCTGGCCAACTATCCTTGGCATCTCTGATCCTTATCTAGAGATTTTATAGTATGATCTAGTTGTTCACCTCGACGAGACCATTGCTCTGTGGGTTAAGACTGATGTTAGGTGGTGGTTGATCCCGAAGTTATTACAAAAGCTTCCGAACTATGCATTATCAAATTGTCTCCCATTGTCAGTTATCAATACCTTAGGTATCCTGAACCTGTATAGTTGACTTCCATACGAATGATCTAATTTTTTAGTTCTGAGATGGTTTCCAACGGCTCTGCCTCCACCCACTTGGTAAAGTATCCACTACTACGACAACGAATTTTAGCCGAGCCAATAGGGAGGGCTCGAGGATGTCGACTCCCCATTGCTCAAAAGACGCAACACATGGGATGGATGTTAGCTCCTCGATGTGGGTATGTATGATATTGCCAAACCTCTGGCACTTGTCATACCTCTTTGCATAGTTCGATGTGTTTTTCTTCATGTTAGGCCAGTAGTACCCGTACCTTATGAGCTTGTAGGCAAGCGTATGAGCTCCTTGATAATTTCCACATATGCCTTCATGAACCTTTGCTAATGCCTAGAGAGACTCGGTGGGCTTGAGACACCTTAAGTATGGTAATGTATGATTTCTGCGAAACAAAACTCCTCCGATAATATGGTATCTCGCTGTCTAGCCTTAGTGCTTATTTCCTCTCGGGGGTTAGATGGTAGGTTTCCGTTGTTTAAATACTCCATTATCGGGTCCATCCACAAGGGCTCATGATCGATGTCCATGATACTCGATTTTGGATTAATGCTGGGTTCCGTTACTATCTTGAAGTCTACCGTTCTATCAAGTCCATCCATCCCTATAAACATGAGCCTAGATAGTGTATCGGCCTTCGAATTATCAGCTCTTTGTAATCTCACAGCTCTTGAACTTCCTCCGTAGGTCATGTGCTTTCAGCAGTATAGGATCATCTATTCTCTCGAAGTGCCATCAGTCTAGCCCACCACAAGTTGGGAGTCACTTAATACATTGACGTTCTCAATTCCGAGGTTGTGTGCCAGCTCTAATGCTAGAATGACGGCCTCATACTCTACTTCATTGTTGGTGGCTTCGAATTCAAACCTAAATGCACATTGGATTTTGGTTGTTCTTATCGAGTTAGTAATGATAACTCCGACACCCGACCCCGAACTATTCGATGCTCCATCTACAACACGTTTGCCGTACTACCGTTGTCCACCAAGATCCTTTTCACATTAAAGTTAGTGATGATTGCTGATACAACCAGAGCATCGTCATGTGAAAAGATACGCCTTCCAAGTCCTTTGCTCCGAAAGTTATGTCTTCTATACTGCTCATATCCATGTTCCAGATCAGGGGGTATTGTCATGCATACTGCTTACGGCCACTGCTAGAGTCGCCTCCTGAAACTATTTCTCCGACAATAATGTTGATGGTACCCGCGGTCGGTTGCTGATCCATTCTATCTCCATGAGGCTTCTCCTTATTTTAATTGTTTTGGGGACATTTGTCTCGACATATATATACACCTAGAAAACCCCTCCTAATGAGGGACTTAATCTCTCGCTTCAGGGCAAAGCACTCTTTCGTCGTGTGGCCATGATCTCTATGAAAGTCACAATAGTTACTCTTATCATGAGCTTCAGGAGGAGATTGTAGCTTGGGAGGCCACTTCAACTCCTTAAGTTCATTGATCTCCATCAGAATTTTTGACCTCGTGGTGTTTAACCGGGCGAATGATGTTGGTGGGGCTTTTTGTCTTGACTGGCTTCGAGAAAAAAATCGAACATTGGGTGGACTCATGGGGTTTCTTCAAATCGAGCTTCTTTATTGGTAGGGCATCTCTCCTTGGAAACATCGTTTTCTCCATGTTAATGTACTTTTCAGCCCTTGTGAGCATGTTGGTTATTGACTTGGGAGGATTTTTTGATAGGGACATCTTAAACGCCTCACACATTACTGCATATGTAAGAGCGGAGACTGCGGTTGTGATATGTAGGTCTGGGATCAGAAGTCTTTCCTTATTGAACCTTGTCATGAAATTGCGAAGAGTCTCGGCGCATCTGCATGAGTGATACAGCTATCTTCCTTATGCGCTTATTGCTTGTGAAGAAGGCAGAGAACTTGTCAGCTAAGTCCGAAAAAAAAGATATAGAGTTGGGCTCTAATTGATTAAACTAATCCCTTATGGCATTAGTTAGTGTCTAATGGAAGGCTTTGTACATTACAGCGTTGGGTACAACTTGTAAGTTCATGATGTTAGTGTATATGTTAAAGTGGTTGATGGGATCTATTGTCCCGTTATACTCCTTTACCCGAGGGTACTTGAATCGATCCGGTAGGGGATATGATAGAACTTTTGGGGTGAAAAGGTGTATTCAGGGTGAATCATGTTGCTGCATGGGACTTCTGAAGCATTCCTGCTGTTATTCCTTTCTGAATAATCCTTGCTAGATCGGTCAAGTTCATTGCAATCGATCTCGAACCAAAGGGTGCTTGGGTATGCCAGATGTTCTAGCATCGCCGTGACTAGGGCTAGGAGCCTGATCTTCGGCCGCATTACCACTTTGCGGGGATGGTACCGGAGGTGTATTTCTTTGATGTAGTTGTTGTGTCAATGCGGTCACTTGTTGACGGAGTTCCTCGAATGCGGATGGTGCGATTGTTGTGAACGGATGTGGTGGTTCTCCTGATGTAACCTTCTGAAGGATCGGGAGATCTATAGCAGTGGGTTGGTTAGGAGCAGATGAGCTTGCCGAAAGATGTCCTGAACGCGTTTAACCATGGCTTTTGGTAGCGTTTCCCACAGACGGCGCCAATAATGCTACCAAAAATCGTACCTGGGCAAACTCGAACCGAATGGAAGAACTCTGTGTGATTCAATCTTCAATACCTGAAACAAAGGCGTCGAAGTGTGTCCTTGTCGCCCCTCCGATGCTTAAGTTAGACAAGTGCTCAAGAGAAACTTATGCTGAATGCTATTAAAAACTTACTTGAATAATGAGGCAGGGATGCGTATTTATAAAGGTTTGTGGTATAGTTCCAGAAGGACAGAACTTCTCTTGTCAAAGGTGTTTGTGTCGTGTTAGGATTCCACAATTTAAGATAAGGTGAGATTTATAATAATCTAGGGGTTAGTGTTTTGGTTGAACTAGTACTCCATGGGCAAGTATTTTTTGGACAGAGAGGGGGGGGGGTGAGAACAAATGAGTTAGAGGGTTAGGAATCGACCCACCAATAGGCCCGACCTCTAGACCCTGGCCTTGGAATAGCCCAAAAAGGTTGGGGCAAAGGTCGGGCCATTCGGGTCGGTGAAAGTGGGTATCGACCTTGATACGGCCCCGACCTAACTAATGGGCTTGCAGGCCCATTCATATTGGGCAAGGCTCGGGATTTAATACTATCAGGTCTCATTAGAATAATGCATATGAAAATGAGCTGTTGTAACATCTTAATTATTTCAATATAAAGTTGAAACATGGTCTAAAGTGAAAACTCGAGGTCTTGCAACATAACAAAAGTAGAATGTGCAACATTATATATATATATATATATATATATATATATATATATATATATATACACAGTCTATAATTCCTCAATCCCTCACGACCCCTTCAATATGCAAGATAATAATATGTATAACGAGTATAAAATACTTAATAAACAATGTCGGCATTATTCGATGATAATATCGATATTAAACGACGTAAACAATTATAAAGTTTTATCAATGGGACGGAATCTTACTTCAACTTCTTGATAATATATTCATACCCGAATTCTTACTATGAACCCAAATATCCCGAAGGGCCATTAATTTAATCATGCAAATACTTTGAAAACTGGTTACATCAAAAATTGATTAAGCCCATGCTTGATAACCATTTTGTAAGTAAATTGGAGTTTTGAATAGTGATTTTTTTGGAGAATATGTGGTTAAAAGGTTGGGGAAATTTTTGAACTTATATGCAGAATATTTTATTGTATGAATGTATGGTTGAAAATGAGTAAATAGTAAAAAAAAATTCGAAATAATGGTGGTCAAACATGGGCTAAATCCCAACACAAAATCATTTATCCAAAAATATCTCAGTAAATCTAGACCAAGCTTTATCTGAATTTGGATCTTAAAGTAGTGATATATTTTCTTATCGAGATAAATTATACTTTAAAAAACTTCGACCAAAATCATAAAATTGACTTTAATAATTGAAAATAATATTTCTAGTGTAAACATCAAGGGCTAGGCGGTTCATGGCCTATGATACCCTGCAGCTGTGGCTAAGAGCTAGACTGGATTATATATTGATTAATAGATTAAGTTTTACAAGTTGCTTATGCCTAAATTAAGCTCTTTCCCAGCCCAAATAACTCCCCAAAATCCAAATTAACTCTATAAAACCCATTTTAACATTAATAATCCAAATTACTCATTTCTTATATTGCAAAAAGTACGTTCAAAAATTGCACTTTACTCTCTTGAAATGTTAACAGGCCCCAAACTTGCAAAAAATTGGAATGACGCCAGTCTCAAATATTTACTTTGAGGCTTATGATCATCCTCAAAAACTTAACTCGTGTCCCAAAATTTTCTAACTTGCAACTTCTTCCTAAAATTGCAGTTTGTTCCCTAAACAATCCAAACATTTCAATTTAATCCGACTCAATATCTTGACAGCTAATGTCTATACTTTCTACTAAGGGAAATACCACTTGTACATTGTTTTTTGACAAGTGTTGGCATGTGTTAATTGAATTAAAAATCTGTCAAAAATTTAAACTGTCCATTGTTGTGTTGCCATGTGCCAAAATGTAAACAATGATGTTAAAGGATGATGTCATAATTGTTCTACTAATTCTCATACGATAATATAAATACACTGATCAATTTAAATAATAAATTAGAAAAAAATCACTGTGTAAGACCTTAATCATGGCGGTAATGACTTCATTTGGAAATGCTTGATTCCAAACATGGCTCTATTGAATCTGGCTAGGTAGTCTTACAATTTCTCGTCCTTCTCTTGGATGACTTGTATCAAATCGATGGTGTTTGTCCTCTTTCTCTTGCTACTAAAAATGTATGTCATATAACATTGAGAAAGTTCGTGAAATCTTCTCACAGACCGAGGAGCTAATATTTCTACCCGGTGCCTAGCCTCTCTCCTTAATGTGGAAGAGAAAGACTTGCACATCACAGCATCAGGCATCACATAAGCCTTATCAAGTCTAAAAAGTGTTGGGGTGGCGTGAGTGAATTGCAAATTATAACTTGAACAATATAAATACAATCAAACAAAGAATCAACTTACTTGGTTTGATAAACAAAAATGCAAGAGAAGACCACTAACAACGAAAAATATAAATTGAAGCTAGTGTTTAAGAGATTGTAGCAAGAGAAATACGCCACAAAATTTAACATGTTTCATGAAGAGACACAACTCTTTAGGCCACACGCGACAGCCTGGTTAGCCGCTAAAGCAATCAAAGCAATGAGTCAGCCGCTCGCTGCACGCTAGATTGCTGCTTGAGCAACGGTGTTATATGCTAAATTTCCAAATATACTACAATCATCTACTCGACGAGTAGAATATGTTAGTCTATTCACTTATGACTATTGAAACCTATCTAAATACTTAACCGAAGTTGATACAAAATCAACTTTTATTAAATTTTCATTAACCAAAATATAACACATGGTATCACATGTGATCAAATGAATCCATAACTCCATCATACGCCTCTATAATTGGTAGCTTTGGTAGAGGGCAACCATAATTTGAGGTGCAAAGTGATCCTCCTCCAATGCCATATGTCTATGTCTATCCTTCATCTTTGATGGTACATCATCAACGTTTTTTGTGAAATGATCTCTTTCATTCTGCATTCCAAGTCTACACTGGAGAGGGACCAAGTGGAGGTCGCTCCTCCAGAGCCCTTTACTATTGTGTATGGCACACCGAGATGAGGTACCATTTGATCTACCACAATTGGCTTGGCAATTGGTGGAGCAACCTATTATGCAACCAAAGGTGGTTGTGTGTGAGGATTTCCAGGATACCATGGTGGATGAGGTGCTAGTTTGGTTGCTCTTTGAGCTTGACTCTACAAGAGGGTCATCATGGCTACCATTTGCTCTCCAAGCTGTTAAAGTAAGTCAAGGTGACATACGTGTTGGGTTGTTTGCCAATATAATCTAGTTTTGTTGATATAAAAATATCAATATTCTTATATTAAATAAAATTATTTTTATTGCATTTATTGCATTCATTTATTATTGATTTTCTGACATTGTTTCTTTCTTTCTGTACACCCACTTAGACCCTACCGATCTCTTCCTATCTGGAAGCTCCACCAAATCCCAAGTATCATTCTTATGCAATGACTCAATTTCCTCCAATATAGCCTCATCCATTTACTTTTCTCCTGACTACCAATGACATTTTGAAAAGTTATAGGATCACTATTGCTGGTAACGAGTTCATAAGATTTTGAATCCTCGAATCCATACTTCTTCGGTGATTTGATAATGTGACGTGGTCTATCTATGGCAATACTATGATACTACTCTTCTGAGCCAAAACTTTCTATTCCCTGAGCATTGATCTCCATATTGACATTGTCTAGCTCTATCGTCACCACTGGCACTTGATGTTGCCCTCGCTTGAACTGAGTTGCTCTTCATCTAGGGAAACTTTAAGCATGAATGCTTCATCAAATATTACATCCTTACTGATCACCATCTTCTTTGCCTTTGGATCCCAAAATTTGTACCATTTTTTGTACTTTCATATAGCCTAGAAAAATGCATTTTTTTTTATTTTGCATCAAATTTGGGACTCTGATCACTAGATATATGCATATAAATCGGACACCCATATACTCTCAATCCAGAATAATCAACTTCATTACATTTCCAAACTACCTTTGCAAGTTTCCCATCTAGTACTGTTCGTGGTGATCTGTTTATGACATAACATGCCATGCTTACTGTTTCTGCACAAAAACACTTAGGAAGCCCTGCATTCAGCCTCAAACATCTTGCACGTTCTACAATTGTTCTGTTCATCCTCTCCGCACACCATTCTGTTGTGGTATCTTACGAACTATATTGTTCTGCTGAATACCACTCCTCATAGAATTTTAGAAATTGTGAATTTGTATACTTTGTACCATTGTCTGTCCTAAGATACTTAATTTTCCTGCATGTACAGTTATCTATCTCCGCTTCCCACAATCTGAGCTTAGTAAAGGCTTCAAATTTGTGCTTCATGAAATATACCCAGACTTTTCTAGAAAAGTCATCAATGAAAGTAATAAATAATATAGATCTACCATTAGACAACTCCTTCACTGGTCCCCCAAATATCATAATGCACAGAATAAAAAATGCCCTCTATCTTGTGCTTTCCCATCTTGAACTATACCTTGGACTGTGTCCTAAGTACACAATACTTACAAAAATCTAGCTAGCATGATTTACTCACTTTAACAAATTCCTCTTATGAAGCTCTATCATATCACGTTCTCCTATATGGCCCAGTCACATATGTCATAAGAGAGTGTCATTTGACTTAGATTTTGTTGTAGTAACTTCTCCTACAATAAATTAGATTCTTTCTCAACTCTGGTACATGCCTAACATCATGGAAAATTCTCATTACACCTTCTAACATTTTAAATTTTATAGAACACATTCCAATAACTTACATGATGCATTAGTACCCATCAGAACAAATCTAAAACTACCCAAATGATATGAATCAAACCAATCCTGATGGGAACACATATAATATGAACACGCTGAATCAAGTATCCAAGAGTTGTGTAATCTGTCAGAATTACCCGCAGAGGCTGATAGCATGTAAGAATTTGAAGACCCATCACCTTTTTTTTATCACCTTGCTTCTTATTCAAACAGTTCTTCTTAAAGTGGCCCATTTGATGGCACTTGTAGCCTTGGCTTTTTTCTTACTTTGATTCCTGGACTTCAATATTGTATTCCCTTTATAAGGACCACCACTTTCCTTCTTTCTTCCACTATCCTAGTAGCCTTTCACAATCAGCCATTCACCATTTGAACTTTCGCCAGTACGTAATTTTCTTTAGTTATAAGCCAACATGGTTGATATGACTTCCTTCAACTCGAGAGTTTCTGTTGAATCAAATATGTATCATCTAATATCTTGAGCTCATAGAGTCGTTGCTTTAGATACAACTAGTTCGTGAAAGACTTTGACATGTAACGACTCTCCAATTTTAGCCAAACCTCCGCTGGAGACACAATGTCCTTGACATGATATATGACCTCGTTCGACATATATAACTGAATTGAACCCAATGTTATTGCCTTGAGCTCTTCCCAATTGAAAACTAATGTAGCCTCTGGCTTCTTCCCATATAGTGCATTCACCAACCCTTGCTGCACACACAAATCATTCACCCTTCGCTGCCACAATTCGAAATTCCAAGTATCGTCAAACTTCTTCGTATTGAATTTTGAAGTTAAAGAACTCACCATATAGAATGATGGTCTTATACCGTTGTTGGATTTTATACACAATAACAGAAAAGTGAAAGAGAGAAATCAACATAAAGATTTTACATGGTTCGACACTATGCCTACGTCTACAAGGAGCGAAGTGAAGAAATTTTATTCAGTATGATTAATAGGGTTATATCATCAGTTTATATACTAATCCCAGCCCTAGCCATACAAGACTTTTTGGCCTCGTATAAGAAAATATCCCATTTCGGTACGTTTCCTTCTGGCATCGGCCTATTTTTCCAATAACCTGTGTTCCACTCTATACAAGTCGTATACACAATAGCTATTTTCTTTAAGTGATCTCGTATTGTTTACAATATCATCCATGTGTCGAAGATCCTCCTCTGCAAATTGTACGTCATTAGGGATATTTGTTATCTTAGCAGGCCAGTTTTAATTTTTATCACGTTCTACCAGGAACAGTGTTCACAACCTTTTATGTGTTCCTGAATTACTAATGTTCTGATAGCATATTTATTAACATTTACAAAAAGTTAGAAATTACAAAAGATATTTATGAATAACAATGTTATGACCTGCAAGTGGCACTGCCACATGGCCGAGTTAGCTAAGCTGTGGATCCACTCCTACCGAACCGTCGAACTTCCTGCCATAGAGGATGAAGCCCTGGGAGTAAATTTCGAGGCCCTTTACTAATCTAAAGTAGACATATCGAAGTGCCTGGCTGGGTCCAAAGCTCTACCAGCTAGTGACAATCCACGTGCAAAGATTGAATTTATTACATAAATCTTATTTGAATGATTGATGTGACTCTTGTAAAAAGTGTATTTATGTCTTGTCTTGTCAATATGATGTAAGAGAATTAAATGCTTTGAAAAGCTAGAAAGGTCAACATGATGACTAGGATTTGATGCTTCAGTCGAGGAGATAAGGCCATGTGTAATTTCATCCAAGAGCCACCATTCCGTTTGTAACACTATATATATCCCCACCATGTAACAATTTAAGGCTAATGCAACTTTAAATACTTGAGCAACCTATTTTATTCTTTGACTAATTTAAAACAACTTCAAATCAAGTTTTCAGCGATTGGTTATTATTATACAATCGTGTCCTGGATATCTTATCGGAACCTAAACAAGAATGTCTTATGTCGTTGAGCTTCTCCCACGTCCAATTTTGGAGTGATATCGACCATTGATCTGTCGTTACATGTTGGACCTAGCTCACACATGTACGAGTGGGCCCAGTATCTGTAGAGTCCATTTTTTTAGGTCAACAGATTGGCATCGTCTATGGGAGACTTACTAAAACTGCGAGCAACCCCATGGGAAAAGGCTTTCTAAGAAAATAGATCGGGCAATCCCCTTGAAAAATGATTTGCTCATGAAAAGGAACAAGGGGAAGCCCCGAAAGTTGGAAAGTTCAAGGTTTTAGGCTTGAAAAGAAATGAACTCAGATGGAGTGGCCTCTCCCAAGCATGTGAGGAAAAGCGATGATGAAATCCCTACCACAGTTGTCCCAACGATTCGGTGTCGACCTCACGACCATCACAGACGAGATAGCAAAAGGATGGTGGCCCAACTTACTAGAAAAATGGCCACTAGGGCAGCCAATTGAGGAGCATTACCAATCAAAACTTAACAATGTAGGAACTGTTAAGGCAGATGCAAGGTCAAAGAGGGCATTCGATCCCTCTCCTTACATCCCAAGAACAATACCAGCAAGATGAGGTACAAAGTTAGAGAGTCCGACCTCATAGGCACACCAAGGGATTTAGCCCTATTGAAAGGAAAGTGGGAGTTCATGTTTCTTCCAATTATGCTTATGGCCGACCAACCGAGGTCCTATTCAATGTGGAAGACAACTTTTCCCTTGAATATGAGCTAGATGGCATGCCTCAGTGATCCAACAGCGTGTTTGACTGATTAAGCCAAGTCGAATTGAGGCCTAGGCAGCATCTTGAAATTTTGGTACCTCGGAACAGGCCACAGCCCCTATCTCCTGAGACTTAGCAACCGAAGGAGAGGCAATAACATGCCCCCGTGTTGCCCGGTCTGGAAATGGACGTCAAAGAAGGGACGAGGATGCGAGTAACTAGGTAGGACCCTCTGCACTGTTATCCAGATATGAGGTAGATGCAACCTATAATTCAGATGGGCCTCATCGATCTTATGATTTGGATGACGATGACGAGAACATGCCCTTCTCACGGGAATTGAGAAATGCCCAGGTACCTAACCACTATGTGATGCCCAAAATACTGAAGTATGATGGGCAAGGTGACCTAGCTAAATATTTAAATAGCTACAAAACACATACGAGCCTGAGAGGCGCCACCCCTACCATAAAATGCAGAGCCTTCCATTTGACTATTAGTGGAACGGTTGAAATTTGGTACAATGAGCTACCACTCGGGAGCATTAGGAGTTGGCCAGAATTCAAAAACACTTTCTGAAAGAGATTTACAGTAAGCAACGAAGGAAATGTCCCCATATAGCGCCTTCAAAACATGAGGCAACAACCCGAAGAATCCTTGAAAAGTTTTATGTCACTTTTTATTGATGAGATGATGTATTGCATTCAAATCACTGATCGTGAGGCCTTGTCAGCATTACGATGACGCCTAACCACAAACATTCTATTTTGGAGAGATGTCCAAAATTAAGACCCAACAACTTATGATGCATTGTTGGAAATGATGAGGAGAGAGATTATCAACAAAGAGTTTATTGATAACAGAATTAGGTCCAGTCGATGCCTTTAGCCTCAGCAGATGCAGTGTGGGAAGGGAACTACCTCCCATTTGATGGATCAACAATGAAACCAGTCTAAAAACAAAATTGCACTCTGTTCGGGCCAAGCACTTGTAATGACCACTTTAAACATCGTGCCTACATTGGCTTATGAGGATGTCCCCGCAACAAACCCTCGGTGAACTAATTCAACACAACAGGCCCCCCGGAAAGGGTGAGGTCGAGGCCGAGGCCGAGGTTCTCAACCTCGAAGAAGTTCAAACCCCCTCGAATATTGTACTTACCATCACTCCTATAGCCATAGTACGGCAGATTACTGAAAGATTGCCCAACACCCAAGGGGCAAATTCCCAGAATGACAGTAAGAGCAACTTACAGTAACGAAATAGGCCCTTGCCAAGGTATGATCAGCTTCCTAAGCGCTACGAGGTCGCTCCCCGCCATCAGGGAGAATCTCCCTGATGGAGGAGTAAGTATAAAGAGGATAGAGTGAATTCAAGGAAGCACGTGCATTCAAAAAGAGTTGGATGTTTCAAATGGGGCTTGGGTTGATGAACTCTCCCAAGTTCTTTGAGCCATACGTGCCACGAGAAGAACTGCAACTAGAAAAACTCCATTTTCCATGACTTATAGAGCCGAGGCAACAAGCCTAGTTGAAGTGGAGTACCTTCATCTTGCCACATCTACCAACGTAAGATGGCTCGCTACTATAACACCAAAGTGAAGAAAATGACTTTTCACATAGAAGATTTAGTACTCCGAAAAGTTTTCCTATCCTCGAAGGAGGTAGGAACGGGAACATTGGGACCCAATTCGGAAGGTTGTACCACATTATAGGGGAAGTGTGACCTGGTACCTATAGGATTGAGAGCTTGGAAGGAAAGTTGATGCCTTACCCTTGGAACATTGAGCACCTGAGAAGTTATTATTAGTAGGGGAACTTTCAAAATAGTGTAACTTTAATCATATAAATAGTTTTTTTAATAAAATCAGTTATCACTTTACTATTTTTCCATACGTAACGCCCTTAGAAAGGTGCGTGATACTCCCTACGGGGCCACCTCTTCCAAGAATGTCCACTTAGATCGATGAGGCATGTGATACCCCTACTGGGGTCGCCTCTAATTCCATCGAAGACGATGCTCTCCACAGATGCACCATCCACCGTAGAAAATGCCCTCAGAGTGGTGCGTGATGCCTCCCACGGGGCCAACTCTTCCAAGGATGTCCAATTAGATCGATGAGGCACATGACAGCCCCACTAGGGTCACCTTAATTCCATCAAAGATAATGCTCTCCACGGATACACCATCCACCATGGAGAACGCCCTTGATGAGGTTCGTGATGCCTCTCACGGGATCACATCTTCCATAGATGTCCACTTTGATCGATGAGGCGTGTGATATCCCCACTGGGGTAAGCTCTGATTCCATCGAAGATGATGCTCTCTATTAATGCACCATCCACCATGGGGAGAGCCCTAGACGAGATGTGTGATGCCTCCCAGGGACCACCTCTGTCAAGGATGTTCATTCATTGAAGCAAGATGTTTGCACTTGCACATTCATTGAAGCAAGGTATTTACACTTGTTAATTCGTTTACGCGAAGTGTCTACATTTATTGAAGCGAGGTGTTTATGCTTGTTCATTCATTTATGTGAAGTGTCTACATTCATTGAAGCAAGGTGTTTACTTGTTTATTCGTCTGAGCTAAGTAATTACACGTATCAATTAAGAAAAAAATGTGACTAAATTCATTAAAACTTTCAAAGTCGAAGCCATTACAAAGAAAAATAAAGTTAATGATCTACAACTACGATAGACCCACCTCCCACCTCCCACCTCCTCTTATAGGGCTTCCTCTCTGACCTCAATAACAAGATGGCCTCCAATAGGTCCGTCGAATACATCCTCAAGGAAGCTAATATCTAGCTCTAGATGCACCTCCCTCAGTCGAACTAGCATTTGTTGGGCATTCCATGAAGCCAGTAGTTGGTGAAGTTATCATACTCCTTCGTTTGATCGAAGTTGTCGATGTAGTTTTGTACAGACACCTTACCTATTGTCTTCACTTCTGCCTTTAGAGATTCTATTCCCTCATTATAGGCTTCAGTTAACATCTTTAGCTTAGCTTTGTCCTTTGTAGCCCCCTTCAATGCCTCATAGGTGATCCGTTGGTGTTCATTAAATTGATCAGTTCTCTTAGTAAGGACAGCCACATGAGAAATCGACTCATGTAGTTCATTCTTCAATTGATTCACTTGTATTTTAACAACATCCAATTTCACTTCTATCTCAGTCCTCCTTACCTCAGTCTCTCTGCCTCACCATTGGCCTTTTTTTATTTGTTCTTCTCACTTCTCTGAGGCCTTCAACTTTTGGCTTAGTTCCTCATTCCTTTGGTGAATACTCCGAACCAAGTCCTTCATCGTAGTGCCAATATTTAGCGCATTGGCCACATAAGCATTGTTTGCCCGGCAGTAGATCCTTGATCTCACAAGAGACGATGTGAGTTTGACACTCTTTAAGCCAATATTTGTTTTAAGTTTGGGCGGCGGAGGCGGTCTCAGGAGGTAGCATTTCTAGAATAGCCTCGAAGAGTTTATCTTCCTTACTCTCAAGGAAGTCAGATGCTTTGCTGCAAGAATGGGAATTTGCGGGTTTCTTTATCCTTTTCCAGAGTGGTTCCACTGGTTGGCCGAAAAGATCAAATGGGATAATTCTCTTCATTACTACACCACTGGCTTCTCAAAAGTAGTTTCCTTAATCGCATTGGTAGAGATAAAAAGAGGTGGATGTGGTTTGGCCACAGTCGTAATTGAAGACGACGCCCTAGATGGGCCTGCTTTTCTTCTCTTTATTAACGAAATGTCCCACTCCACTTCATCTTCCTCCAAAGACATCCTTTTTACTCAAGATGTTTAATTTTTTCGTCTACATTTTATATGGAGACGAATTGGTTTTCAAAGCCCTTGCCTCAGCCACAATACACTGGATTATAGCAGAATTCGACCTCAATAGCTTCTTTTCAAGAGGTCGTCTAAAAGAAAATAAGATACTAAATGAAATTCAAAGTACAAATGACTCACCCCGAGATGACATCAGCTCGTTTAAGGTGAAGTGTGTGTTCTTGTCAATCAGCTTATTGTAGCTCCAATTTTTGGGTGGCTGCTAGTAGATGCGGTTGATAATATCTCACTACTTGGCAGAGATCTCACACCTCAGCAATGAGCCTACAAGCATATAGTATTAAGCAATAAAAACCTACTTTAAAGTTCAAGCAGTTAGGCAGAAGAATAAGTGGTTGGAACTGTAAGAGAAGCCATGAGGTTATCCTCCATGGTGACCTCCCTGACACCTAAAACCATGATCTCATCTACTCATTTACCGATGAAGACATGTCTATCATAAAGGGGAAGTGAGATCCACAGGGAGTTAATTCCATCCCCTGCTCTTATCACCTCCGACTATGCTTTTAGGGAAATACAAGGAATAGAAAACGCTGAAGGGAATATCAACGCCCAGGCTGGCTTGACGCCATATTATCCACCACCCAACCATCTGCCCCCAAGAGTTCGAATGGAATTGGGTCGAAGCTAGCCCATATAAGCCCAAAACTAACCTAAAGAAATGGTGGAAAGGGAACCTAAGACCCGCTTCCAATAAATTTTCACTTATAGCCACGAAGTTGGGTCTCGGATAGCAGGCTCTTTGATTGGGATCTGGAATGATGAGATCTATACTATCAAGAATCTTAAAAACCTCTCTATACCTAACTAGTTTCTCCAAAGTGATGTTGAAAGTATATTCATAATTGAGGTATCTATATAAGCATTAGGTAATCTCCATTTATTTTCCCCAGACCTGATAGCCCTACCTATCTCGTCCAAGGAGATAACAATTGGTTTCCTCATCTCCGAACTCTCCATGGAGAGCCTCTCATCACTCTTAGACTTGGATCCAGAAACTTTAGAAGCCATTTTTTGTTGATTTTGAAATAAAATGTGGGAAAGGAAGAATTACCTTAATTTTGGGTTTGGAACAAAATGACTGTCACCGTAAGTTAGCAAAGAACATCGAAGTTTCAGGTACTAATCGCCGAAAAGAACGATCGCAAAGAGTTTTACAAGAAATGGAAGTCGAGCAAATGAAAAAGGGTTGGCCTTTTATATGTGATGTCAATGAGCCCAACCGTTAGATAAATATTGATCCCATCATTGCCATCCATATTGTGGCGTATCAACACTGTTGAATTCAAAACGTCACTTGATGAACGACCCTGGTGAAGTGCTCTGTTTTACGCGTGCGTACAAACGCGTAACAACGAGCTTGCCTAGCTGTTGCCAGGATTACCATTTATTAACTGGGAAGTGTGTGTATATGCTCTATTTTATGCATGTACACATATAAGTAGCATCGAGGTCGTTCACCCGTCGCCATGATTACCATTCATTATCTAGGAAGCATGTATTGGAAATGCAAAGGTTTTCACATCAATAGCACAACCCTAGGTTGTCCAATTACTTAGGACTTCGTCTCTACTACAAGTTGCAATCCCTCAGAGCTTATCCTTCTGTTAGGACTTAGACTCTACCACAACTTTCCTTAAAGTCGTAACCACTCAAGGCTTCGTCTTTCTACTAAGACTTCGCCTTTGCCCCAACTTTCCTTAAAGTTGCAATCACTTAAGGCTTCGTCCTTCTGCAAGGACTTCGCCTCTACTGCAACTCTCCTTAAAGTTGCAATCCCTCAAGGGTTCATCCTTCTGCTAGGACTTCACCTCTGCTGTAACTTTCCTTAAAGTTATAATCACTCAGGGTTTTGTCATTCTACTAGCATTTCGCCTCTGCTACAACTTTCCTTAAAGTTTCAATCACTCAGGGCTTCGTCCTTCTACTAGGACTTCACCTCTGTTACACCTGTCCTTAAAGTTGCAATCACTCAGGGTTTCGTCCTTCTGCTAGGATTTCGACTCTGCCACAACTTTCCTTAAAGTTACAACTTTCCTTCCATTAGGATTTTGCCTCAGCTACAACCTCCCTCAAATTTGCAACTTCTGGTGTTTTTTAGTTAGGAAACTACAACCAATGTCTATACCCTAACAAAGTAATACTCCTTCTAAGTGGCCACATCAACAAAGTGTACGTATCATATAAATATCCATACATGGACTTGAAGGACTAATGTTTCAAGTTTTCCACATCATCTCCCACATCATCTACCACATTAGATAGACAAACTGGATAGACAATCACATGGTTGACAAACTGGACTCATCCTCTACGTGGCGGACAAACTGTAGCGAACGAACTGAACTTATCTACCACCTCGACGGATGCTAAGGCCCACACTCCGCATCATTTTGTCACAACTCGAACGGATTAATCAATATTACTCACTAAACTAAGTCCGAAGTGATGACACCCAAAACGCGATTATCACTCATCTCGTTACCATTCCACTTCAACCCTGTATACTAGGAGATCTTTTATGGAAATATCTCAAGAACCAAATCTTCAAAATTGATTGATGGGACGTATGACAGACTCTAAAATGTCAAGTCACACATTACTGTGTTAGGGAGTATTAAATGAACCCCTACCTATGGATTAACGAATTAACACCTACGAGATGACGGTCCGCTCTATATTCAAAGCCACGTGCTCCACATCCAATGGTTCTTCTCTTATCCCCTTTCATTATAAAAATAAATATACACACTTGCACTATGGAATGGGTTGGTCCCTAAAAAGAAAAAAGAAGCACAAGTTTTTTACATTATCCTGATCCATCTACAAATCACCACCAAAAATCATGTTATGGTGATCACCACCACCGGACGTCCCAGCTTCGGTCTATCAATTCACTAACTTGACCGTTGGAGTGCTCGAGCCCGTTTCCATCCCCACCGAAAAAGGCCACAAGCGACTAAAAGTGTGTTACTACGTGTAGGAATGAGTTTACATGGAAGTATTCTATTGGTCAAGTGTTTGTGTCATTTTCGAGGTCAACAAATATGTATAATTATTATGAATGGGAAAAACTTTCTTCTTGGCAGACAACTTTATTTTACAATGATAATTTTTAGATCTATAGGTGGTAAGTAATGTGGTGCCAAGTGAAAGAAGATTGTTTTTTAAATTATAATTTCTTAATTAAAAGTGGCATATGTGTACTTTTAACAATAAATTTTAGATCATGTGCTTGTCACCTACTTATTTACTACTAGTTTGCACGAATTAAATCCATTGAGACTTGTCCAGCTACGCGTATGAAATATTAAGCATGGTACTATCAAGATTTAAAGGTTAGATGCGTGTTTATACTTTTTTCAGGGGCTAATTACGCCAAAAGAATAATGCGATAATTGTAATGTAACTTTGGGGTGTCATATCCACAGGAAGATAAAAAAATGCTCGAAAGATAAAAGGAATGAATTATTCTCTTCAATGTGTAGTGAAATTCAATGTTTGAAATGTGAAATTAAAATCAATAATTTGAGACGGTGGAAAAATGCTCAAAGGATAAAAGGAGTGAATTATTCCCTCAATCGGATCAGATCAGTCACATTAATTATTCTAGTTTTATAACACAATTAGATGCTTTCATCTCGGCACTCTAATCGGAAGATATATCGTTTAAACCCAGTTTAATTCTAATGTGATCCTAATGGTCAATCTTCCTATTGTAATGTTCACACTTGGTTTATTAAAATTAGATTCAAAATTGACTATATACTAAAGCATAAAGCAGTAGAGAATCACACCAATAAACTTAAACAATTGAGATTAAAACCTAGGTAATTATTTCAATCAATCCATAGAAAAAGCATGACTAATTCTATGACCATATAATAAATACTAAGCTAATTTCAAAATTAATTCAAGATAGAAGAATGAACCATTAAATCAATTTAATTTCAATTGTAACTCTAGAGCCTAGTTTCCATATAACACAATTACGCATACTTGTATTGGAATAAGATCAGAAGAGCGGCTTTATACATCTAGCATAAAGTAATAAACAATCAACCAATAACATTCATGAGATTATAATTCAACAAATATCTCAATTTGTCGATAGAAAAAGCGTGACTGAATCTATAATTAATTTAATAAAAGTTAAATCAATCTCATTACAAATTTATGGAAATAAACTATAAATTCTAGAGTTGTTCAATAAGAGAATACCAAAATACGTGAATAATAGATGTGAAATAACCAATTCTGAAAGCCTTCTTCCCTAGCTTCACCAAGGTTTTAGTTCTTCATGAGTTTCTTGAGCCAAAATCAATGGAAATATGATGAAGAATTAGGCGTTCTGGAACGTTTTGGGGGTCTTTTCGGGTTGAGAAATTGTGTCAAAATAAGTTACCATAAGTGTTTGAGTCGTAGAAGGAAACTTGAAATTTTTTCCTGATTTGGCCGGACGGGTGCCCAATAGAAAATGGGGCGGCCGTTCAGTCAAAATATTTTATTTCTGTATTTGAAATTCAGGGTCGGGAGGGCGCCTAGTACACAGCTGGACAGCCTTCAGTGTTTTGGTCATAACTTACAATATCGATGTCCGATTGAGATGATTCAAAATAAGTTGGAAAGCTAACTCAAACGGCAACAACTGTGATGCAAATACTATCTTCCAATTTGATCATTTTCCATGCCAAAAATTGGTCTCAATATGAGGCTAAAAATCGGTGAAACCTTTTCAGCTTAAAAGTTGATATGTAATAATGTTTTGACCATATTTCATCTCTTTGACTCATTTCTTCATCTAATTGACCTCTAACACTCTTGAATCATCATCACAAGGTTGGAAACAAGTTTAGAGTATTTGCTCTTCAGTCCCTGAACTTTCACTTTCTTCCATTTTGATCCTTTTTCACTTGTTTCTTCCATTTTCCACCGTTTTCACCTATTTGCAACCTAAACCAAGATATAGAAGTATTTAGTGCATTTAGGTGTCAAATAATCATAGAAACGCATATTAATGTGTGAAAAATGTAACAAATGTGCTATTATCAGGGGCCCTTTTGCAATTTTTCTAATTGTTTATTACTTATGTTTATCCTTTCGTTGTTTTTTCCTCTCTTTACCGATGCCCCTTTTTGGTTTGGAATAAAATGAAATTAAAAATAAAATAAAATCAACTATTAATTTATTACACGCTTTATTAAAATTCATTAAGATTTAATAAAAATATGATTTTAATAACCGAATAATTACAGACGATCACAGTTGAGTCCAAAAAATGAACTCAACAGATGTCGGGCACACTCGTGCATGCGTGAACTAGCTCCAATGTGTAACGACATATCAACGGTCAAGATCACTCCAAAATTGGGCGAGGAAGAAGCTCAACGACATGAGACGTTTCCATTCGGGTTCTGGTGAGATGTCCAGGACACGATTGTATAATACTAACCAATCACTAAGAACTTGATTCAAAATTGTTATAAACTGGTAAGAGAGTAAAATAAGTTGCTTTGAGTATTTAAAGTTGCATTAGTCTTCAATTGTTATATGGTGGGGATATTTATAGTGTTACAAGCGGAATGGTGACCCTTGAATGAAATTACATGTGGCCTCATCTTCCCAGTTGAGGCACCAAATCCTAGCTTCATTAAACATTAAATGCTTTTACACCCTATTGACAAGACAAGATACAAATACACTTTTTACAAAGGTCACATCAATCATTCAAATAAGATTTCTATAATAAATTCAATATCTTTGCACGTGGCTGTCACTAGCTGGTATAGCCTCGGACGTATAGTCTCGGACCAAAGCAGGTGCTTCGGCATGTCCATTTCAGATTAGTAGTGGGCCTCATAATTCACTCCCAGGTCCTCGTCCTCCATGGCAGGTGGCAGTGCAGTAGCGAGTCATAACAATAGTCCCCCAAGTCCATGTGTGATTATTTATGTCATGCGTGGACTTTAGTAATGGGCGAGGTATCTTCTTAGGTAAGGTGTCAAAAAATTTAATTTTTTTTTTTTAAAATTTGTGACTCATCATACTAGTCCCCCAAGTCCATGCAAAGATATTTATATTGTACGTGGAATTTAATAGTTGATTTAGAATTGGCTCACTTTGCAAAAAAGAACATTTGTGGCCGAGGTTGCTCATTCAAAGAGAGCTGAGTCTGCTTGAAAGCTGAGGCAAGTAATTGTTGAACTGCCGATGATCATTCACTTTGAGAGTAGCTGAAGTTATTTGGAGCTAAGGCAGGTATTAGCTAAACTGTCGAGGATCATTCACTAAATTTATTGATCTTGATATTGGCGCTTACGATTTGATAGTTTCGTACGTTACCAAGGTGAGACAGCTAAGGCGGTACAACTTCCAACACACGTACCGTCGCCACATTAAATGCGCAATGATGGCTATACGTTTTTGTAGCGTGTGCTAACGCGCTGAGGCATACGTGTGACGATCACGAATTGATCTGAGGCATTGGTAAAACAAACTGTTTGAATTCTACAGCTCAGATGAGGCAAGAAATTTGGCGGCTCGAATTCGATGCGCCTGGATCTAACGAACAAGATTGTCTCCATTTTTCATATAAAAGGCCAAACTTGTTTCATTTTGAAGTTTTACCTTTGCAAAAATCATTTGAATTCTCTCAAGTGTTCCAACTTTCAGAAAGTTTTCATAGACTGTTTGAATTCTCCGGCGAGTCTTCTTAGATCATGTTTCCTTCTAAGTATTTTCTTTGTGAAAAGGATTTCGCAATCTTTCATCAATTTTTGTAATTTTGTACCATTTTTCCACATCTGTTAATGGATTCTAAGGTGTCTAGGGCAGTTACAGTGGCTAAGTTCGATGGAGAATCCATTTCTGAAGAGTATTTTGAGTGGTATACAATGAGTGAGAAACTCATAGAATACGAGGCGGGTTGGGGGCTGCCAAGATTTCATCTTCTATGACCTCCACAAAATTAGCTGAACTTAGGTAAAAATATTGCATTCTCCATTACATAGAAATACTCGTGCCCAAGGCCCATGAGCGTGCGTGTTTTTTGAGGCCCGAGTGCGTAGCAGTTAGTGAATTCTTGTTCAAAGCAGGAATACATCTACCTCTTTATCCCTTCTTTAAGGCGGTGGAGTCAATTAGTTAGGGCCTATTTCATTTGGAAGGAAGTGTCCCTAGGCGAGGACATGGACGTTGTCCAAACAATCTTTTAAGCCCGGGTAGTTGGGAAGGATGAATCGAAAAGGTGGTATTACATCATTCCATGGGAGGCTCACGATCCCTTCGTAGTGGGGCTTCTTTCTTCCATTAAGGGTTGAAAGGAGTCCTGGTTTTTGGTGAAGGATACATGGCAGATGGTGGAGGGGGACATCGTCCCGGTCTGTATAGTGTCGACCGAGTACTACGAAGCGCATGAGTACCTCGCCTTACAGAGCTTTGATTTCCTATTTGTGCTTTATGTTGATAGCTCCTTTTTACATATTCTAGTACATGGTACGAGCTTAATGAGGCATAATGGGACGTGATTGAGGATATTTACAAGCTTTCATTGAAGCTTCGGAGCTTCAATTACCTAACTGACAGAAACACCTACTTCATAGAATTTGGATTAATGGCCTCCAATGGTAAGCAACAACATTATTTTCATTTCCCTCATTGTCGTATGCTCCTAACCTGCCTCTTTGTTGATTACAAATAAATTCACAAAGAAGAAGTACCCCACTTCGGATATGGCCACCATCTTACGGGCCACAGTTCCAACTGGCGTCAGTACCCTGAAGCCTTTGTCCTCTGGGGCTAAACAAGTTAAAGGCAAGTTGGAGCGCCTCGTCAAAGATCATTTGAAAAAGGGGCCAAGAAAGAGGCTCCCAAGAAGCCCTATGAGGTCGCTAATAGGGAGAAAGGAAAAATTGATGAGTCCCGGAAGAAGAGGAAGTTGGTTCACATGAATGGGGGCTCCAATGAAATTTGGGACTACTGTGTCCCATCTCGAAAAATGTGCTTTTTCACCGTCGAAGCTCCTGGAGTCTGCAATAAAGGCTATAAAGGTTGAGAAGGTTCGAAGGACCAATGAAGAGACTGAGAATGGGGAGCATCAGTCTCAAAAGCCACTAAAAATGGCCAAATGGAAAGAACCCTAGGCAAGTCTGGGAATTTTTTGACGGGTAGGGACAATAAGATCTTCCCGACTGTAATTAAGATGCTGCCATCGGGAGTCAAGGGTGCCACAGAAAACTTCAATAAATTTTGGATGGAGCAATAGCAAATGTATGTGTCCACTTGTGATGCAATGGACCTTACTGCAACGTTGGTGAGCCAAAGTGCTAGGGCCTTTGGGGTGGCCCTTGAATGTCAAGAGATTCTCACTGACATTCAGAGAAGGAATAGAGCTTCGGTGGACAAGCTCGTTGCTGTCGAGGCTAAAATAAAGAACATGAGTTCTGAGGCCGAAGCAGTGAGGGACCAATGAGCTGAAGATGAGGTGAGGCTGACTTCTTCCTTGGCCAAAATAAAGGCTTTGAAAAAATAAGTCTATAAGTTTTAGTGCGAGGTGGCTTCTTTAACAAAGAAGGTTGAGGCTTCGAATAACCACCAGAAGCTTACTGTTGAGGCTTTCGAGAAGGCCAATCTTAAGCTTGTTGGTTGCAAAGATGTGAACCAGTTCATGGAGGGCCAAATCAAGTATTAGTGGATGAGGCTAAAAGAGCTGAGGCTTAGGCTCAACAGGCTAGGGAAGTAGTAGTGAAGAACTACATCGCCAACTTCCACTTAAACCCAACAAGTGAACCAAAAAACCCAATGATAACGTAGATGCGTTGAACACCTTGATTACACAATGAAGAACCCACGATCCGATGTTTTGAACGCCACAAGAATTAGATCTTGATAAGTTCGTTTTGTTGTTCAATTGAAGAACAAGGAATAAACAATAGCCTCTCAATAATTAATTGTCAAAATATAATCCCAAATATACTAAAAGATATCAAAATTATGGAATCCTAAACAAACTTGAAAAATTTGAAAAATTCGCGAAAAAAACTGGTAGCCTCAACTATGCGACCACATAGGGTTCTGGCTTGCGATCGCATAGAAGCTCCACTTTGGCTTCTGCTGGTTTCGGTAAGTGCATATGCTACCGTATAGGTGGGACAACTATACGGCCGCATAGTTGTTCATGTTGGACTCTCCTTCCGTTAGCTCAACACGTTGATCTATCCCGATTCCGATCTCAACCCCAACATAGAGCTTGCTCCATTCTTCGTTATGAACGCCATGTCTTCAACCGTAGCTTAAACAAGCAATGACATTACCTCTTTCACTCGCTTTACCCTCGATTGAGTCATCGATCCTTCGTCAACTATCAACGGATCCTTTCCCGGACTTGTCCTTGTTGCAATGGTACCTTGGATTACATCATCCCCTCCCTCTTCGAAAGGATTTATCCTCGAATCTACACCTGCATCAAACAGAGAGAGATCGGCAACATTAAATGTAGCTGAAATGTTATACTCACCTGAAAGATCCACTTTGTATACATTATCGTTGATCTTTTCGATGACTTGGAATGGACCATTTCTACGCGGTTGCAATGTAGACTTCCTCTGCTCCGAAAAATGCTCTTCTGAAATGCACCCAAACCCAATCTCCTGGTTCAAATGTCACGCGCCTTCTTCCTTTGTTTGCTTTCATTGCAACGAATTTATTCTTCTCTTCAATTTGTATCCAAACCTTCTCGAGCAGTAACTTTACCAATTTAGCTTTTCGTTTACCATCCAAGCTACCTCGTTCATTGACAGGCAAATGCAACAAGTCCGAAGGTGTTAATGGATTAAACCCATAAACAATTTCAAATGACGAAAATGAAGTAGTAAAGTGTACAACTCTATTATAAGTAAATCCAATAAAAGGTAAACAATCCTCCAAAATTTTCAAGTTCTTATTTACTACCGTATGAAGCAATTGAGTCATGGTTCTATTAACAACAATTTAATACCTAACTTATTCTACAGAACACGCCAAAAATGTCTTAAAAACTTAACATCTCGATTTGACACTATGCTCTTGGAGACCCCATGCAGACGTACTATCTCCCTAAAGAACAAATCTGCAATATTGGTCGCATCATCGGTTTCGTGACATGGTATAAAGTGCACCATTTTACTAAACATATCCACTACAACAAATATTGCATCTTAACCCATTTTTGTCCTAGGTAAATCCAATACAAAATCCATTGAAATATCCACCCAAGATTTACTAGGTACAGGCAAAGGAGTATAGAAACCATGAAATAAAACCTTAGACTTAGCCTTTTTACAAGTTATGCATTCCCCACAAACTCGTTCTACATCACTTCTCATTTTAGGCTAATAAAAATACACCCCTGACATGTCTAAAGTCTTTTGTACCCCAAAATGACCTATTAAACCCTCACCGTGTTCTTCCCTTACCAACAATTCATGTATAGAACAATTGAGAATACACAACTTATTTTCTCTAAATAAATACCCCCATGCTTATAAAATTTATCGATAGCCCCCTTATTGCATGATTCATAAATGTCAAAGAAATCAAGATCACTTACATACATGCTTTTAATGTGTTCAAAGACAAGTAACCACGCACTTAAAGAATTCAGACGCACATACCGTCGAGACAACGCATCCGCAACCACATTTTCCTTACCTTGTTTATACTGGATGACGTAGGAAAATGACTCTATAAATTCCATCCACCTCACGTGCCTTTTGTTCAACTTACCTTGACCCCGCAAGTTCTTCAACGACTTGTAATCAGTGTGTATCACAAACTCCTTAGGCCACAAGTAGTGCTGCCAAGTCTCCAATGCCCGAACGAGTGAGTACAACTCCTTGTCATATGTAGGATAGTTCAAAGCAGTCTCACTCAGTTTTTCACTGAAATAAGCTATAGGCCTACGATCCTACATTAAAACTGCTCCAATACCTATTCATGATGTATCACACTTAATCTCGAATGTTTTGTCAAAGTTAGGTAATGCCAAAACAGGTGCCTTGCACAATATGTCCTTAATAGTATATTGTGCATCACCCCAATGAAAACTTATGCTATTCTTAACAATTTCAGTGAGTGGTGTGGTGATTGTGCTAAAATCCTTTACAAACCATCTATAAAAACTAGTCAATCCATGGAAACTCATAACTTCAGTTATGCTCTTAGGTGTTGGCCAATCTTTAATAACTTTAATTTTCTCATCATCCACTTCAACCCCATTAACACCAACCACAAATCCTAGAAAGACAACATTTCCCATGCAAAATGTACATTTCTTAAAATTAGCATACAGTTGTTCTTTCCTTAGCACTACAAGCACACACTTTAAATGCTCATATAGGGTTTTATTATAGATTAAGAGGTCATCAAAATAAACTACAACAAATTTACTTATGAAAGCACGCAAAACATAATTCATCAATCGTATAAAAGTGCTCGGTGCATTAGTGAGGCCAAACGACATAACCAACCACTCATACAATTCATATTTAGTTTTAAATGCTGTTTTCCACTCATCACCCTCCCGCATACGAATTTGATGGTACGCACTCTTAAGATCAATCTTACTAAAAATACAAGCGCCATGCAATTCATCTAACATATCATCTAACCTAGGTATAGGGTAATGATACTTTACTGTTATGTTGTTAATAGCCCTGCAGTCCACACACATGCACCGCGTTCCATCCTTCTTTGGCACCAATAGGATAAGTACAACACATGGGCATATGCTTTTCCTTGCATAACCTTTGCACATCAACTCCCCCACTTGCTTTTGAAGCTCTTTTGTCTCCTCGGAATTACTCTAGTAGGCTGGTCGGTTTGGAATGACGGCTCCAGGGATGAAGACGATTTGGTGCTCGATGCCTCGAATTGGTGGTAATCCACTTGGTATGTCCTCCGGAAACACGTTTCGAGATCTTGCAACAAAGACTTAACCAAAATAAGTAGGGGTGTGTGAGATTCCTCCAAGCTGAAGAGTGGTTCATTGTATACCTACAACAACATTTGTCTTTTACCAACTATAGCCTTTTTCAATTCACTCCACATTCCAAAGAAGTTCGCTTTCGGCTTTTCTCTCCTTTCAACTGGCTCTTTTTCTCTCCTATCATGTGGCTTCTCTCTCTCATTTTCCCACTCTAGCCACCTCACCGTTTTCTCTCTTACTCACTAGATCACTATTTTCTCTCCTCTTTCAAGACTCTATTGGTCTTTTCTCTTCTTCATTTTACAATTTAATATGGTCTTCATAAACTTGTGCCGGTGTTAATGGCGCAAGAGTAATAGACCTTCCCTCATTGACAAAGCGATACTGGTTCCATTACCCATCATATGTAACTTTTCTATCATACTGCCATGGTCTTCCCAACAAAATATGGCCCTCATGCATAGGCACCACATCGCATACAACCTTGTCACTATAACTCCCAATCGAGAAATTAATCATCACCTGTTTATTCACCCTAACTTCTCCACTTTCATTTAACCATTGTAATTTATAAAGCTTAGGGTGTTTAAATAATACTAATCCCAATTTCTCAACTAAGGTCATGCTAGCTACATTTGTACAACTCCCACCATCGATGATTAGACTACATTCCTTATCGTGGACGTGGTACCGGGTGTGGAATATGTTTTCCCGCTACTGCTCCGTACCATCCGCCTTGACTTGAGTGTTAAGAGCTCTCATTGTGACCAATAGTTCTCCTAACGGCAAATTCCACTTTCTCATCTTCATCAACATCCTCTAATGATGGCATGTCGTCATATTCTCCTTCACTCTCACTCACCACCTCTACATTATCCCGTAAAAGCATTACTCTTTTGTTAGGATACTGAGAAGCAATGTGCCTCGTTCCCAAATATTGGAAACATTTTATGTCCCTGCTCCTTGGTTGCTATGAATCCATCCTCTTCAACTATTTTTCCACCTTCATGGTTACATGCAACATATCTTCTAACTCCACATAATGATGTAACTCTACCACATTAGCAATCTCCTTATTCAACCCATTCAAGAACCTAGCCATAGTAGCTTCTCGATCTTCCTCTACATTTACCATAATAATCAAAATCTCCATTTCCTTATTATAGTCTTCTACACTCTTTGACCCTTGATACAAATTCTGCGATTTTTGGTGGAGTTCTCTGTAGTAATAACTAGGTACAAACCGTTTTCTCATCACCGCCTTCAATTCATCCCAAGTATTGATAGGCCTCTCCCAATTCCGACGTCGTGAAGTAACCACTTGATCCCACCAAGTGATGGTGTAATCAGTGAATTCCAACACCGCAATTTTCACCTTCTTATCCTCTAAATAGTTATGGCAATCAAAAATCAACTTCACATTTTTTATCCTACTCTAAATATGCATCGGGATCACTCATACCCTTAAATTGTGGAATTGTCATCTTTACATTACCCAAATTACCATCAACTTCACCTCCATTGTTATTTCTACCCCGTCGTTCAAACATATATCCTATATGCATCATATGTCCCATCTCATTCCCTTTCATATTCACCCCATTCACTACCGGTCTCATTCTCATCCATCCTAGGAACTCGCCTAACCGTCCTCCTATCGTGAGGTACATCCTCCGGCTGTCCCCTACTAAGATTTATCATCGAATTATTCAATTTCTCCATCATTTCCCCCATATCCATCAATAACCACTCAAATCAATCCATCATATCATGCTGTACATTGGTCTAATTACCGTTTCGTCTGGAATTTGAACCTTCCATATCGGACATTCTTTCAATTTTTGCCTCACCAAGTTCACTCGGAATCACTCAATTAGCTTTTACCCTCTAATAATTTTATCCTCTACGTTTTACTACTTAATGCTTTCACCAAGTGCTTCTAAAGACAACAATGAACTTACCGGATCAAACTTGTGACTCTAAAATTGAATGTGATGATGAATTTGACTCAAGAGGATTATAGAAATTTGGAACCAAAAAACCCAACGATAACGTAGATGCGTTGAACCCATTGATTACACAATGAAGAACCCACGATCTGATGTTATCTTGATAAGTTCATTTTATTGTTCAATTGAAGAACAAGGAATAAGCAATAGCCTCTCAATAATTAATTGTCAAAAGTCCCTACAATGTTTTATGACTAAGTATTTATAGTAAAACCCTAATATAACCTATAAGGCACGAAATATAATCCCAAATATACTAAAAGATATCAAAATTACGTGAATCCTAAACAAACTAGAAAATTTCAGAAAATTTACAGAAAAATCCGGTAGCCTGAACTATGTGACCGCATAAGCTTCTGTCTAGCGGTCACATAGAAGCTTCATTTTGACTTCTGATGGTTTCGGTAAGTACATATGCGACCGCATAGGTGGGACAACTATGCGGCAACATAGTTGTCCGTGTTGGACTCTTCTTTTGTTGGCTTCAACACGTTGATCATCTCGATTTCGGTCTCGACCCCAACATAGAACTTACTCCATTCTTCGTTATGAACGTCATATCTTCAACCGTAGCTTGAACAAGCAATGTCATCGCCTCTTTCAATAGCTTTGCCCTCGATCGAGTCATCGGTCCTTCGTCAACTATCAATGGATCCTTCCCCGGACTTGTCCTCGTTGCAATGGTACCTTGGATCACATCAGAGGCACTCACGCTTCCTTACATAATGGATGGTTCATCCATGTAAAAGCTCCTCCCAGCTCCTCCCTTCACGTTCAGCTTTGTCAAGATGAGGTATGTGATGTATGCCTCAGAGTGCAAATGAAGTAATCCCTTTGCGGACCTAATCCTCTCCTCCGAGGCGTCCACTCTTCCTTACATTGTGAAGGGTTCTTCCATGTGGGGGTATTTGTAGTGTTACAAACCGAATGGTGACCCTTGGATGAAATTACACATGGCATCATCTCCCCAGTTGAGGCATCAAATCCTAGCTTCATTAAGAATTAAATGCTCTTACACCCTATTAATAAGACAAGAACAAAAATACACTTCTTTACAATTCAAATAAGATTTCTATAATAAATTCAATATCCATGCACGTAGGCCATCACTAGTTGGTAGAGCCTCGGACTCAGGCTCTTCGGCATGTCCACTTCGGATTAGTAGTGGGCCTCGGAATTCACTCTCAGGTCCTCGTCCTCTATGGCAGGTGGTTCAGTAGAAGTGGGTCCATAGCTTAGCTAGCTCGGCCAAGTGGCAGTGCCAGTAGCGAGTCATAACAATCACCAATCCACGTGACATTTATCTCACTATCACATTGATGGTCACCACAAGTGACGTGAACATCATTATTCTTTACTTGATTCAAATTTGAGGTCATATAAAGTCACAATAATTCTAGACTCGTTTTAAACTCCTACAAAAAAATGTCAATAAGATTAAGAATAATGTTATGTAGCAATATTGATGTTTAACACGAATTTACTTTAAGGCACTTGTAACATTAATTATAGGTGCAATTAAATTTAAGAACATTATAGTAATTTAATTAGACATTATTTAAAGTAAATATCAGTATTAATTATCATAGTGCAACATAATATAATATACTAAGATAAATATTAAAGAAAATAAATTTTTCCTACTTTAACCATACATTTTCCCCAAAAAAATATAAATAGATAATAATACACTTTTCAAGCAATGCCAAATTACCCTTGAAAGATAATGCAATTCTCATGTCGTATTCTTTCAAGGGTATAAATATTACACTAATTCTACTTAAAATTAAAGAAGAAAAAAGAAATGCAACGAAAAAAAGTTTTAAAAGATGAGTAGTATAACAATTGGATGGATTAAAAAAGTTTTAAAAGATCCAAGTGAATGGCATAATATAGGGTGACCATGAAGGCTTAAATGTCTCGAGTAGTATAACAATTGGATGGATTAAACTATTTGTACAAGGGAAATCCCCCGTACAAGTTATATATGTAGTGTTGGCAGTGCTGCATTGACTGCCAGCACTGCATTTTTTGGCCAGTGTCCAAGGCCAGCCCTAAGATATTCGAGGTTCTAAGCGACAAATTATCACGAAACTTTTATATATTATTTTCTATAAACGTATTTATATCTTTAATATCATTCATGTTCTATTCAAATTGATTTTTTTTGTATTATTTTTGAAAAATTAAATGAGACATTTTTAAATAAATAACTTCTTTTTAACTTTCATAAAAATTAATTTTTTATTTTTTTTAATTATAATCATACTAAAAAACTATGGAATATTTTTTTAAAAGAAAATAACAAAGTTCATTAAGAATGTAAACATCCAAATGTTTTGAGCCTCTTATTTAGTCTATCATGTTATATAATCACGTCTTTTAAATGAAATAGATGATCCAACTCAAACAAGAATGAAATTTTTTTTTGTTGAATTTTTGGACTTTTAATTTTTTGAGACCCCTCAAGAATTGAGACCCAAAGCAATGATCTAGGTTAGGCCAGTTCTGACACTAGCAACGTCCAATAGCAAAATAACATGTGACATCCTATCAAGTTGTATTCCTTGTACATACATCAAAATCCTAATTGGACTAACAAAGTAAGTGGATACACATGGAGACACAATATGACTAAAGTAACCGTTAAAAAATCAATAGCAACTCGAACATCATTGACATAATTATCACTAACCACATTAAAATAAAAATAGAAGAGAAAGGGGAGAGAGAGAGAGAGAGAGAGAGAGATTACTCTTGGATCTCTATTAAAAATTCACTGTCTATTCTTCTTTTTTTATCGGTAAAAAATTAATTAATTGATCAAAACCATGTACATGTACTGCGGGCATACCCAAGCGAATCAGAGATCAAGTGCATAATACAAAGTACTCCAGGCATACCCAGACGAATCTTACATCAAATACATAATACCAGTACTCGGGACATGCCAATGCAAAATAAAAGATGAACAAACAAAAGAATCTAGCTACCAATAGCCATAGTCTCGTACTGTATCAAAACATGCTGATAAAAAAAAAACATAACTTTGTATACGTGTGTTTTGATTTTTCTAACAATGGAATCAACATTAAGTCTAAGATCCTCAAAAATCTTTCGATTCCATGCCGTCCATAAGTGATAAACGATACTAGCAAGTGCAATCCGTTTCACCTTACTCTGCCAAGTGGTGCCATGAGCCTCCTTCTTGATCCATTTCAGTGCACTTCGTAAAGTAGACATAGATCTCCTGATTCCAAGCCAAGCTCACGCCTTCTAATATATTTTGTTCTATTTTGATGTACAAATCCTTAAACGGTCCATATCAATTTCTTCCATTTTAAAGATATCAATGTGCTTTTTCTACGAAATTATAATATTGTGTTTTCAGCTATTCTCAAGCACACATTGAACAATATACTATATATTAGTTCTATTAAATATTCTAGTGTGCAAGATTTTCTATGTTATTTTGCTCAACTTTCTCTATAAATCCTTCAGCAATCCATAGCAATATTAATTTCCATGAACTCGAGAAAATCAGCGCACGTTTCCTACAAAAATAAAATAATCATAATCAACTTTTAGAATACATAATGCGATTAAGATTTAATTTAAATTACAATAATGAATCAAGACTTGTTGACAAAATCTTCAACCATACAATCGAACACCTCAAACAGTGTGGAATCACGCTCCAATTCATGCAAATGTGAACCGCACAAAACCACATGATCAAACCAGCAACAACTTTTTCCCCTAAGGGAAATCCTTCTCATAAAGTTATGAATTCTAAATAAAGAAATTCTTGGATCCATATATCTGTAGATAACTAAAACACAACTCACTTTAGGAATAAGAGGTAACTAACTAGTCATTACCAACATATTAAACTTTAAAATAATGTAATGATTTTACAGAAGATTAATATCATAGTTAGAAACTTTCACATTGATTTGTGCCAGAACCAATTTTCAAAAGAACAACAAATAAATAGATTTACTAATTTGTTAAAAGAATTTTCTAAATTTGTATACATAGGAGCCATACCTTATAAGTTGAGTAATCGAGAAATAACTTTTCCTATACCTCCCACGCCAAGATCACTAATTCTTCCAGCGTTATCTTTTTTTGCAACTCCAACTTTAATTACAGTTTCCAAATGGAATACCATGTCATTTATCTCTACACAAAACTTCCCCTCCATAATTAGTAAATTGCCAAGCCTCTTGAAAACGAACAACTCTAGCACCATTTCCCTCCAGCTAAGACAGAAATGGAACATAATTAGATCTGAATTTGATTTCTCTTTCTAAGATATCACAACATTTCATTGTGATCGACAGTGCATCTGTCCAATGAACATATTGGGTTATAAGAATATATTCATTTCATTAACGTTAAAAATAAAAACATCAACTTATAAGTAAATAAGATACTTATTAATAAAAACAGGTGAGACCGATTATCTTTATGACTGGACCAAACAGGTTTCAATTGGGATTTTTATATTGCAGTTTCTTCAAATTAAGGACAGATCCAAGCTCTATTCATCCCCCAAAAAAAAAAACGAAAATGAAATCAGATAACATATGAATTATAAATCTAAAGTTCTCTCCTCTATTCACTAATACAAAAGAAATTCATACCAGATCCCTAATATGGAAGTTGTTGATAGACACAAAATTTGTATAGTTCATCAATAGATGCATAAATGGGTACCTAATCGTCGGATTTGAAGAGAAATGGAACCGTTGGACCCGTTGCGGCTTTGAAGATAGCTTGGAGCTTCAGGAGAGAGAAGTGGTCTCTTTTTCTTCTTCAGATTTAGGGTTTCGTCTCATTTTAACGATTTTATAAGCAGATCCCTCAGTAAAGGCTGAGTCATAACGCGCTAACTGCGTGGAATCTTCGTATTGGTAAATAAAACTAACGTTGCTCAAATACACCCTTATTGAAGATAGAATATTGATGATATGATAGTGTATATAAAATAGTGAGATTGAACAATTTATTTTGATAAAAAAGAATGAGAGATAATTGATTGCTTTATCATGATATTCCATCACATGATGATAAATATCATTATTCTTATATAAATTATTTACAGAAGTCCATAATCTTTACAAAAAGTAGAAATTGATTCCAATGTCCATTCTCTTTGTTGGGATTCTACTTAAATATGCACAGCGGAATTAAATTATTTTCGATTCCCAAACAGGATCTGATTTATGTTTAGATAGAAACTGTGTTTAGAATAATACCTTGATGAATTCCGCAAACTCTTTTGCTGATTCACGAACTCCAATGATCACGATCTACAATCCAAACTGTCCAAATGTCCAGCCTCCAATGGTGATCCACACAGAGAATAAGAATGACGGCTAGGGTTTTCTTTTCTTGTGCTGGCAAGAATAATGAATAATTCTCTGTTGTTTTTCAAACTCTAACAGCCTATTAATACAAGTCCAAACGGGCTGGCCCATCTCTTAACTTAACCCGGTCCAACATTTAATTAATCAAATTAATTAAATTCGGTCCATGAATTAATTAATCCAATTAATTAATTCGGGTCTATTAATAAGCAACCCAATTAATTAATTATCCAACACTTGTCAATTAATTAATTGGTAAATCTCATTCTTCTGATTCTCTTTTGTGTGTGACCCATTAGGTTCCCGATCACGATACCTAACGACGTAAATTATTATTTTGATCTAATCAAAACTGATAAATTAAAATACCCTTTTAATTTATCATCAATTTACATTCGTTGTCCCAGATTGAAATCTAGCAATGTGTCGGGCAATACATGTGACGGGAAATGTCACGTGGCGTGACAAAACCAAACTTGTTCGTTTACCGTGAAACTATAATCCTTTCGTCAATATGATCCGATCAATTACGAGATATGGACGTGTGTCAATCTCAATTATCGATCATATCTTTTATCCTACTGTTAAGTCAATGTAAGTCGAAAACTCTTTTCCGACTTATGAGTTCACCTTGGCCAAGGATTTCATTATCAACTTAACTGGATGAAATGTAGATCATAATCTCTTACTATCTAAGAGTGACGAATCCTCTATTGATCATTCACAACCTCCATATGATTCTTGATATACCCGAACGATGTCGTATTAGCGACCCTTGACAGAGCAACATCCGACATCACCAAAGCATGACTGTCCTCACATAAGGCTTTATGATGACCTCAAGTCAAAGGACCAATTCCACTACCGAACGTTAGAGATTAACCATTGACACTCGGGATAGTTTTCCATGTGGAATCTCTCAGCGGGTCTCCAATGTTTTGTTCTATAACAAAACATTCACGTGTTCATTCAAGTGTCTCCACACTTTAGCTTGTAAGATCAACTACTTACTTCATAAGTAAGAAATGACACACGTGATGGTCTATCCATAATAACGATATCCGTATCTCGTTATTACATACGACCACGGA
This sequence comes from Fraxinus excelsior, assembly GCA_019097785.1. Taxonomy (NCBI): domain Eukaryota; kingdom Viridiplantae; phylum Streptophyta; class Magnoliopsida; order Lamiales; family Oleaceae; genus Fraxinus; species Fraxinus excelsior. Next base: position 23,809,889 of record CM032624.1, read on the forward strand.
CGATTTAAGATTCAGTCATATGTAATTTGTATCTCACAATCACAACTCTTTGTGATTAACAAATCACCAAAACTTGAATCTACGGATTCTATTATTTAATTAATTAGAATATTAATTCAATAATAAATCTTGCCATAAATATGCATCGGTTATATATACATTAAAAGTGCGTATGTCCAAAGTTGATTGGACCTAGGGCATAACACTTACAAACTCCCACTTGCACTAGATCCAATCCCTTATGTATCTTATACCATAAGAGTCTACATGACAATCATGTTTATACTGCGACAACTCTTTGTCAATGTATCTGCAATCTAATAACTTGTGGGAATTCGTTCTTTCTTTACGTCATTTCATTATATTATCTTTCCAATGAAATAATACTGCCTTAACACATGTTTGGATCATTGATGAGACCTTAGTTCCCTCGTTTGCACGATGGCTCCACTATTATCACAATACAGAAGCATGTGATCAACAATGTTAGGAACTACTCCAAGTTCATTAATGAACACTTTGACCCAGACAACAACTTTTGTTGCTTTCTAAAGCAGTGATGTATAAGGCTTCTATTATTGAATCAACGATGATTTTCGATTTGGAACCTTTTCAACACATCGTTTAAGAGTAAACCAATATCCTAATTGAAATATGCTATCATTCTAGTCCGACTAGAAGTTAGCATCAATGTATCCATGAACTCCTAGTTCATTTTCTCCACATAAAATCTTCTTAAGATTTTATCTATATAGATCTGGATGAGTTAAGCAATCTTATAGATCTATCTCTATAGATCAAGCTATTTCTCACATATCTATTATGAAGAAATTATTTAACAACCATAATTTCAACAATTGAAATATAAAGACGTCGTTTCCTATTAATATGTCTCATACATATAATATTAGGAATGCGACAATGCTCCCACTATCTTCTTTTAAACACACAATTCATTTTTGATAAAATCAAACATTTTGACTTTTATATCAAATCGAATATTTCAGCTCCAAAAGGTTTATTTTAATCCATATTGAACTTTTCTTGTAAACTCATTTACAACCTATGGGTTCTAATCCATTAGGCGGGTTGACCAAGGTCCAAACCTTGGCAACATTAAGTTCATATCGGATATCATAGCCTTATGTCATGTCAGCGAGTCAACACTTGACTTTGCTTATGCATAATTAGTAGGATCATCATCCTTGATTAGTAATGCTAGATTAATAATCATGGATTCTTACCTTCCATAAGGTCGAATGATCCTACAAGATTTACATGGAGCTGTCGTGTCCTCAGGAGTCTCCACTTCTTGATCAAGAGTATGTCCCTCAACACTTTGGGATCAGACTCAGGTTATCTACTTGGTTAACTATATCTGTGAATCCTTGAACTCTTTCAAGATTTACTCTACTCCCACTGTTCTCTCCTAGAACAAACATTTTCTCTAGGAGTATGACACGTCTTGAGATGAACTCCTTCTTCTCAATGAGATTATAGAATTGATATCCAATTGTCTCTTGAATATCTTACAAATATATATATTTATCGAATTTAGTTTCAAACTTATCCGATTCAATGCGCTTCACATAAGCGTCACAACCCCAATCTTTCATATGAGAAAAGTGGGGCATTCTGTCTTTCCATAGCTCGTATGGAGTTTTGTTAACCGATTTAGATGGGACACGATTAGTGCGTGGCACGTGGCAATCAGTGCATGATCTCAAAACGATTTTGAAGCGTTTGCATGGCTTGTCTTTAGTTGCACTATATCTAGTAGTGTATGATTCCTCATTGCAGACACATCATTATGTTGCAATGTATGTAGAGGAATCTACTGCGAGAGAATCACATTCTCTTTTAGATAATCTAAGATTCTACATTTTAGATATTCTCCACATCGATCAAATCTTAGTGTGAAAATTTATTTACCTATTTGTTTCTCAATTTCTAGTTTGAATCCCTTGAACATTTCAAAAGTTTCATACTTGAATTTCATCAAATATACATGACCATTTCTGAAATAGCCGTCTAGTAAATGTGATGAGATAAGAGAAACTTTATCTAGCATTGATTGATATAATCCTTTCGTCAATATGATCCGATCAATTACGAGATATGGACGTGTGTCAATCTCAATTATCGATCATATCTTTTATCCTACTGTTAAGTCAATGTAAGTCGAAAACTCTTTTCCGACTTATGAGTTCACCTTGGCCAAGGATTTCATTATCAACTTAACTGGATGAAATGTAGATCATAATCTCTTACTATCTAAGAGTGGCGAATCCTCTATTGATCATTCACAACCTCCATATGATTCTTGATATACCCGAACGATGTCGTATTAGCGACCCTTGACAGAGCAACATCCGACATCACCAAAGCATGACTGTCCTCACATAAGGCTTTATGATGACCTCAAGTCAAAGGACCAATTCCACTACCGAACGTTAGAGATTAACCATTGACACTCGGGATAGTTTTCCATGTGGAATCTCTCAGCGGGTCTCCAATGTTTTGTTCTATAACAAAACATTCACGTGTTCATTCAAGTGTCTCCACACTTTAGCTTGTAAGATCAACTACTTACTTCATAAGTAAGAAATGACACACGTGATGGTCTATCCATAATAACGATATCCGTATCTCGTTATTACATACGACCACGGACGATTTAAGATTCAGTCATATGTAATTTGTATCTCACAATCACAACTCTTTGTGATTAACAAATCACCAAAACTTGAATCTACGGATTCTATTATTTAATTAATTAGAATATTAATTCAATAATAAATTTTGCCATAAATATGCATCGGTTATATATACATTAAAAGTGCTTATGTCCAAAGTTGATTGGACCTAGGGCATAACACTTACACTCATCTCAACTATCAATTTAGTAGGGCATTGATACTATGGTTGAATTCAACTGAGTCCCTATAAGAATAAGGCTTTCACTATCTTTTTAGCCACAAAGAACGCTCAACTGCTGACATTGTATTTGGATTGTAGTGATGGATATTATTTATTAACAATAACTTATTAAATCAGTGAATGTTTGAAAAAAATGAATACGTATAATAATTGTTAATGAAAAAATAATTCTCTTTACCCTAAACGGCTATTTACCAAAAACACGTTTGCGTAAAGTTGTAAGACAACGTATGACAGGTGACGCTTATCTATTGTTAGAAGGTTAAAGAAGTTGGTAACTTAATGATAGGAGATCCTGCAATCGAAGGCTCGTGAACGACGACCGTCATATAACAATACTAAAGTAGCAAGATTTCTTGTCGTGTAAGTTTTGACCCGCAGTATAATTTTTCCATTGATAATTTTGAATTTAGAGGTGGGAAGTTGTTTCATGGGATAAGTAAACGAATGTGGTACTTTAGAAATAAGTTTTATTTTAATTCTTAATTAAAAGTGAGGGCATAAGTGCACTTTCAAACAAAAAAATTACGACATGAACTAGTCACATACTTATTTAATATTATCACTTGTTTGTTTCTCATTATTTTCAAAATATATTTTTATCTCTTATTTTTTAATTATACATTTTTCAATAAAATAATATTTACGCAAATCAATAACTTTTTCTTATTTTTAACCACACATTTTTCATCAAATCACTATTCCAAAATATATTTTTGACTAAAAATGGGATTCAAACAAACTCTTAATCTAGATGGATTCGACCTTTGAGACTTGCTCAGCTACATGAAAGATGAAGTCTCTATTTGATAATCATAATTTTCAAAAAAAAAAAAAATAGAATAGTGATTTTTAAGAGAATTTTTAGTTAAAAATTAAGTAAAAAATTTGAATTTACGTGTAGAATATTTTATTGTATGAATGTGAGGTTAAAAATGAGTATATAGAAAAATGTTAGAAAAGTACGGTTATCAAATAAGGGCTAAGGATGGTAGTGCCAAGATTCAAATGTTATAGACATCTACAGTTTTTACGAATGTTAGGTTTCCTTTTGCAATTTTATCAATTGTTTTATTATTTTAGTTTTTTCTCTTCTTTGATAAGCTTAAGCCTAGCCCCGTTTGGCCTCAGTTACACATAAATTCAAAAAAAAAATCCTTATTTGTTAACTACATGTTTTCCAAAAAATTACTATTTCTCTCATTATAATGTGGAATAATGAAAGACGAAAGGGTGCTAAAACAATCGTGTCTTGCCGTGTTAACCTTGTTTACCTAATAAAGCTTTTTTTACCTAGAAAAATGTGAAGCTGACGTGGACAACAAATGTAAGGCCCACTCACATCAACCCAAACAAATTTCGACGCATTTTGTCCAGAGTACTGGAAGGAAGTGAGAAGAAAGTGAACACGGGAGATGCTTCATGACGTGAGACACAAATATTCGAGTACCGACGGGTGAAAGAAAGATGATTGCGCTAACACCAATCATCAATCAAATGCCAATGATTATCCACTAAAGATCAAGTTAATAAATATGGAATAAGCAGGATGATATATGGAAAAATTTTCCTCTTGAATGTGTGTGTTAGAAAAGATGCTTACAATGCTGTTTTGTATTTTTTTTTCTTTTTTTAGATTTCCCAAAAGATCCTTTCTCATTTACAAAAACTTCTTATTTATAGTGTTTTTTGTCGAAGTGGTGTCTGTTTGATCAAAATTAGGTGTTATCATCTCCTTGACAAAGGCTTCAAATCACTGTCTATCATACAATAAATACATTAACAACGGGTGCCTTATATATTAGGCTGATACATTTGACATTCTTTTGTACAAACGTTATATCAATCATTCCTAAAGATTTTATATATTAATCTTTTAAGAGATAATTTCAGCTTCAGGAGCTTTGAATGAACTAAAGCTTCGGTTGGAAGAAGCTTTGTATCGGTCTTCTGTGTTCGTCGTCTTCTCTTACGTCTTTAGGTAGCACTTCGACATAATAGGAAGTGCTTCAAATTTACGTGCTTCGATCATTTAGGCAGTGCTTCGGTACAATAGTTTCAACCATTCATTTGATCTCTTAAAATTTGACCAATTGACTCTTTGCTCACTTTTCTTTCTACGTGGATTGCTATGTGGCGTTTTGACTTGAGTATCGGTGGCGAGGTGTAACAATAGTCCCCCAAGTGTAAGCATAATTATTTATGTAATGAATGGACTTGTATGTATATACAAACTTGTTAAGGGGAGGTTTTACCATACCACAATGAATTATCTATTAGTGTTGTCCGAAGTTGTGTACCTTGGTACATCTCACTATCTGAAACAGTTATGAGGAATGTCAACGAGGCACATTAAGTCCGAGGCTATTTTATCTGAAGTATCTTTATACATCTAAGGCCTTGTCTAAACTGGTTGAGGTGAAGGGACTCCATCACTTGTCGAGACTCAATTAACTAATTATGAGGAGCCACGTTATTAAAACATTTGGGGAACACGAGGCATTGTCATTACTTCAAATGATTTCCTTTTTTTTTACATTTTCAAGAAAAAAACAACTGAAGTGGTTCATCTTCCCATACACGCAACCATCACTGTATTTAATACGCAATGATAGTTGTTGTGGCACGTCTTACGAAGTTTAGGCATATAATAGCACATGATGAAGATGCCCTAATCTGGGTCGTAGAAGACATGGATTGAGTTGCTCAGATTTAAACCTCAAATGAACGGTCAGATGGCCCGAGTCAACATCTATCGACTAGGATTAAGAGCTTCCGCCTATAAAGGGCAATAGTTTATGGAAAAAAATCACTTTGCCTTTCACGCAATTAGCATTCGTATTTTCCAAAATCTCTCATTTCCAGTAAGTTTCATTTACCATTCTTCCATTTAATTCGTAAGTGTTTTAAAACTTTAACGTCTAAAAATCAATGGCATTTTCACACTCTACTGGGAGAATATAGATCTTAGTAAAATAGCTGCTAAGATGGGTTTACAGATAACTAATACAACCGATAGGGTTGGACGTGGTTCCATTTGGTTCTGGTTCCAAGAGAATTGAACTGAACCATGAACCAATGAATTTTTTGATATTGGAACCAAATAGTTTTTTTAAGATGCAGAACCAAACCGAACCAAATCGAACCATTTGCTCCTGGTTCGGTTTGGTCTAGTTCTAATACCATTACTTAAATTTTCATACTTGCATCATATCCATAAGTTACTAATATATACTTAAATAAAAAATATAAGCATCAAACATTTAGAAAGTTCAAATTATCAATAATCAAGATCATAAAAGTCCAAACTAACAAACAAAATATAAACGAATGAGTCATTGTGAGAAATTAATAATATCGAGTTCCATTTTCATCCTACGTCCAATCAATTCCTTTACATGAAGCCATTAGACCTAGATGAGAAAAATGAAATATGAAACTAAAATATAAAGTTAAAACTCGAAACTAATAGGCAGTGGTGGTGACAAAACGACCAAGCCAAGCAACATTGCCCTTACCATCAGATAACCATTAACCATTTAATACTTCATTACTTATGTTGTAACTTTGAGAAACTCCACCAACATAATTCAAAATACACAATTAAAACAAACAAAAATAAATTAAAACTATTTACAATTAATAAGATGTAAGGTAATAATATTTTAGAAAATAAAATTTTACCAAATTCAATTTCTTCATAGAACTCTATCTCCTCGATACAAATTATGTCTTGAGTTGCACAAAAAATTATGATAAAAAATAAAGATGTTCAATTTATTATGATATTTGTTTACTGTACATTATTCTTGATGGCTTGGAAGAACAGTAAATTGGTGGCGACAAAGTTCGAGTTTTCGTCCAGAAAAGCTGCGTTGTTGAGGCTTGAGCGATTAGGAATTTAGGAAGGCGTCCAGGGACTTTAAGGGTTTGAATTTGAAATAATGCATTGAAGTGATGTTTAAACACTAATATTAAATACAATTTAAATTAATGGGATAAACACGTTTTATGGACTGTACCAAAATAATGACTACTTGGCTAGCTTCAATTAATATAAAATCAAATTCATATAAAAAATAAAATTATAAATTAAGTTTGGTTCTCGGTTTGGTTCTAGAATCAGAACTGAACCAAAGCTGTAACCAAATGGATTTTTGTTCGAAGAACCAAAACTATTAATTTTTTTTAGAACCGAATCGAACCTCCTGGTTCGGTTTGATCTAGACATTTTGTCCACCCCTAACAATCGACCAGGTTCGAGCCATCTAGGGGACGGAGTATTTCTCGAGAGGGTATGAGAAACAAAGGATAGCTTGGGAAGCAGCCAAAATCCCTTCAACCATAAATCCATCACACTTAGGAAACCTTAGGGAAAAATACGGTATCCCCTGCGACATAGAGGTTTTGTCCCCCAATCCTAATGAATGAGCTAGTTTCCCTAGACAGGGTTGCATTGCTATCGTGGGTTCCTTTTGAAGATAGGCCTTTAACTTCCCATCCACCCATTTTTTAAAGTTGTTATGAGGTTGTATGAGCTGGCTCCTACCCAACTCATCACCAATGCTTGGGTCCAACTAGTGGGAACCTATTTTCTATGGAAGAAGACTTCTCTTGGAGAGGACATGCCCCTCTATGTCTTTCAAACCATTTTCCAACCTCGGGTCCTAGGGAAAGGGGGTCCCAATGGGTGGTATTCTTTATGTTAGTGGAGTCACATTCTCCATTTATCTTGTGTCTTCCCTCCTCTATTAAAGGATAGAATGAAACGTGGTTATGGGTAAGAAGAAAGTGGCAGGAATGTAAGGGTGACACAATCTCTCACTTGAGAGTTTTGACCTCATATTCCAAAGCCCATGAGTGTTGTATTTGCCTTTTGATTTCTAAATGTTAATGATTCTGATGCTAACCTTTTTTCTGACGTCTTTCAAGGTTTGTTGAATGGTTCGAGCTCGGTCAATGAGAGTGATAGGTTCTTGCGGATATTTATCGACGTTCCTCATCCTCTCGTGAATTTGAGTGTATAATCATTTCCAGATGATTTTTTGAAGAGTTATGTCTAATGGCTCGAAGATATAAATCTTATTTGATTGTTTACATAATCATTGTTGACCTCATCTTTTGCCTTTGTAGAAAATTTTGAGAAAATGAGGCAGCCTATGCTTGACATGGTCGCTATACTAGCTACCACATCCACATCAGGGAGAAAAGGGCTGAAGCCCTCATCTGTCTAGCCAAACATATGAGGGACCAAGTGAAAAAGGTCAGTCGTGAGGCTAGTAGCCAAGAAGGGGATGGACAACCTCCCGTGAAAGATAAATGGAATAAAATGATGGAGGAGGTTCCCAAAATAAAACATTATTTCTCCACCACTGGAAAGGATAGGTCGACGTGCACCACATCTCCACGATTTGAGGTCCCTACCGAGAAGAAATTGATAGCGGTCTCCATTGCTATAACCACAGGGAGGTAGAGAGGCCAACTATCGTGGAGCCCTGCGGCAGGATCCTCTAAAAGGATGAGGACTCCAAGAGACTCTACCACCCTAAAGAACCAAAATCGCCCTGAGGAAAGGGAGCAAAGAACTGGCTCCGAAAGCTCTCGCCTTCCTCCCGAAGTTTAAACTGCAACTGCCAATTTTCACAAGTACTGGATGGGGAGGTGGTAAACTTTAGTCGAGACCAGCGACACGATGGACATGTTATCCTACATGATGAGCAAGGTGGAGAGAGCATTCGGCATGGCCATAGAGGCTGAAGCCCTATTTAAAAACCTTCAATGTAAAAATAGAGAATACCTGAATAAAGCCTCTTAGTCCGAATAGGCTGCCAGTAAAGCAAAGTTCGAGGCTGAGGTGTTGAAGAGCAACATGCTAAAGAATCCATGAAGCTTACTTATGCCTTAGTAGAAATTGAGAACTTGAAAATGGAGGTCTACTTGTCTCAAAGCGAGGTGGCCTCTTTGACAAAAGCCAATAAGGAGAATGCTACTTTGAAGTAGCAGGTGGGGACTGAACAATAGGATCTTCGGCTTGACAAAGGAAGTTGAGATAATGAAGCAAGAGGCTCAATCGACTGGAGAAGATGCTATAAAGTATTACATCACCAACTTTCACTTGACGGAAGTGTACCAAAGGTTTGCTAAGTACTGGCGGAGCTACGCCTATACTGAGACGGTGGAGTGGATTGAAGTTAACTTTCAAGCCTTCAACACTTTTTAGTTGAGGTCAGAGTTTCTGGAAGAAGGAGAGCAAGAGCCTTAAACTCAACCAGAGGATAGCCATGTGATCGAAATTGAAGATGATGCTGCTGAGAAAATTTTCGAGGTCGTGGCTCCCAATTCAGTAGTCCCATTTGTAGCTCTACTTCCCCTACCTGTATAGCTGATAAGCTTTTCTACATTTTCTATGTAAGCGGCATCGGCCAACAATTGTAAATATTTATTGAATGAATAAAATTCTTTTTTGCTTATGTGTTTGTGTTATTTACTCTTTGTACTTCATGCATTGCAATGTTCTTCAGTGTAATTCAAACTAATTCTAGTTCAGTTGTACTTTCAAACTAATAATTTTGCACAAGTGTTAGAAGGTCGTTTACCTTTCGTTGTTTTCTGAAGCATGATGTTGAGCGGTTCACCCATGCTGAGGCTTCCTTAACAACTTTTGTTGTTAAAGGCATGTGCCACACTTTGTGAGTACAGATGTGGTCCATCTTAGGATCTAGCTCTTCGTCGAAGTGCATGTACCTCTCTCAATAGGAATGGCTCATCTATGCAGAGACACTTTTTATTTTTCAGAAACTTGACGTAATGAGAATTATGGAGCGATTTAATTTAATGAGGTATAATTTTCCTAAGCATGAGGTTGAGCGGCCCGCCCATGTTGAGGCGTCCTTAACAACTTTGGTTGTTAAAGTCATGTGCTACGAGTAAGGAGGTGGTCCATTTTGGGATCCAGCTCGTCGTCGAAGTGCACACGCTTCCCTGCACAGGGATGACTCGTCTATGCAGAGGCTTCCCCTTTGACTTTTATCAGTGGGGTATTTTAGTAATTTTTACCTTGTACAAATTTAATTTAGATTGTAAACTTTCTTTCCTAAACATGGGATTGAGCGGTTCACCCATGTTGAGGCTTCCTTAACAACTTTTATTGTTAAAGACATGTGATATGGTCCACTTTGGGATCCAACTATTCGTGTTTCTCTACATATGGGCGATTCGTCTATGCAGAGGCTTTTCCCAGGACTTTTATCGCTCGAGAGGTATTTCTAATTCACAAACACTTTAATAAAAGCCAATTTATTGAATAAAAAATCTACTAATTGGATATTTACATTATTACTGGTAGTACTTCTATAGATGCTGCACATTCCATGTAGGAGCTTTCCCAATTGGGACCAAGGGCACAAACACCGTGTTCTTTGGAAGATAAAAAAACCCTTCGAAGCACCAATTCATTCAAACAAAATGACTTCATCTTTACTTTGGAATTATAGTATCTAGTTATTTTTCGCTGATAAATAGTCAATTTCACTTTAGAGTCCTCGCTCATTTCCTTTAGGAGGTTTAGTTCACATCTCATCATTAGATATTTCGTTGAAATGAATTTGACGATGAGATAGCAGACCACTTCGACTGGGCTCATGGCCTCAGCCCCATAAGCTATAGAGAAATAAGTTTCTTTTGTCGCGGTCTTACTTGTAGTTCGAATGGCCCATAGGACTTGAGGTAGTTCATCGACCCTGGCTCCTTTTGAAGCATCCATCTTTCTTTTTGACTTGTAATTGATTGTCTTGTTAACAGCTTCCATATGCCCATTTGTTTGAGGGTGATGTGGGAAGGAAAAGTGTTTCTTAATGCCCATCTTATCGCATAGTTTTGTGACCTTTTTATTATCGCATTGTTGTCCATTGTCCGAAACAATTGTATGGGAAATTTCGAACCTGCAAATGACGTTCTTCCACATAAATTTGGAAGTATTGGCTTTAGTAATTTTAGCAAGGGGTTCGACTTCTACCCATTTGATAAAATAATCAATAGAGACAGTCATAGAACTAGAGTTCATCCTCTCCTTTTAGGAAGGGGACCTATAAGATCGATTTCCCATTTAGCAAAGGCCAGGAATTTGAAACAACGCTTAACTCATGAGAAGGTTGCGTCTGAATTGTTGCGAAGCACTGACACTTGTTGCATCTTGTAGCAAACTGCTGCGCATCATTTTTCAAGGTGGGCCAAAAATATCCTTGCCTTAACTCCTTCATGAATCTCTCGGAGCACATAATTGGCTTGTCCTCCGCCTATACATCGAAATAAGTGTAAGGAGAATCCTCGTTTGTATACTACATTATCTTGGAAGAAGAAGCGAGCGGCTCACCTTTTGAGTTTCCCTGACTCCTCTTATTCAGAGGGTAATGTCTTGGACATTGAGGAATGATAGAATCAGCTTCATCCATAATGGAGTATCGTCGACCTACATTAGTGAAGAGCCTAGGAAAATGTTTTATGGGCACTACAGTGAGCAACTCAAAATCTTTAATGCTTGCCAATTTTGAAAGGGCATTGGCATGATGGTTCTCTAAGAGTGGGATTTGCACCAACTCAAATTTCTCGAAAGTGGAAATGAACTCCATAACCAATTTCAAATAAGCGGTCATGGACTTATCTCTAGAGAAAAAATTGCCATGGACCTAGCTAACGACTAGCTGGGAGTCACTACTAATCACGAGCCTTTTTGCCTACATTTTCCTGGCCAATTTGAGGCATGCGATGAGGACCTCATATTCTACTGCATTGTTGGTGGCTATGAAGCTAAACCTTACAGAACAAGTAAGCTTATGTCATTTCATGACTAATAAGAACCACTCATGCTACTGATCTAGTGTCCCTGATGCATCAACAAAAAGGTTCCATGTGGAAGGTTCAGCGGGTTCTATTTCTTCTTCCATTTCTAGAATAGGAGTGAACTCTATCACACAAATCTGCTAAGGTCCAGCCTTTGATAGCAGCCTTTGGTTTGAACACAACATCAAACTCGCTAATTTCCATAGCTCACTTCAATAATCTTCCCGAAGCATCGGGCATCTGCAACACTTGCTTGAGAGGAAAGTTATTTAGCACATGTATAGTGTAATGCCCTGAAATTTTTTTATAGAGTATAATTTAATTTTTGTATGCTATCTTTTGCTGTTTTGAAAAGCTAGGGACTAAGATGGTATATAGTGAATTTCAATTTTAATTGGGTCATATTTTAGATTTTGACTGAGTAATTATAAGTACATGAATATTGGTCTCGTTGGATAGATCGTATTTAATTATGCATTTTAGGCTCGAGGAAAAGTTAATTTGGATTAACGGAGCCCAAATTATCGAGGTCGAAAGACTTTGTTTTGTTTTGCATTTTGATGAAATTATTTAATGCATACTAAGGTGTGTGCACGTGTAGCTAATGGAGAAAGTGAAGATTTGTTTTTAATATTATTTATTGGCCTTGGTTTTGGGAATGGATAGGAAATGAAATATTATTAAAAAAAAATAAAGGGGGGAGAGTGTGTGTGTATGTTAAAAGAAGCCACTTCACGGTAAGGTTAGTTGAAGACTTAGTCAAAATTATATTTTTGAGATCCTTATCCACTCCAACACGTCACCCACACCCCCAAACGTTTTCCCCACTATACTTGCCTATGTACCTATATGCTTGAGTTAATAGAAGAAATACAACAAAGGATTTATTTTTTTGCACGGTGCACAAACTGAGACAGAAGGAAAAACATGATTTTTGGCATTTTCATCGTTCAAGAATTTTTTTAATCTAACAAGGTAGGAAAAGAGGTGCAGTTGATTTATCTCGTTTAAATCTTTTTGTTCATGCTGATGAATTTTATACTTATAAAAGTTAAAGATATGATATGATGATTTATGATATGATGTTATGGCCATTCCGATACAAATGATATGATGATATGATATGATCTCTTACCGGATTTCTAAAGATATGATGACGATATGATTTTTCTGACATATGTTCTAAAAGTTTTTATTCGAGATTGCACCATATTTTAAGTTCCTACTGAGTATTCCCATGTACTCACCATTTTCCCTACTCCAAACAGGTTAGATCAGGTCGTTGGTTAACGGGCGATGAGGTGCAGTCATGGTAGCGAGATTTTTAAGACTAAAGAAAAGTATTTCGGTGTAATGTGTCAAGACCTATTTATTTTCAGCACATGTTTTTATTTTATTGTCGTGGATATATTATATAAGACTTGAACATGTTTGATTAAGTTATGCAGTTTCATATTGAACTACACGTTAAATAATATATTAACATTTCATGAATTGCTTCATTCTCTCTCTCACACACACACACACACACTTTGATTTAGACATGTTGCACTGGCAAGTACACAGAATGTTGTCATTTCTTTATTTTAACTTATCTATTGGCTAGCTAGATGCAGAAGACTACCGTGTTCTTTTCTTTAGTATCCTGTGTTGTTGAGCCATATATGAAATTGTGTAAGTTAGTTTAATTAATGTAATTAATTAGGTCATAGTCAAATTTGAAGAAGTTGTTAGTTTGCACTTTAATTTCGCATGGCACAATTTGGTATGATTTAATTTCGCTTGGAATTGGATTTTTTAATGAACAATTAATACAGGATTTGAAATTTTTTTTCTACATAACAACATCATTAATTTATGATTTTTCTAATAAGTAGTTTTAGTAGCGATTAAATTCTTGAAAATTTGGGTCGTTACATATAGTATAGGCCTGGATATATGGCCTCAATTTTCGGGAGGCTGTCACCAAGGAAAGTGCTAGCTTTTACATGTCTGGATAGCCGGTGATCATCATCCTCTCTTATCAGGACCGAACTAATTGCCTCAGGGTTACTGCCAAGTACAACTGCAGTAGTTCGTTTACCTTTAGCTTGGAGAGGAGGAGAGCCTAGCCCAAGTGTTTCTTTAGCTCTTACATGGCTATCTCGCATTCCTCTTTCCATTGGAATTTATTTCTTCCTTTCAAAACTTTGAAGAAAGGAAGGCACTTGTTCGTTACCATAGAGACAAAGCGATTCAGGACAGCCACATGTCTAGTGAGGCTCTACACCTCTAGTTTCTGAGGTGACCTCATCTCAATGAAGGCCTTGATCTTTTTTGGGTTGGCATCGATGCCTCTTTGATTGACCATGTAGCCCAAATAATTTTTAGAAGCAACTCCAAAGGCGCATTTTAAAAGGTTGAGCCTCATCTTGTACCTTCTCTCAATATTTGAAAAGTTTCGTGGAGGTACTTGACATGATCCTTTGCCTTCAAGCTCTTCACCAATATGTTGTCCACATATACCTCCATTCTCTTCCCAATGAGGTCGGTGCACAAGTTTTTAATAGGTGGTCCCAACGTTTTTCATCAAAAAATGCATGACCATGTAGCAATAAAGACCCTTGTCCGTTATGAAAGAGTATGCTCTTCATTAGCTGGGAACATTAGGATCTGATTGTACTGGAATATGTATCCATGGAGCTAAGAAGTTCATGTTCAGTTGTCAAATCCACAAGTTGGTCTATCCGGGGAAGTAGAAACCTGTCCTTAGGGCAAGCTTGATTTAAATTCTAGAAATCTACGCAGATTGGGTTAGAAACCCACTTCGGATATAATAACTTACAGATGAAATGATTGTCAATTAGCTTCTCAACTTTGTCCTTTAGGGCTACGTACATCTTCAAGTTGAAAGCTCTCGTTTTCTACCTATGAGTTGTAGCATTTGGATCAATTTTCAAGTGGTGGCAACTGATTTTTGGGTCAATGCCAACCATGTTTTCGTGCTTCTAGGCAAAAATGTCTAAATTCTATAGCAGAAAGCTTTTCAACTTCTTCTTTACTTCTACCGACATATTTCATTCGACCTATGGTATTTGGAAGGGTCATGTGGATCTATTGGAAAGCTCTTCAGTTTCTCCATAAAGGCTGTTTGGGGCTCGCAATCGATGATGCAAGGATACAACTCCTCTAAATTAGTTGTTTCTTCAACAGATCTCCATTCTTCAGGGGATGCCTATTCTTTACATTCTTCAGAGGTATTTATAACTTCAAAGAGGGGCTCTTCTTTAGAGGCATCCATCATTTTGATGTTCTTTCCTTATTCAAGGATGTCATCCATGTCAATATTTGTAAGGATCACATCGACACTTCTTGGTTCAACTTTTCTAAGGAAATTCGAATGACATTCCCTCTCACTCCTTTGATCACCTCTAACCGTAGCTATGTTATTTTTGGTTAGGAACTTCACACACAAATAGTGGATTGACATGATGGCCTATAGTTCCATCAAGGCTGGCCTCCCTAACACTTCGTGATATGCGGAGTGGTTGTCCACTACCAAAAATTCCATGAAATGATGAGCAATCAAAGGTGCGATAATCTTTATTGCTAAAGTGATCTTATCCTTTGGGATAATGCTATCGTCTGTAAAGCCATATGAGGGAAAACTCATTGGGGTCAACTTGTGATCAACCTCTATCTTATCATAGGTAGCCCAAAAATGATATTGACAGAGCTTCCATTATTCACCAACATTCTTTTTAGGCCAGTGCGTACTACAATGACCCTCACCACTAGGGCATCACAATGTCAATAAAGCACACCAGTTGCATCATCTTGAATAAAGGTGATGAAATATAACCTTTCTTTCAGCAGATGCTTTGTTATTGTTAACTATGAAGCTGTCATTGGAAGGTCATTCGCTTCCCTAGCATAGTTCCTCTGGGAGTTCCTAGATTCTTCCCCAACATATGGACCTCCAAAAATTATGTCAATTTCCCTGATGGGCTTTTGACCAGTATTTGCTAGGGGCTTCTCTTTGCCTTTGACCCTCCATAGGTCTTTCTACATCATAGTCTCTCTTTCTAGAAGCGTCATTCTTATTGGGACGTATCAGCTCAACATTCCCGAGCTGCTGGATCTGCCTAGGAGGAGCATCTCTCCGGAAGCATTTATTTCTCCCATGATTGGTATTCTAAAGGTGCCTCATAATGTCCATGTAGTCAGTAGTGTTGTGGCTATAGGAGTGATGGGATACACAATCTAGAGACGGTTCATCCCTATTTCTAGGCTCAGCACCTCGCGCTTTACCTCTCCTCATTTGGGAAATTTTTAGATATGGTCTGTCCGGGTATATTTCAACACCAGGGTTCTCTTCTTCGCATGTTAAAGTGGGCACTACGTTTAATATCGCTGCAGCCAACGCTTGTCCATGATTGAGAGAGATCGACTATCTGACCTGATGATCCATCAAATGTGAAGTTGGGCCTTTTCCTCTTTGCATTTAAGGAGGATGAGTCATTGGTTAGCCATGTTCCTGTGATCTCTCAAATCTTCATTGATGATTCTATGCCCTATCATTTCCAGCAAGGCATCGTAGTTGGTGGGGTCCTTGTTCTGCATATCTCTCCAGAAGAGAAAGTCCATGACTGATAAGTGCAATTTGTGCACTTATTTGGATCAAATTACTAAACTTTTATGTTGTCAAATTATTAATTTTTTACTCAAGTTAATTTTTTTTGTTTTAGTTATGGACTCGTTCGAAACAATTGGAAAAGAAAGAATGTCGAAATTGAATGAAATCTACAACTTTGGGGATTAAGGTCTACATTATAGAAATTGAAGGACTAAATTGTATTAATTCTACAGATTGGCCTGGACTTGCAATTGAATTATTAATTCAATTGTCATTTGAAATTCTAATGTATCTCGAATTCAAAGAGATAGAAAAAAATTAGGGCCGGTTTATATATATACATATATTCACAAAAGACGGAGAAAATGGAGAGAACACCTGAAGAGAAATCTACATATACACACCTACAATAACAGTAGCCGCTGCCTGGGAGAAAAAAAAAACACACACACACACACACATATATACACACGTACAAAAACCATAGAAAAGTCAAAAAAGGAAGAAAAAGGGAACAAAGAAAAAGTCAGGAAGCAAAAAAGGTAGAGAAAGAAAACGGCAGAAAAGGAGAAAAAGGAGGAGAAAATGGAGAAAGAAAGGAATTGCAAATACCAAAAAATTTCACGTTCCGTCAATCTTTGGTGAAATCTTTCTACTTTTTCTTGTTTTTATTCTTCCAATATGAATAACTAATTTTTATATTAGGGAAAACAATGTAGTTGACTTGTGATCCTTTATTTTTATATTCAAGATTTATGTGATTTATTTATTTATGTGTTGATTTCACTATGAATTTAATGCATTAAATTACCTTATCAATAACTTGATGATTAAGTGAGTCTCTTACGAATCGAGGGGTGAGTTACCATATAATAAAATCCGGTAAATTAGTATAACGTGTAGAAATACCTATACTAATTATTGCGATCATAATTTGAATTCTTAGAACCAGTGTTTCGTTTAACTAAAGTTGATTCACATACATATATGAAATTAAATTAGTTAAATAAGCTCGATAAGAACTCGAGAGGGGTAAATTGAATACAATAGAAGAATTCGATTGAACACTATATTAGGTTATGAATCTTGAATTAAGAACAAATGTGATCAATAGATGAAATTATTTTGCCCTAATATTTATCACGTATATGTTTTTCCAATTATCCGTAGTTTACAATTTTTTTTATATTTTCAATTTGTTAAAAGTAGTTAGTCAAAATAATCACAATTATTTACTTGTTTTTGTCAAATAAGAGTTAGAAAAATCTAATTAAAACCTAAAGGATAGTCTTCGTGGGAACGATAGTCCGGACTCAAAGGTCCAATATATTACTTGTTACGATATCGTACACTTGCGATATAAAAAATGCAACAATGTCCAATCCTCCCCTTAGGGCTGTTAGAGCTTCCCTATCTATCACTTGCACACAGTAGGTCATCTATTTATGAAGCAAGACAAGAAACTTTTCAGGGACTCGCCATGTTGCTGCTGCATATCCTATAGGCGTTGGATAGGTTATTCACCTTCTTTGCTTGTGGTGAAGCACTTAAGGAATATCTTTTTGAAATTCGGTTAGCTACAGATGCTTCCTTCTAACAATATGGTGTACCATATTTCAGCCGCTCCACTTAGAGTTAAGTGGAAGGCTTTGTACTTCATTGCTGTGGTGGCTCTTTTTATACTCATATGAGTCTTGAATCTATTGAGATGCTTTGCGTGATCACTTTTCCCATCGTACTTGGAAATTTTGGAAAGTGTGAAGAGGTTCAGCACATGGGCTTTCTAATCCCTTGCGAAAATGGTGAATTATCGTCATACATCGCCATGTTCTGCTAGTTATACTTCTCATATTAGCAACCTTTGTGGCCACCTCTCTAGTAAATGTGGCTACTATTTTGGCCTTGCCCCTTAACCTGTCTCGTCTGTACTATCGATGAAATCAAGGACGGGTGATTAGCCCTCCCCCTTTGAGGTGCACTTTCATTATTGCTTGAACTCGTGTTAACAAGCTTTTTCCTAACAAAATGTTCATTTTCTAAAGGATCGAATCGGCTCTATGTCAAGCTGTTTTTCTTTAGATTTTTCAGCGGTTCTTTCTTCAAGAATACCCATTTTTCAAAGGTTAGAAAATTTCTTTCGAGTTACTTTCAACAAGCTTCTTCCCATGGGATTTTCGTGGTTAAAATGTGTGGTTTTCCATAGACGGTGTCAATTTGTTGATCTCGAAAAATGTGATGTTGACATGGACAATAGATGACGGGCCTACTCACGCCAACCTAAGAGAATTCTTGCTCATTTTGTCCGGAGTACCGAAAGGAAGTAAGGAAAACTTGAATGCGGGAAATACTTCACGACATGAGACATGTTCGAGTACCAACGGGTAAGATAAAGATGACTGTGCTAACAATAATCACCAATCAAATGCATATGATTATTCGCTAAAGATCAAGTTAATAAATATGGAACAAGCAAGATGATATATGGAGAATTTTTCCTCATGAATGTATGTGTTAGAAAAGATGCTAATAATGCTATTTTGTATTTATTTTTTTGGATTTCCCAAAAGATTCTTTCTTATTTGCAAAGACTTCCTATTTATAGTATTTTGGCTGACGTGGTGTTCGTTGGATCAGAATCATGTGACATCATCTCCTTGACTAAGGCTTTACATCACTGTTTGTCATACAATATATACATTGACAATTAGTCAACTACCTTATATATTAGGTTGACATACCTGACATTCTTTATCACAAACGTTACATTAATAATTTCTAAAAATTGTCTATTAATCTTTTAAGAGACAGTTTCAACTTTAGGAGCTTCGGATGAACAAAAGCTTCGGTGGAAGGAAGTTTTGTATTGGTCTTCTGTGTGAAGAGGTTTGTTGTCTTCTCTAACCTCTTTATGTAGCACTTCAGCTTAATAGGAAGTGCTTTAGATTTATGTGATTCGACCATTTTGGTAGTGTTTTAGCACAATAGCTTCAGTCATTCATTTGATCTCTTAAAATTTTACCAATTGACTATTTACAGACTTTTCTTTCCACGTAGATTGCTACGTGACGTTATGACTTGAGTCTCGGTGGCAAGTCGTAACACTATTCATCTTAAAACAATACTTATGGATGAGTTCCGTACAAATTTGAGGCTCTATAAGCATAAAGCTTCCATAATCTTTCTACCCACGAAGAACAATGATATACAGACATTGATTTGGATTTTAGTGATGGAAGTATTTATTGAAAACAATTATTAAATCAATGAATCTCTTAGCAAGTAAATATGTATAATTAATTAATAGGAAAATTTCCCGACAGTCTACTCTATTTTACAATGATAATTTTTAGATTTGGAGGTGGCACTACAACAAAAATGTCTCTCACAACGTTCAAAAAACATTGCTAAAGGATCTTTGGCAACATTTTCACATGTGTTGGGGCTTCAGTGTGCCGTAGAGTAAAACGATACGACCACGTTTAAAAATCGTTACAAAAGGCCATTCTTGCAACATTTAAAAAATGTTGCAGAAAATCATTTGCAACGTTTATTAAACATTGCAAAAAGCTTTCGTAACATTTTAAAAATGTTGCCAATAAAGTATTTGCAACGTTTTTCCAAGTGTTGTCGTAATGTTTTGGCAACATTTTTTAGTGTTGTCATTCCTCTTTTGCAACATTTTTTAAATGTTGTCATTTCTTTTGTCCTTAATTTTTGCAACATTTTACAAACGTTGCCAATGTCTCTTTTTTAATGGTCATTTTTGTATTTTTATATTAACCAATATATTTAAATATATTTTTATAGTAAAATACAAAAATTAAATAACATAAATAAAAACTCTTTGTTGTGCACCAAAATGGAATTGTTGCCAATTTAACATTTGAATATTAGAATGTAATACAACTGAACATTTTTACCGTTGAACATTAGAATGTAATACAATACCACCTAAATAAAAAGGAGATTCAAAATGAAATAAAATTGTAACTCTCATGGGAGTGAATCTTCGTCACCTTCATATGCTTTCTGGAGAGATATAACAAAGTATACCAACATCATATTCTTTAACGGAATTCATGTTATTGGCACTCCTGCCTCCCTCGATTGCAGTTCTTTCTGGAGATGTGGAGCTTGGGAGCCATATTATTAATGGACAAAATTTCTAGTTGTAGCAAGGAATAGTCAGGATAACACAAGTTTTGCATGTCCTCCATTAGTACAAGTTTCATACTCAAAACAAAAGCTGTCTTATGAAAAGAAATAAGAATAACAACATAGCATAATTAGTACGATATATAGAGTTAATTAGTGAAACAAACCTGCAAAAATAATGAAATAATATCCTTGGCAGCAACACCCAGTTCAGCTAAGGCTATTATAGTTTCAATCATGAAAGAACATTGCCTATGAAGAGAAATATTAAAATACTGAGAATATTAGTGAAATGTGGTTTCATTATGTCTTCTAAGCGTACACATAGAGAATCAAGTAAACTCATCATAATGAAAATACTCCAACGTCAAAAGTGCGTTCGAATATATTATAAGTTCATCCTTGTTTTCAAGAATACATTTGTAAAACTATCAAACCAAACACGTTTTCATTGCATTGTAAAACTTAAAATAATAAATCAAACACACCCTTAACTTTTCATGAATACCATGACACAGGGAGACAAAACTCAATAAAGTCAAAGATGAAAAAAGAGAAACTAGCACAATTCTACCAAATAGATAAGATGATGTAAAATAGTAGTGGAGGTTCGGGACTCTCAAGAGATCAGACGTACATTAGCTGACATGTGGTCTGGCAGTAGTGACTGGAGTAGCAGGGGTGGCACTAGTTACCATGATACTTCACTGTGGAATGGGAGAATAGTATGGTCAAAGTACTGGTGATGAAGATGGTGGCGGCGATGATGGTGGAATGGGGGATAGGCTGGTGCTGTAGAGTCCTTGAGGTGACTGGTGGTTCAAGCAGTGACTAGACACTACTGTAGTGAATCTAGAACCTAAATAACATTGGGAAAACATAAAACATAATAACAGAACCACGACCATGGAACAATTATAGAAATGACTAAAACGAAACAACCGAATATTCACATAGAAAGGCTCATAATGATCTCAACAGTGTGAATCCTCGTCGATTATTGGTAATAGGTCATGTTTCCAAAGAATTTTGAACCAAATCCATAGAACGATACTTCATCAGATTACATACAACAAGTTTCAATCAACAATCCACAAATCTGATTTAGTCGTGCAAGCATTAGATATCAAGAACATAAATATTTCAAAATCCAAAGTAGTAACTAAATACCAACATCGTGACTCTACATAGTAGAGTACCAAGTTTCACACAAATACTGCTTAAACAGTGAAATTCGACTCAAAACAAATAACTTAAAACTTCTAGATGCATAAAGGTTTCTTTTCAGAAAGTAAAATAAAAAAGATCCAAATAACCAAACAACGGGTGAGTATATGTGAAGTTCCCAAAAATGAAAAATGAAAGATGACGACAAAGTGCTCCTTACCTCTCATCCATGCCCACAATAATGATTGTGTTCTGAGTACCAAATGCTGTCATGAGTTGGGTACATTCTGAAACTGAGCAAATGACCATCCTGAGCGGAAATATTTAGATTATTAAGACCTCTGGAGAAGTTACAAAAGCGCCAGAGTTGTAAATATTTCAGCTTATATTTATTATAAATGCCCCAAATTAATGGACCAAAGTAGAATTTTACATAAAGCAATCACATTTCTTTAGCAATAGACTAGTTAAAAACAATATTTGGGTCACATCCGTAGAAAACTCAAGTTTCTGTAAAATCATCATTTCGAGTCAAGCTAATCAGGTAGTACCACTTACCATCAAGCTCAAGTCGAAGCAAATAGTCATTTACAGAAAGAATAAGTTTAATATTGTTAAAAAAAACATTATGAAATAACAAGGAAATTAGAAATTACTCTAAAAGGAATTAAATCAAATATATAGTGAGGCATAAAGATGGAAGTTTTTGCACTACGTTTTATTCAGCTGAGAACCTATTATATACACACAAGAAAACAACTACTTCCAAGCTTTCAGGAAACAGAAAACTAAAACTAAAAGATATTCCTAAAATAAAGCATAAAACCAGACATTAAGTAACAACCATTGACTCTTTCAAACACAAAATGAAAAGCATGATTAATTATAACTCATGCTAATTTATTTTTTTGCATTACAGTAACAAATATGTCAAATACATATTTCACCTTCAGGAAAGACAAAGATGAGTTGGGATTAGCTCTCGTGTTTGGTGAGAGGAGACCATCAAGAGAGTTTGAAGAACCTTGATGATATAATGCAGTTGCGATAGACTCCTTTAACAATATTTTATTAGTGAGTGTTGCCTTTTTAATGATCATTTTTGGTATAGTGTGGGGAGTTGTTTGCTAGCCAGTACATAGATGTGGTGCCATATGAATGATGATTGTTTTTTATAATTTCTTAATTAAATGTGATGGCATATGTGTACTTTAAACCAAAGATTTTACACCATGCACTAGTCACCTACTTATTTACTATTAGTTGGGATGAATTCCATCCATCAAGCCTTGTCCAGCTACTTGTATGAAAGATTAAGGATGGTACTATCAAGATTTAAAGGTTAGAAACATTTATGCTTTTTGCAGATATTAGGGACCCTTTGCAATTTCTCCAATTGTTTATTGCTTTTGTTTTCGTCTCCTTTATTCCTCTCTTTACCAATAACCTCGTTTACCTAGCCTCGTTCGGTTTTGAATAAAATAAAATTAAAAAAAAATCATATCAACAATTAACCATTTCTTTCATAATCCTCTACAACAATTACTTCAACAAAATTTCTACCAATCAAATTCCTTTACATATACACACAAATTACATGCATACAGACACATACTAGCCACACATGTTTTTGTGCTTTCTAAAGTCACAATGTAAGACGAAATAGTAAACTGATCCTCCTTAGCCACCATCACCATGCTAGCAAAACATTTACTTTAATGCATCTAAAATGTAAGCAATTCGAGCAATTACATCGTTGATACATTAACAGAAATGGCAAAATGTTCATTTTAATCGTCCAAAAAATAAGATAATCCATGTAACGAAATGTCCATGTTCATTTTAATAACTAATGTGCGTCATAATTGTTGGTCCGGGTCTAACATGAGTTGTTCCAACTTTGCACGCAAAAAGGTGTTTACTTAGTTCTCATAACTTAACTTATACCCAGGGACGGATACATACTTTTAAAGCTATGGGGGCACAAATTATGGAGCATCTTACGGTCAAACAACACAATTGTGCCACCTATTTTATCACTATAAGAACAATATTAATTGAAAAGGCGCTATAATAATCATCAAGAAATGCACAAAGTTATGTAATGGTGCAGGTAACAGATGTAGTACTTTTTGGAAAATTCACTGGCTTGACATAAATGGTGAAATATTTGTAGTTACAGAGTATAGCTTGAATTTCATTTGGTCTGAGCCATCTTGCATTGGCTTCCTCCATTATATTGTTAATGTCCAACTTTGTCCACGCAAGGAGCAGTGATTAAGCTTGACAAAACAATGAAAACAAACAAGAAAAATAAATCTACTTTACTTATAATCAAGAATAATAATTGTAAAATAATTTTTACTAGGGGGACCTCGAATTCCTCGGACCACTTTTCGGGGAGATTTTCCAAACTAGCCTGTTGACTTAGTCTATTTGAGTTTTTTTTGTAGAAAAGTCTACTTTACCCTTAATGAAATGGGTTTCTTTATTGCAAGACATGTTCTTTTATTTTAAAGTAAGTTTTGGATCTGTTCTGTATTTCTTATATTCTGAATTTTAATACATAAATTCATTCTTTGATCTAATGTATTAGCATAATCTACTATCTTTTGTTCATATTCTTTTAAAAGTTTATCATATTCTTCAGACATTTTATCTATATATTTTCTAGTTGGGATCTAATATTTCCTATTTTTTCTAATATCATTTCTAACAAATCGTCTAGTCCTTTAACTGTATATCCTGGCATGATTAAATACTATTATCATGAAAATTATCATAGCATTATAAAATAATGATATAAACTTATGGTAAACAATAATTCAAACATCATAAACATTTATGATCCCTACGATTCTCTAAGATCTTTAAGAAAGTTCTTTCAAAATTTAACAAGAAATAATAGTTCTACCTTAATTTTGATCTGAATCTTTATTCTTAGAATCGAGTGACCTTCAGGCTCTGAATATGCAAATGGTTCCCTTTAACAGCCTCTTGCCTCAACGGGATCTTTGCTATTTCAGCTTCTTACACTCTATCGTTTCTAAGGACAAATCCATAGACTTGGATTAAAGAAAAATTGTCTTGGTTGTTAAAATAAGAAAAAAATTTCTTCTTAAATCTATCAAGAATCTATGAGAATATAAAGTTAGAAACTCATTCTTTTATGAAATAAATGGGATATTATTGATATTCTAAAATTAGTATAAGGATTATATCAAAAGACAGAAGTGTTTTGGCTTTATCACAATCTAAGAGCTCAAGTGTTTTTCCAACTCATTCTGCCTCTATCTTAGTCCAAAGACTTCTATTTATACAACTACATAAGGCTCGATTATTGGCCTCTTACATCATTCATTATCTCATATTCCACTAATGGAGTTCTATTATTATAACAGTATACTACATAATTGTAGTTCTATTATTGCTTCCAGATTTCCACCTTTCTTTCACATCTTCTTTTCCTCTATTGTCTTCATATGGAGTTGGCAAGATTCTTCAATAACGCTTGGCATAGTGGTGAGACATCTTATCTTTTTATATCTTTGTCTTCTTTTCATTTGGGTAGCATGTGGGGCATTCCCTTAATTAGCATGATTCCTGTATAGATGATGGACTTCCATGAATCTGGATATCAAATTTTTGGATATATTCTTTTAAAATTGAAGATTTTTTTTTTCCATTATTTGTCATGAGCGTTCATTCTTCATATTGACATAGGCATTTGAATTTTTTATCATATAAGTTTTTTGCCATATTATAGAGAACTTTCATCCCTAGGACTCTTCGAGATTTCATCTATGATTTGTTAATATTTTGTAATGGCTTTCTACTTTGGCCTACTTCAATCTGGAAACTTCGGCCTACATATCCAATTGTAATAATATGCTCTGCAGGATAATATATCCTTCCATCAATTTTTGGACTGATTGAATAAAATTTAAGATATATTGATTTTCCCTTGGCAAATTTTGAAATTTCTTTTCGGAAGATATCATTAAATTTCTAAATTTCTTTTAAATCTTTTCCTGGATAAATTAGGTCCAAGAATTCATAGTTTGTTGTCATCTTGACCATGTTAGGGTCTTCATTATTTGTAATGATTATTCTTGGGTAGACATGTTCTCATGGGGAGATGAAATAAGATTCATCATCTTATAGTTCATAAACAATCTTTGCAAAAATTATATATTCTTCTTCTTTTGGCGTTAAAGGGATCTCATCATCTTCATCTGCTCTAATTTTGATTACCCTTGTATGCTTATTATCATTTTTTATTGTTACCTTTCGGGGACTTTCCATGTTGCATCTCTTTTTATTTGACTAGGTCCACTGCTGCTTCCGCTTGGTGTACCTATTTGTATTACCTGTTTGGTATCATGAGATTGTGCTAAAGCATCAATATTTGTATTTTTGTTGGTAGTTGTAGACTCTAATTGTGCTTCAAGAGCATCAATTCAATCTTTTATTCCATTAGTAACTTTGGTATGGGATTCACTGATCTCAAATAATAATTTGACATTATAACTCAAGGTTTCAGCTAATGTCTCCATTCTAATTTTTATATCATCAGCTTCATCTTTGGCAAATGTTGCCGCAGATTTTATTTCTGATATCACCTGTTGATATTATCATTCTCCAAACTCGATATTCCTGCTTATAAAATCAGCAAGATAATTATTTATACATTTAATATGAATAATATTAAAATTATAAAATGACAAATATGCTTGCCATCTGTGCAATCTCCTATATTGAGGCTCCATTGATAACTTATTTTTAATTAATCCTGTAACATTAGAATTGTCAGTTTCAACAATAAACTTTTTAGATAATAGGAATAATGAAAACTTTTTTATTGCTCTAATAATTGCTAACAATTCTTTTTCATGAATAATATAATTTATTTCTGCTTGATTAAAAGTTCCACTTGAATACCTGCACATTTCATTTAAATCTGTTTTTAATATGGCTGCCCAATACTTATCAGAAGATTCAGTATTAACAACCAAATTATCTTCTTCATCTGGCAATCTTAATTTTGGTAAATTTTTGCATTCTTCTTTTAATGATTTAACTATCTCTGTATGTTTTTCACTACATCCTTTAGTATTTATTTTTTTAAGTAAAACTTGTATTTTATGTCTCTTTTTTGAAACAATTTCAATAAATCCTTCTGCATAGTTTAAATATCCTAAGAACTTTTGTATTTGTTATTTTGATTCTAATTTATTTGGAAAACTTTCTATCTTTTTGGATATATGTGTTTGTAATTTTATTCCTCTCTTATCTATTGATAATCCAAGAAAATCAATTTCTTGTCTTTCTATCATAGCTTTCTTTTTTGAAATGACAATTCCTTCCTTTTTGCATTCATTTATGAATTGCATCAAATGGCTTTTATGTTCTTCTTTAGTATTAGTTCATATTAATATATCATCAACATGTACAATTAAAAATTCATCAAACTTTCTAAATATATTTTCCATTTTTCTTTGATATATTTGTGGTGCATTTTTTAAATCGAAAAGGCATTACTAACCATTCATATTTACCTCGAGATATACTAAATGCAGTATATTGTATATTATCTTCTTCTATCTTAACTTGCCAAAAATCTGATTTACAATCAAACTTGAAATAATATTATTTTCCTTTTGCAAAGCTTATTAGAACTTCTTTATTTGGTAAAAAACATCCATCAAATTTGGTATATTTGTTTAATTCTTTATAATTGATTACCATTCTGGTTTTTCCTCTAATTTGCTCAGAATGTTTCATAACCATAAAAGCTAGGCTACTATGGGGTCCATTACTAGATCTAATAAGTTTTTATTCTAGTAGTTCTTTTATTTGGATTATAATTTCTTGTGTATCTTGTATAATATATATCATTGGTCCAACTCTAATTATAACATTCTCTGTTAGTTTTATTTTAACTTCAGGATAGTATAGTTTCCAAAATAATAATGGATTTTCTCCACATGTCTTTTCTAATTGTTCTATGATTTTCTTCTATGCTTATTTATATTTCTGTTTTCAAGATTTTTGTATTTATATCTCTATTTATAATTTGTTTTTTTTCCCATCTATCACCACGCTGGGCCGACTAAACTATATAAGGTTTAAATTCTCTTGAAATTTTTAATAAGTGTGCACATGGTTTTTGTAACATTATCATATAATTATTTTGTTTATAATATTGAAATTATTGTATAAAGTCATTTCCTAATAATATATCACATTCTAATTTATTATAACTATATATTTTGTTTATGACTTGTTTACTTTCAAGTATTATACTGACTTTGACACTATTAATTATTTGTGTACTTTCTCCTATTACTCCTGTTATCTTTATTTTATTATTTTTCATTTGATGATTTTATTAAGAAGTTTTTAAATATTGTTATATCACTTCATGTATCTATTAAGACACATATTGTTATATTTGTTTCTACTATAGTAACTTGTATATATACAACTAATGGAAAACTTATTTTGTTATTCATTTTTCTTTTTTCGCATAATATGGTTTGACCATTATATGTTACATATAATCATTCTCTTTTTATACTATAATCTTCCAATCCATTTAGAAAACTTATTCCTAATAATATATGAGGATATGTATTCATACTATTATCTATATAACATGGTACTACCATATTGATTCCTCCTATTTTTATTGGTACTTTGACTTTTAATTCTGTAGTATGTATTTGTCCATCAAAATTTACATATCTATATAGTTCAACCCTATGAATCATTAATCCTTTATTTCTAATTGAAACTATATGACATTAACTTGCTCATGTATCTATTAGTATATTTGGTCCTTCAATATGTTCTCTTCCATTATAATATTTTCCTTCTATCTTCATATTTCCAGCATTTCTATAAAGTTTAATTTCTTTTATATTACTAGTTCCTTCTAACCGTCTTCTAGGTAATCTAAGGCTTGTTGATCTTTTAATTGATCTTCTATCTCTAAACATTATTTTATCAGAATAATCATCTTCTTTATCAATAGTTATTTCAAGTTTATCCTTGATTATACTAAATTCATATTTTTTAGGAATTAAATTTATTTGTTTCCTTGGTTCTATTATTTTACTAATATCCTTACATTTCTTATGAACTTCTATGTATGGTTTTTCAGAGTATATATTTCTATAATTGAAGTTAGTAAATGTGTACAAAGCTCTATATTCTATAGTCATAATATTGTCTCCTGGTTCCATTATATCATCCATATGTAGCTTGAAATGTAGTCCTAAGATTTCATTAAAGTTTTTGTCTTTTATTAAGACACAATATTTTGGGTAACAAGTAAATATTAATTTTTGGTATGCTAAATTTCATTCTATAGTTCCTAAATGACTATTTTTTAAATTTATTATTCTTCCATCATGTAAACTTACATTCAAAGGTGAATCTATTCCTTCCCTAAATAAGGATTTAAACATTATTTGTATTCCTGCTGAATAAACATATTGGATTTTTTCTCCTTGTTTTTTATTAATCTTTATTAACAATTCATCTACTGTATTTTTTGTTAAAAAATTTAATTTATGTGTTCCTTGAATTGTTCTAACATTTATAGCTTTTTCAATTTTATGATATTCATTTATTACTATTTTTTCTCTTTTCTATATCCTATTTAAGACTTCTCATTTTCCTATTTTTAAATCTAACGATAATTTTCGCATTTTCTTGAATTTGTCATTATCAAATGTTACTTTTAATCCATAACATTCTATTCGTTCATATTCTTGTTTATTTATATTATCTCTTTCTATTTCTACAATTTCTTTATTCAGATTCTGATACATTATTTTCTTCTGAATCTGTTTCACTTATATATACTTCTTAATCATAATATTGTTCTACATTTAGCATCTACAATCTTTTATTATTCTTTCATATTTTTTGTTTTGCTAATTCATTATATGTTAATTTTTTATTTTATTTTTTCATAATAACTCGCTCTTATTTTTTATTTTTCTCATTTTAATTTTAATATTTGTTTTTGTTGTGATTTTGTTATTTCTCCAGGTTTTAAAAGTTCATCCTGTATTTGTAAATTTATTTCTCTTACTCTTGCTAATTTTTTATTTAAGATTTCTTTTATTTCCATTAATTCCATTAGTTATCTAAAAACTATTTTATTTTGTTTTATAAATCGTTCTAGGGTGATTCATATTTTTCAAAAGTTTTTATTATTTTCTCATATATATATATATATATATATATATATATATATATATATATATATATATTTTATTGATTCTATTATTAGTCTATGTAATATCTATGTTTTCTCTAGGTAATTTTATGATTACTCTCAATGTTATTATTTTTAACTTATTGGGTATAGGTTCTAAAAATATATAACTTTCTTTTTCTGTTTTTAATTTATAATAATTATTTATTTTTATAATTCTATAATTCATAGTTTTTGCAATATAACATATTTTTTTCTTTTTCAAGTTCTATGATAATTTTTTCATATATATATTCATCTCTCAATGATCATAATATAAGGTTATTTATAATTTGTTCTTTTACTTCTCGAGGTAATTCTTTAATTATTATTAATGTTATTGTTTTTAGTTTTTTAGGAATATGTCCTAAAAATATATAACTTCCTTTTCTTTCTTCTATTTTGTAATACCAATCTGTTTTTGTAATTGTAATGTCTATGATCTCTATGGCTCTGACACCAAAATGAGGGGTGCTACTTGGAGCGAACAAAAATCAAATAATCAAATAATTCTTAAAATCTTTAAAATCTAATTTTTATATAGTCGTGTATTATATTATCTTTTTAATTGATCAAGGTCCAATTTATTATTGGTTATTGATATGTAAAATCTTAAAGTCAGATTTAATTTTAATTTCTTATATTCTTGTGGTAATTTATTTGAGATAGGTATTCTCATTTATAAATTTGTAAGTAATTCTTCAAAATCTATTAATATTTGGAAGTTTATAATATCAAGATCTGTTATAATATTTGATTCAAAATGTATATTATATTTTGAGATATTCTTTTTCTTTTTTTCTAATTTATCTATATCTTTTATGATTATAGATCTAACAATTACATGGCAAAATTTTCTATTAAATTTTCTTTATCATCATATAATTGTTCTTGATATCCTATTTTATCATTTTCATTTTCATTTTCAAATTCAATTTCCTTTTTATTTTTTGTAATTGTTTTAATTTTATATGGACCTCTTTTAGTTCTTTGTCTTTTCATTTTATAATTATTATTAGTCGTAGTTAAGTTAGGTTTGAGAAAATATTATAACTTTGAGATTAAAATAAATCTTTTAGGACCTAATTGTTATTTTCTTTATACTATGATGACTTTAATTGTAAATTCTATATTTGGGGGTATTTTTGGTAGTTTACTACCTTTGAATAGTCAAAGGGTATTTTGAAAAGGCTATCCTCAAATTTTGGCTATTTTCAATAATTTCCCCCACTTTTCGGGGGCATAGGAATCAATTTCCTCATATAGAATTAGGGCACATTTTTACTTGTATTCGCCCAATTCCAAAAACTCGGCATCTTCAAGCTCTTGATCAAAAACCAACGAGCGATCATAATCTAAATCCAAAAATTCTTCACTCTTCTTTGGAAATCGTTGTTCAGTCATAATTGTCATTGTTGCGTTTTTAATATCGCAAGTGTACGATATCGTAACAAGTAATATAGTGGATCTTTGAGTCCGAATTATCGTTCCCACGAGGACTATATTTTAGACTTAATCTACTTTTTCTAACTCTTATTTGATGAAAGTAAACAAATAAATTATGGTAAAAGTCATGAAAATTATTTTTCTTTTATGAACTAACTACCTAAAACGAACATAAAGTATAAAATAATTGCAAACAATGGATAATTGAAGAAACAAATATGTGATGAATATTAGAGAAAAACAATTTCATCTATTGATCACTTCTATTCTTAATTCAAGATTCATAACCTAATGTAGTATTCGATCGAATTCTTCTATTGTATTCAATTTACCCCTCTCGAGTTCTCATTGAGCCTATTTAACTAATTCAATTCCATATATCTATGTGAATCAATTTTAATTAAACGAAACACTGGTTCTAAGAATTCCATTATGATCACAATAATTATTATATGTATCTCTACACGTTATACAAATTTACCAGATTTTATTATATGGTCTAAATCTCAAACCCACCTCTCAATTCGTAAGAGACTCACATAATCATCAAATTATTAATTAGGTAATTTAATGCATTAAACTCATAATAAAATCAACACATAAATAATTAAACCACATAAATCTTGAATATAAAAATAAAGGATCACAAGTCGATTAAATTGTTTTCCTTAATATGAAAATTAGTTACTCATGCTGGAAGAATAAAAATAAGAAAAGTGGAAAGATATTACCAAAAACTGACGGAACGTGAAAACTTGTGGTATTTGCACTTTCTTTTCCTTTTCTTTTTTTTTTTCTTTCCTTTTCCCTTTTTTTCTCTTTCTCTGCTTCCACGTTTTTCTCTAGCGGTTGACTTTTCCTCTTTTTCTCTTTTTCTTTCTTTTCTCTTTCTCTTTTCTTTCTTTTTTCTCTATCTTCTATCGCTGCACGTCCGTCTCCTTCTTTCTTCTGTCCTTATGTCCGTCTCTCCCTTTTTCTTTTTAATGCATCTATATATAATATAATTACCCCCTTTGAATTCTAGTCAAATTAGAATTTCAAGTGACAATTGAATTGTTAGTCCAATTGCAAGTCCATGCCCTATCTGTAGAATTAATGCAATTTAGTCCTTCAATTTCTATAGGTAAACTTTAATCCCCTAGAGTTGTAGATTTCTTTCAATTTCAGCATTCTTTCTTTTCCAATTGCTTCGAATGAGTTAATAACTAAAACAAAAGAAAATTAACCTAAGTTAAGTAAAAAAATAATAATTTGACGACATAAAAGTTTAGTAATTTGATCCAAATAACAGCACAAAATGCACTTATCAAATACCCCAAAACTTGAATCTTTGTTTGTCCTTAAACAAAATTAAAACTAAACAAACAAGCAATGTTAATTACCTAATTGATGGTTAGTTAATCAAGAGAAGCAACAAATTTAGCTAGCTAACCTGACTTTTTCATCTCAGGATTGAAATCATAATATCGAATCTATGCACAGCTTCAAAATCACAATATATAATAAATTAAAATCCACTTTTCCAATGTGAAATCGACGTGTGTGGGTGGAGAATTAAGTATAGTATTATGAATTCATAAGTTGTTTCAATTCTCGACCCTCAGTGGTCAAATATGTTCTTTCATCACTCGTGGGATTCACACACCCCAAACTTATTCTTTTCATTCTTTTCCAGTATGTGACTACGGTTATATTTTTTTTACTATCCTCACATCTCTAGTTTGACAAAATTTCACCAATTGCAGTTCAACATTTCAATAAATAAGGATTCTCCATTAAATTTGATTGCTTCAATATCTAGGACTTAACTAGGCTAATAATCTCTTATAAAAAGTCAAATTTTCTTAAACAGGTATTTAAGACATAATCAAGGCATTTGGTGCATCTTTTGTTTCATGCACCTGATTTTTCTTTTTTTTTTAATAATTTTTTTCTTTATTTGAAGCATTCTCTTCATTAAGCTTTTTAAATGACCCATGTAACAAGCTTTCGACCAATGACTCCCAAGTCAGATGACCATAGGGTACCAGGTTTTAAAAACCTTTTCAGGCTTAATTGCTCGAGTCATAAAAACTACGGAGAGAAATTTTCTAATAAAATATTTTTTATACCTTAATTAGTGCAATGTCCCTTATTTAACACCAATTCAAATAAAGCGACCTCTAAATTGAGATCTTCGCTCAATTGCACCCCATTGACCTTAGACAATCCACACAAGATTTTTAATTTCACACATTGAATCCCTATTTATCTCACATCTTCCTGCAACAGTGAAATTCCCCAAACTATTCTAAATTTGGTCTAAGAATGTAGTGGTCTTGGTTTTAGCATCTATGGTCCACTATTTCAACCTATTCAATTATGAAATCAACTTATTCCTGCACACTGCTTAACTTAATTCACGTACTCAGTATATATTAAATTTCACATGGAAAAGCAAAAATTAATCTAATCATGCAACTTATCCACCATTCATAGATCAATTTATTGATTCAATAGATTCATCATTGTCAGTCAGGCCAACTAACTCACACAGGCACACAAAAATAATAATAAAAAAAATATTTATTATATTGTTTTTTTTTTTTTGAAATTTTTGACATTTTTTTCAAACTTTTTTAAAGCAATAAAAGCACACAAAAACACATAAAGAAAATGAAAACTCGTGTTTTCCACCCCCAAACTTAAATTAGACATTGTCCTCAATGTCTTTTATCCTAAATCTGCATATAAAGGGGTGGAGAAGAAGATGAAGAAAAGAAAAGACTCCCCGGATATGACATGTAATTCAATGACTAGCTTTCATATTGCTCATGTTGGCACCTTGGTCAATATCTGTTTAAACATTTCGGAACATCATGTTCCTGAAAATTCAAATAAAGTATTAAGATCAAATACTTGGAACAAGTGTTACTTAACTCTAATATCTAATAAACTAACTAGCATATTGAAGATATAAGAGGAAAAATGGTATGGGTCACAAATAAATTTAAAATAAATAAAACTATTCTAAAACTCAAAAACAAATTGCCTCCCAAAAAGCGCTTCTTTAACGTCATTAGCTTGACTCTGTGTCATGTTTGATTATGGTGGCTCGATGTAACGCCCTGAGTTCCGTGAACCCGAAGTACCACGTCATCCTCATTAGTCTTGAATTTAATAAAAAGATTTACGAAAATATCTAAATTTTAAACATCACATTTATAAGTGTGAACCTCATCAGCAACAAAATTCATTTAATTAATTTAGGATAATTGATTAAACTTTAAATCTCAAGTTTTTGAAATAACTGAAATGATAAAGTATGTTAATATTCATAATGAGTAAATTTCAAAAGTAAATAACTTCAACTATTAAATCATGTCAGCACTGCCCATCAAACTCGACCGTCTCCGAAATTTGCAAATGTCGTTAAAATAATGAAATGAGCATTTCAAAAAAATACTCAGTAGACTCATCGCCAATAATTAATTTACAGAATAATTGAACACATAATCATGCAATTTATACAGTGACATCATTATCATAATCATCATCATAGGCTCATTTTCTTTAAAAATCATAGGCTCTTTTAAGTATATAAGTGTGGGTAGTCTCATCTCATGCATTTAAGTACTTATTATGCATAACATCATCATATTATCTCATAAGAGATAGTATCGTCTCGTCTCGTCTCATGCGTTAGAGCATATAAGTCATGTCAAGCATAACCACAACATTTATCACATAGGAGATATTCTCATCTTATGCATTAAAGCATATAAATCACGTAAAGTCACATAATACAAGC
Source organism: Fraxinus excelsior (assembly GCA_019097785.1). Taxonomy (NCBI): domain Eukaryota; kingdom Viridiplantae; phylum Streptophyta; class Magnoliopsida; order Lamiales; family Oleaceae; genus Fraxinus; species Fraxinus excelsior. Next base: position 23,845,109 of record CM032624.1, read on the forward strand.
AATTATAATTTAAACTAATTAATGGAGGCGAGTCTACCTCAAATTATCTCGAGTCACGTACAAAGTGGAGCGGGAAGTAACCTCAATCTCCAAATCGTTCGTACATTTCGTCTAGCCAAAATAGGAAATAAGTCTTGAATTAGTATTTCGAAATTTTTAAGTTTTAAAATGATAAAATAAAATTTAGGGACTTATTGGGAAATTTATTGAAACCGAAATTGAAAAGTTTAATGACTGAAAATAAACTTTCAAAAATAGTGGGCTAACTGTGGGAAACAAGAACTCCAGGGGCTATTTCATTTATATCTAAAACCTTGGGACCGAAATAAAATAACTTTTGAAACTAGGGGCTTAAGGGGTAAATTTCAAAAAATCAAATATATATATAATATATCTCACCCCTCCTCTCTCTCTCTCTCTCTTTTTTGAGTATAAGTAGAGAGAGAGAGAGCCATCGACGGGAAAGGGCTATGTCCTTTCTCTGATTCACGGTGTCGGTGCCATCGTCGCGTGGTGGTGTCGGTGCGGGTGTGGAGTGGCTGCTGGCAGGGGTTTTGGTGTACTGTCCGAAAGTAACCGAGGCTTGGAGGTTCAAACTCTTGGGTTTTCTGATGGTGATCCAGCTGGAAATGGGTCGGGGAAAGAGGTAAGTTCATGGGTTATGTTATTTCTTGCTTTTGTGGCTGATTGGTGTTGAATTTTTTTTGGGTGAAAAAGTGGCTAACGATTCGGGTGGTGTGTGTGGCCGTCCGTAAAGGGTTGTTTTGTAGCTGCTTGTGAGGAGTTACAAGTGGCGGTTGTAGTGGTGGTGCTTTGAGATGGTAAAGTTGGTGTTGAAGGGTGTGATGGAAGCAGTTTCAGTGGTGGTTCTCGACTGGGGATGGTGAAGACTGTGTGGTGTTAGAGTCGATGATGGTGGAGTTGTAGATGCTAGAAATTGATGTTTAGCATCAATCGTGAGTTTCCAAATTGAGGGAGAGGAAGATTTTCTTACCAAAATGGTTGGTTGCGTGAGGTGTGAGAAGTGGAGGGGAATGGAGTTATATGAACAGTAATTTTAGGGCACAAAAACTTAGGAGTTAAATGGGCCAAGAATTTGGGCTACTAGGATTTTTCCTAATTGGATTTAAATTATCGAGATTGGACTAACAAAATGTTGGACCCCTAAATAATAAAATATTGTACTTAAAATTATTAAAATTTGGATTTAACAAAGTGATAAGGAATTTGGTACTTTAAAATATTCGAGATTGGACTCGATTTGAATAGATTTAAGACGAACACACTTTCATTTTAAAATTTGGGGTTAAACCTAACGACACGTTTTTCAAGAAAAATAATTTTATATTATTTAAAATTCTCGATCGTTACACTCGAACCAAGTTATGCCATCATTGCACTTTGTGCAATTTTCATTTATGCACCCATTTTTTGCTCTCCATATTTTGATATTTCCATTTTCATCTCTGCCTAGAAGTCCACCATAGTTTGATTGTCTATTCTGACAGCTTCATTGATCAGGTGGTTCTTCTTCGTCAATTCCATAACATTTCTTGTTTTTGGAAGGTTTCTCAAGTGGGGTATAAATATTAAATATCTCTTGCTTGTCGTCCACCCTCAATATTAGCTCAACCTTCTCCATGTCAATTAAAGTTCGACTAGTTGCTAAGAATGGTCGACCCAATATAATTGGAATGTCTCGATCTTTTGGTATGTCCAGCACAATGAAATCCACTGAAAATATTAAATTTCCTACTTTTATGAGCACATCCTCAACTTTGCCACGTGGCTTTGAAATTGTTGCATCATCTAGTTGTAGCTTTATTGATGTTGATTTGACTTCACCCAATCCCAATTTCTTATAAACAGAATATGACATTAGATTTATACTAGCTCCCGTGTCACATAATGCATTCATAGCACAAGAGTTTCCAATTGAAATAGGCAAAGTAAAACTCTCTGGATCTTTCAACTTGGGAGGCAATTTGTTTCGCACTCTTGCACTACTTTCCTCTGTTAATGCCACAATTTCAAACTCCAGAAGCTTTCTTTTCTTTGTCAACATCTCTTTCAAAAATTTTGTGTAACTTGGAATTTATAATATCACATCGATCAACAGAATATTGATCTGAAGCTTCTTGAGAACATCAAGAAAATTTTCAAATTTTGTATCTTGTTTGTTCTTTTTGAGTCTTTGAGGAAAATGAATGGGAGGCACGTAAGCATTAACTAGACTTGGTGCCTTGGCAGTGGATGTTTCTGTACTTTCTTTATTCTCAATTGAAGCAGATGCAAATTTTTCTCCATTATAGCTTCATCAACATCTTCCCGGTCCTCCATTCTTTCTGGTCGTTTCATAGTAATCTCTGGTAATTGTACCCTACTCCTTGTAGTTATAGCATGAATATTTTCCTCCATTAACTTCTTTCAAAGTCTTTGGGGGAATGGAAGTGAAGGTACGTATGCTTTGACTTTTATAGGAGCCCTAGGTGGATCATCTTCCATTACCTTTATTGCCATCACTTGTTCTTTAGGATTTGTCATTGTATTGTTTGGCAATGTTCCCTGTGGACGTTTTACAAGCTGTTGAGCTATCTGACCAATCTGTGTTTCCAACTTCTTGATAGATGCTTGCTGATTTTGAAAATTGGTATCAATCTGTTGGAATAATTTTTATATTTTCTACACATATTGAACATCTCTCCCAAACTTGGTTTGTTCTCTTTTTGAACATTATTTGGAAGATTCCCGAGTTGATCATCAGACCATCTGAAGTTTGGGTACCGTCTCCATCCTAGATTATAAGTTTGTGAATAAGAGTTGAAATTACGGGAGCCATTCTGAATGAAGTTGACATGTTCCTCGAGAAAGCCTGTAGACATTTTTAGTTGAATGATTAGCTCCACAGTTTTTACATGATGGGCCACTCATAATTGCATGTGCTCTTCTTGTTTGTGACTTCACCAACAGCTCTACCTGCTTTGTCAAAGCCGCTATCTGTGCGTTTGTAGATGCTGTGTTATCCAATTCATACATCCCAAATGCTCTCAGTGGTACCACTCTTTCTGATGAAAACATCAAGTGTGTAGTGGCTATTATCTCAAATAAATCCAATGTTTGTTGTACTGATTTTCCTATAATCGATCCACTTGAGATTTTGACAGTGGTGAAAGTCCGGTGTAGAAGTACTGTACTTGATTACCAATTGGGATCCCATGATTTGGACACTTTCGCATCAGCTCTTTAAATATGTTCCATGCCTCGTGATAGCTTTCTCCATCATGCTGTTGGAAAGTTTGAATTTCCAATCTGGTTTTAGCTACTTTTACCGGTGGGAAGAATTTATTGCAGAATTTTCTGGTCAGTTCTTCCCATGTAGTAATGCTTCCATGAGGGTCGACATCTAACCACTCCAATACGGCATCTCTAAGTGTATATATGAATAATCACAATTTAATAGCATATTCATTGACCCCCGAAGCATGGAAATTCTGATAATTTCGAAGAAATCTAGAGATGTGTGTATTTGAACTTTCATGAGGCGACTCATAGAATTGAAGAGTATTGCTCATCAAATTGATCCATTCTGCCCTTATTTGAAAATTGTTTATCCTGAAATCTGGATACACAATGCTGGAGCGTGCAGGTGCGGCTATTGGCGTTAAGAACATTGAAACTGACAAGTCTCTTTCGTTTATTTCCCTTTGCTCCTGCTGTTGATCCGGTAGCACTGCTACTCTTGCGGCCACTTGTCCAATTGGCTGGATAGGAATATGAATATTTTGATCGTCAACCATTTGTTGTTGTTTTTGTTTGTGTTCATTGCATCTTCGTTTGAAAGTACATACTATTTCCGAGTCAAACGGTTCAAGATCATCGCCTTGGGTACATTTCATACAATGAACACCTCTTTTTTTTTTTTAATAAATGAAATTAAAATCAAATAACAGTTAAAAATAAAATAGACTAAGACTAAAAGTAAATAGTCACCGGCAATGGCGCCAAAAACTTGTTGCGTTTTTTATATCGCAAGTATACGATATCGTAACAAGTAATATAGTAGACCTTTGAGTCCAGATTATCGTTCCCACGAGGACTATACTTTAGACATAATCTACTTTTTCTAACTCTTATTTGATGAAAGTAAACAAATAAATTATGGTAAAAGTCGTAAAAATTATTTTTCTTTTATGAACTAACTACCTAAAACGAACATAAGTATAAAATAATTGCAAACAATGGATAATTGGAGAAACAAATATGTGATGAATATTAGGGCAAAACAATTTCATATTTGATCACCTTTATTCTTAATTCAAGATTCATAACCTAATGTAGTGTTCGATCGAATTCTTCTGTTGTATTCAATTTACCCCTCTCGAGTTCTCATTAATCCTATTTAATTAATTCAATTCTAGTCAAATTAGAATTTCAAGTGACAATTGAATTGCTAGTCCAATTGCAAGTCTAGGCCAATCTGTAGAATTAATGCAATTTAGTCCTTCAATTTCTTAGGTAGACTTTAATCCCCAAAGTTGTAGATTTCTTTCAATTTCAACATTCTTTCTTTTCCAATTGCTTCGAACGAGTCAATAACTAAAACAAAAGAAAATAACCTAAGTTAAGTAAAAATTAATAATTTGACAACATAAAAGTTTAGTAATTTGATCCAAATAAGCGTACAAATTGCACTTATCAGTCATCTCCTATCTACATTATAATTCTTTCAATTTAATGTCACGAATAATACGTTGCCTCCTTGCCAAACTAGCTAGGAACGTACTCAGACCAAACTCATGAACAAAAATGATAAACACGACTAAAAACACATTAGAAAACAAATCCTAAATCAAAATTCATAAATCCCTAATTAGAAAATCCTAAATCAAAAAACACAGACACGGTCACATAGTGAAGAAAATCGAAAATTACCTCAGGAACAGGGCAACCAGCGACGGGAGTTGGAATGGGAAGAGTGGAGACTGCCGGACCCGTTACTGCCGTAGTGCCATGGGAGTCTGGAACTGCAGCTTGCGGGTAGGAGATGGGAGAAGAGAGAGGAGAAATGAGGAATGAAGCTTAGAAAGATGTATTTTCCGATGGATTGGAGTGGTGGTGGCCAGTGGGAAAGTTTGAGATGGGGGAGAGAGAGAGAGAGCCTCAGGTGCGAGAGTGAAATGAAGAAATGAGAGAGGTTTCAGTTTTTTTTCCTCACGTGCTCCCCTAGGCCCACACCCCAGTCCACCCCTGCTTCTACCCCCACATGTAGAGCATTTCCACATTTTCATCGAAGTTGACTTCATCAAACATGAGATGCAACTGACTGACTGACTTCAAATAGAAAGAAAACTTAGGATATTGTTATTCACCCTCCTCGTGATGAACATTAGGACAATAGTTCCCCTAACGACGAAATTTCCAATTCATGAAGTCCGAATCATCCACACACTTTGTCATAAAATTAAAGCGCATTTTAGACAAAAATCCTTAAAATGAAAAATGTAATAGTGAGAATGAATAATGCCCTGAATACATCCCTTAACTGTGCTAGAGTGATTGTTGTTTGTCCAACAAAAAATTCATTCAGTAGCCTCTTGTGTTCTTGGAATGCAGGTCATCACTGCTTGTTCACATGTACATTTCAATCTAGCGATAAAGGCAAGCTCAAATATAGAGAATCTAGCCACCTAGCGCCTTAGATCGAGTTTTTTCGAGGGGGGAAACGATGAAATGGACCTACTGGAATCCAAATAATAATAAAACAATAATTACAATTATAAAACATAGAAACTCTATAAAATATACACATAAGATTAGAATAAAAAATGATAATATAAAAAATCAAAAAAATTAAAAATCTAAGAAAGAAAATTAAATTAAAAAGACATTTATTAAACTATAGTTATTATTAAAAAATAAAATTAATAGATGAAATTAAATTAAATTACCATTAAAAATTATTTCAAAATTATACATTTTCAATTAGAAAAAAGAACAAAAATAAAAATTTCAGAAATAAATTTAAAAATGAATTTAAAAAAGGATAATTAAATAACAAGGAAAAAATTGTGAACTAGACATGAATGAATTCAGACGGGTCAATTCACACTTGACCCAGAAGGCCCAACCAGCCAACTAGATCCAAACAGCCCAACTGGAGATCACCATTTTTGACGATATTCGTCACTAAAACACACATTTTAACCCAATAATATCTAAACCCTTATCCTAGTACACATTACTTACATGGAAAATATGAAATGAAAAAAAAAAATACTTCATTTATTTAATTAATAGTTATCTACAAAGTTTCAAAGGAGGTACTTCTAAGTTTGGTTTAGTAAAATTCTCTAATTTTTACTTTGAATTTTCAACAATTGCACATTTTCACAATGGCCTTTTGGATGTTAAAAAATAAAGATGCCCTTAAATATGTTATACAATTACAAAATATTGTTTTGTTTAAAAGATAATACTAATATTTTAGTTAACAAGTAAAAATCAAACACTTCACACTTCAAGTTTCAAAATCAATTAACTTTCCTTATCTGCTTATTTCAATACGGATAAAAACTCTCTCATTTTTCATTTGTTTTAACCCCAAAATCTCAAACATTTATCAAACGCTAAGCAATAAAATGTTTATTAATATCCACCACTTCGAATTGGTAAGTATATTTATGTATGTTTGATTTCGTTTTCGTTAAGTTAGTATATATTTTTAATGGATAAATTTTATTTCAATATAGATAAATACGTAGATAAATTTTTTAACATACTTATAATTTTTTCAAGCATGAACATGAAAAGAATCATATACATGTATATTCTTTCAGACGATATTTATAACAATGTACGTAGGAGACTGGACCTACTACTAACAGTCGGTCAAGACGGTCGAATCGACTATCAATAGTCAGCTTAGCCGACAGTAATCCTGATTTTTTGACTATTTTTTATAATTAAAAATTATGTTTACTCATGCAAATGTGACCGTAATCATAGCCATTGGCTCCAGTATATGCTCGAGCTGACCTTGTGTCAAACAAGTATGATTGGAGTCGTACACATATATAGTAGAATCAGTAAAGACGATCTTCATGGCAAGCAGTCATGATGATGATCACTGGAATGTATATATGCGTACAACTCACCCATGTCTTTTTCCCAACACTCGACTACATCCCTATGACCCATTCGAGTATATATTCGACAAATTATGGGTACATAATAAATAACAATTGCGATAGTACACTTACTTCATCGATGAGCCAAGCTGTCGAAGTCCTAATGTCCTGAAAACACTTATATGCATCCGGTATCACCGTTGAGCTACCATGTAGCTAGCTCTAAAAAAAGAAAAAGAGAAAAGTTACAAAAATAATAGATGAGTTAGCATACTTCACTAAAATCATAAGATACTAACCTATGCATAACGCTTTCCACTTGATAGGGTCGACCTCTCGAAAGAAGTTGGGATACGTCCCTGATAATGGCACATTTATTACATTTTTCACCCATTAATATTTGTGTTTCTATGATTATTTGAAGCCTAAATGCACTAAGTACTTCTATATCTTGGTTTATGTTGCAAATGGGTGAAAACGGTGGAAAATGGAAGAAACAAGTGTAAAAGGAGCAAAATGGAAGAAAGTGAAAGTTCAGGGACTGAAGAGAAAATTCTCTAAGCTTGTTTCCAAACTTGTGACGAAGATTCAAGAACATTAGAGGTCAATTGGATGAAGAAATGAGTCAAATGGATGAAATACAGCTAAAACATGATCACAAATCAACTTTCAAGTTGAAAAGTTACGCACCGGTTTTGAGCCTCATATTGAGACCAATTTTTGACATGAAAAACGATCGAATTGGAAGTTGACATCCGAATACAAGTTGTATGTCTTTGAGTTATCTTTTCAATGCACCTCCACGCCCAACTGGAAGCCTTAGCATCACTCTCACCCAAAGGCACAGGCGCCCCTGCACCACCTCGATGGCGCCCCCGCGCCATTAGTCAAGTTCATATCTGCGAATTTTTTAAGTTATATTCTCAGCCCAGCTCATCTCTAATTCTGCCCTAAAATTCACTACAACATAAAAGAGAGCAAAAATACCTAATGAGGGGGACTTTTGGGGAGCCAAACAATTGATCTCTTATAAATTTTCTCTCAAGAACTTCATGGAAGGCTAGAGAAATTGGTGAAGCAAGGAATGAACTCATTTGGTTCGGAGAATTCATGTCCTTTGTTCATGCTATTTGGTATTTATTGTATTAAACACTTCTAAATCTGGACTTTCATCTTATGAGTTATTTGTAAAATTGGTTTAACATGTGCTAGAATTTTCATAGAATCAATCATGTTTTTTTCTATCAAATGATCGAATCATGTGTTGAATTTCAATTCCCCTACTTTTATTAGTGTGATTGTTTACTACTTTATACTACATGTATATGGTTGATTAGTAATCTGATTTCAATAATTACTCGCGAAAATTGTGAAGAAAGTTTAGAATCTAGAAGTAAATTTATGAATATTATTGGTCTTCATTGCCAAACTTTCCAATTAGAGTACCAGAATGAAAGTCTCTAATTGTGTCATCAATTTGAATAAACGATATTCAATGATCTAACCCGAGTGAGGAAATTCCAAAGCTTCACTATCCTAATTACTGGATTTTATCTCATAATTTTGATATTGATTCACTTGATCAACAACCAAAATTTCCTACAAATTTGAAAGGATATATCACTCCTTTTGGAACTTTTGACAACTTTTCCATCTCTTGGTGGATACGAAACCTCAAAGTTATACTACAACTATCGTGTTATTCTTTAGGCGTAATCAAATTTTGGCGCTGTTGTCGGGGAGACTGCACAATTAGTTGAAGGATCTTCTGGCAAAATGGTGACTTCGTTCCCTTTTTCAATTTCATTTTTAGTTAGTTCATTATCCTTCTTTGTTATTTGTTTTTCTCACACCATTTCCTTTTAATTGTGTTTTATAAGTAGGTATCGAGATGAGCAAAGAAGATTTGTGGAAACACCTCTTATAGAGTTTGAACATATTTTTAACCCTATTTTTTATTCTGCATTTGGTAACACGAACACCACATTACATAACACAATGTCTGATAGTGAGCATGATGTGCCGTATAGAACTTTGCATGATTACTTGCACCCCACGTGCACATCTACACCTTCATGCATTATGTTTCCACCCAATATGCCACGTGTAGTTTTTAAACCAGGAATGATTCAACTTATTCCAAATTTCCATGGACTTGAAAACGAGAACCCGTATGTACATATTAGGGGATTCAAGGAGGTAGTAGCAACCTTCCACAATCAACATGGTACAATGGATGCAATTAGGCTTAAATTCTTCTCATTTTCTCTTAATGAGAGGGCAAAAAGCTGATTGTATTCATTAAGACCACGTTCGATTGGAACTTGGGCTAAAATGACCCAAGTATTCTTTGGTAAATACTTTCCTCACCACAAAACAACTGCGTTGAAAAAACAAATCTCTTCTTTTATCCAAAAGGAGAGTGAAAAGTATAAAGAACTCCAAGCACTTTGTCCCCACCATGGTTATGAAAGTTGGGCGTATCGTGAGCTATTTTTTTGAAGAGTTAACACATAGGGATCGTCAGTTTGTTGAGATGATGTATAATGGTGATTTCCTACAAAAAGATCCAGATGAGGCTATAGGATACTTAGATGAGTTAGCAGAAAAAGCCCATACTTGGACTAGACCTAGTGCCATTGAGAGTACTAATAGGTCACGACCCGCAAGTATCCCCACTAGCACAGGTATCTATCATCTTAGGGAGGAAGATAATCTTAGAGCAAAAGTAGAAGCCCTAACTAAAGTACTTGAAACCTCACATGCTAAATGCTCGAAACCTGTACATAATGTATCTCGTGTTGAGTCTAGTGGAAATTATTTTGTGTGTGGTGGAACTGATCATCCGGCACAAGAGTATATCACTTACGCTGAGATGAAGGGAGTGTATGAGGAACACTGTAATGCCTTATGCATGTACCAAAAAGCATATGCTCCATTTTCTGATACTTATAACCAAGATAGCGAAATCACTCCAATTTCAGTTGGAAACCTAAAAACTGACAATGTACCCAACAAAATCGAGCTTACAATGCACCTCCACATCAATTTACAACCTTCAGGTTTTCCTTAGAAGACACATTACATGCATCTATCGAGGCATAGGGTAAAATAAACCAAAAGTTTGATACTATGATTAGCCAGATAGTCGAGGAAAACAATAAGATAGAGAGTCATGTGTCTAAATTAACCAATGCCTTGGCTGTGGGGAAATGTGGGAAATTTCCAGCTCAAACTCTATCAAATCTTAAAGGGCAACATATGGCACAAACCTTAGGTTCAAATGAAAATAATCTTAGAGAAATGAATGCCATAACCACTCATTCAGGGAAGGTCTTAGAACCAACTCTCTTAAACCTAGGGAAAACGAGATTGAGTCAAATGAGAATAACCCTAGCGAGGAGGTAGTAAAGAATTCAGTTAGAGTGCCCTTCCCTCAATCTCTTAAGTCTACCTCAAAATCTGCTAGCCATCATAGTAAGATCTTAGAGCACCTACGATAAGTAAAAATCAATCTGCCATTCTTGCATGTGATTTCATAAGTTCCTACCTATGCTAAAGTCTTTAAGGACTTGTGTACCGTGAAAAGGAAACACCACGTCAAGAAAACCACTTTCTTGAATGAACATGTGAGTGTTGTGATTGAGCAAAGGACCCCACCAAAGTATAAAGATCCTGGTTGTCCTATTGTTTCGTGCATCATTGGGAACCATGAGATTGGACAAGCCATTCTTGATCTAGAGGCCATTATCAACATCATGCCTTATGCAATTTACTTGTCCTTAGGTTTAGGTAAGATAAAACCTATATCTGTAAGTCTACAATTAGCTGATCGGTCCACTATAAGACCAAGAGGTGTAGTTGAGGATGTCTTAGTACAAATCGTTAAATTTTACCACCCTGTTGATTTCTTGATTTTGAACTTAAAAGTGGATGTAAATGTTAATTCTAAGATTCTCATCATTCTTGGTAGACCACTCCTTGCCATGAATAATGATCTTATAAATTGCAGGAACGGTCTAATGAAGCTATCATTTAGGAATATGACATTAGAAGTTATCATCTTTCATGTCACTAGGCAGGCTAAGGAAGATGACGCGTGTCACCACACATACATGATTGATGCACTCACTTGGGAGGTAGTTGATGATATGTTTTTTGGACCACTGCAAGAAACTCTAGAACTAAATAAATTGGACGTAGTCGTTGATGAACATGCTCCCACTCCAGATTTTGAATTTTTCCCTAATAAACCCACACATATACTAGATGGAGGTGAAAGAGCCATACCAATGGTTATGTCCAATGAGTTCGGTGTACCACAAAGAACTTGGAATCGCCCTAGCTAGATGAGGGTTAAAAATGGGAACATTGGGTCAAGCCAACGACAATAAACAAATACGCTGCTTGGGAGGCAACCCAAGGGAAGTTCTTTCCTTTCATTTTTTTTTAAAATTTTTGCATTTGCTCTATGGTTATTTTCATTCCACATTTTTAGTTATAGTTTTATTTTCTCTCTCTACACCACCATCCATTTGAGTACTTTCAAGCTACTTATACCTCAAGTTTTTATTGATTTACTGTCATGCTCAGGTGATATCTTTCTTTTTTTTTTCTTTGATATTCATGTTTATGTATTGAGGATATGCAAAAAGAAAAATTTAGTTGGGGAGATGGTCAATTTGGATTTTTGTTGAATTGCATGTGAATTTGAGAAAATAATTTTTTTTTTGTTTGGGTCTCTGATTTGCTGTATGTTTATACTTTTGAATGACAAAATATACCACTATGAGTTAATTTTGTTTATGAGAATCTAGATGTCATTACACGTGCTGAATTTTTTTTATGCACATAAGTCTTGTGGTAAGATGGTAGTTTAACACATGTAGTTAGACGAGTCTATTGCTGAAGTTTTTCTTGTAAGATAATTGGTGAAGATTGAGAGCCACAATGTACTAAAATATGGCAACATTGTTCATTGATCTCGTAAATTCAAAACTCCTTTAAGAATAACATTACATGGTTTGTGGCAAGATGGTGGATAACTTGGAAAATGATAAAGGTCAATTTATGATCAATATTTGAGCATTTCAGGCCTTTCTTTTCAATAAATACAAACATATAGTTTCTTCCTTCATGCACCTATGTCATCCATACCCCTCCATGTTGAAGTATAATCACTTATATGCATCCAGTATCACCTTTTGAGCTACCGTGAAGCTAGCTCTAAAAAAAGAAAAAGAGAAAAGTTACAAAAAGAATAGATGAGTTAGCATACTTCACTAAAATCATAAAATACTTACCTATGCATAATTCTTCTTTGCGCTTTCCACATGACAGGGTCGACCTCTCGAAAAAATTTGGGATACGTCCCTGATAATAACACATTTATTACATTTTTCACCCATTAACATTTGCGTTTTTATGATTATTTGAATCATAAATGCACTAAGTACTTCTATATCTTGGTTTAGGTTGCAAATGGGAGAAAATGGTGGAAAATGGAAGAAACAAGTGAAAATGGAGCAAAATGGAAGAAAGTGAAAGTTCAGGGACTGAAGAGCAAATACTCTAAACTTGTTTCCAATCTTGTGACGAAGATTTGAGAGCATTAGAGGTCAATTGGATGAAGAAATAAGTCAAATGGATGAAGTATAGCCAAAATATGATCACAAAACAACTTTCAAGAGAGAGATGGAAAAGTTGTCAAATGTTCCAAAAGGGGTGATCTATCCTTTCAAATTTATAGGAAAATTTGATTGTTGATCAAGTGAATCAATATCAAAATTATGAGATAAAATGCAGTAATTAGGATAGTGAAGCTTTGGAATTCCTTCACTCGGGTCTGATAATTCAATATCGTTTATTCAAATTGATGACACAATTAGAGACTTTCATTATGGTACTCTAATCGGAAAGTTTAGCAATGAAGACCAATAATATTCATAAATTTACTTCTAGATTCTAAACTTTCTTCACAATTTTCGCGAGTAATTATTGAAATCAGATTACTAATCAACCATATACATGTAGTATAAAGTAGTAAACAATCACACTAATAAAAGTAGGGGAATTGAAATTCAACACATGATTCGATCATTTGATAGAAAAAAACATGATTGATTCTATGAAAATTCTAGCACATGTTAAACCAATTTTACAAATAACTCATAAGATGAAAGTCTAGATTTAGAAGTGTTTAATACAATAAATACCAAATAGCATGAACAAAGGACATGAATTCTCCGAACCAAATGAGTTCATTCCTTGCTTCACCAATTTCTCTAGCCTTCCATGAAGTTCTTGAGAGAAAATTTATAAGAGATCAATATCGTTTTTGCTTATGTGTTTGTGTTATTTACTCTTTTTACTTCATGCATTGCAATGTCCTTCAGTGTAATTCAAACTAATTCTAGTTCAGTTGTACTTTCAAACTAATAATTTTGCATAAGTGGTAAAAGGTCGTTTACCTTTCGATGTTTTCTGAAGCATGATGTTGAGCGGTTCACCCATACTGAGGCTTCCTTAACAACTTTTGTTGGTAAAGGCATGTGCCACACTTTGTGAGTACAAAGGTGGTCCATCTTAGGATCCAGCTCTTCGTCGGAGTGCGTGTGCCTCTCTCAATAGGAATGGCTCATCCATATAGAGACATTTTTTTTTTCAGAAACTGGACGTAATGAGAATTAGGGAGCGATTTAATTTAATGAGGTATAATTTTCCTAAGCATGAGGTTGAGCGGTCTGCCCATGCTGAGGTGTCCTTAACAACTTTGGTTGTTAAAGGCATGTGCTACGAGTAAGGAGGTGGTCCATTTTGGGATCCAGCTCGTCGTCGAAGTGCACACGCTTCCCTGCATAGGGACGACTTGTCTATGCAGAGGCTTCCCCTTTGACTTTTATCAGTCAAAGGTGTTTTAGTAATTTTTACCTTGTACAAATTTAATTTAGATTGCGAACTTTCTTTCCTAAACATGGGATTGAGCGGCTCGCCCATGCTGAGGCTTCCTTAACAACTTTTATTGTTAAAGACATGTGATATGGTCCACTTTGGGATCTAGCTATTCATCGAAGTGTCCATGTTTCTCTACATATGGACGGTTCGTCTATGCAGAGGCTTTTCCCAGGGCTTTTATCGCTCGAGAGGTATTTCTAATTCACAAATACTTTAATAAAAGCTAATTTTATTGAATAAAAAATTGTACGAATTGGATATTTACATTATTACTGGTAATACTTATGTAGATGTTGCACATTCCATGTAGGAGCTTTCCCAATTGGGACCAAGGGCACATACATCGTGTTCTTTGGAAGATAAAAATACCCTTCGAAGCACCAATTCATTCAAACGAAATGACTTTGTCTTTACTTTGGAATTATAGTATCTAGTTATTTTTCGCTGATAAATAGTCAATTTCACTTTAGAGTCATCGCTCATTTCCTCAAGGAGGTTTAGTTCACATCTCCTTATCTCATCATTAGATATTTCGTTGAAATGAATTCGACGATGAGATGACAGACCACTTCGACTGACTCATGGCCTCGGCCCCATAAGCTATAGAGAAATGAGTTTCTTCTATAGCTATCTTACTTGTAGTTCGAATGGCCCATAGGACTTGAGGTAGTTCATCGACCGTGGCTCCTTTAGAAGCATCCAGCTTTCTCTTCGACGTGTAATTGATTGTCTTGTTAACAGCTTCCACATGCCCATTTGTTTGAGGGTGATGTGGGAAGGAAAAGTGTTTCTTAATGCCCATTTCCTCGCATAGTTTTGTGACCTTTTTATTATCGCATTGTTGTCCATTGTCCGAAACAATTGTATGGGGAATTTCAAACCTGCAAATGACATTCTTCCACATAAATTTGGAAGTATTGGCTTCAGTAATTTTAGCAAGGGGTTCGGCTTCTACCCATTCGATAAAATAATCAATAGAGACGGTCACAGAACTAGAGTTCCCCTCCCTCCCCTTTTAGGAATGGGATCTATAAGATCGATTCCCCATTTACCAAAGGCCAAGAATTTCAAACAACGCTTAACTCTTGAGAAGGTTGCCTCTGAATTGTTGCGAAGCACTGACACTTGTTGCATCTTGTAGCAAACTGCTGCGCATCATTTTTCAAGGTGGGCCAAAAATATCCTCACCTTAACTCCTTCATGAATCTCTCAAAGCACATAATTGGCTTGTTCTTCACCTATGACACAATTAGAGACATTCATTCTAATACTCTAATCGAAAAGTTTAGCAATGACGACCAATAATATTCATAAATTTACTTCTAGATTCTAAACTTTCTTCACAATTTTCGCGAGTAATTATTGAAATCAGATTACTAATCAACCATATACATGTAGTATAAAGTAGTAAACAATCACACTAATAAAAGTAGGGGAATTGAAATTCAACACATGATTCGATCATTTGATAGAAAAAAACATGATTGATTCTATGAAAATTCTAGCACATGTTAAACCAATTTTACAAATAACTCATAAGATGAAAGTCTAGATTTAGAAGTGTTTAATACAATAAATACCAAATAGCATGAACAAAGGACATGAATTCTCCGAACCAAATGAGTTCATTCCTTGCTTCACCAATTTCTCTAGCCTTCCATGAAGTTCTTGAGAGAAAATTTATAAGAGATCAATTGTTTGGCTCCCCAAAGTCCCACTCATTAGGTCTTTTTATTCCCTTTTATGTTGTAGTGAAGTTTAGGCCAGAATTAGAGATGAGCTGGGTCGAGAATATAACTTAAAAAATTCACGGATCTAAACCCGTCTGATGGTGCGGCAACGCCTGTGCCTTCGAGTGAGAGTGATGTTAAGGCTTCCAGTTGGGTACAGGGTGCCTCGGAATGGCGCGGGCGCTCTGTCCACATTTTTTTCTGTTTTGCGTATCCTTTAATATTTTTATCATAACGTTTTCGTCTGATGTTCGATTGAGCTTATTCAAGTTGTGTTGGAAATATAACTCAAAGACCTACAACTTGTATTCGGATGTCAACTTCCAATTCAATCATCTACTATATCAAAAACTGGTCTCAATATGAGGCTGAAAACTGGTGCAAGACTTTTCAGGTTGAAAGTTGATATGTGAAAATGGTTTGTCTGTCTTTCACCCCTTTGACTCCTTTTTGCATCCAATTGATTTTTAACACTCTTGAATCTTCATCACATGGTTAGAAACAAAGTTTAGAGTATTTTCACTTTGGTCCCTGAACTTTCACTTTCTTTCGTTTTGATCATTTTTCGCTTGTTTCTTCTATTTTCCACCATTTTCACCTATTTGCAACCTAAACCAAGATATAGAAGTACTTAGTGCATTTAGGCGTCAAATAGTTATCTTGAATCAGCTCAATCAGATATCAGACGAAAAAGTTATAATAAAAATATTAAAGGATACGCAGAACATGAAAAAATGTGGACAGAGAGCTGAGGCGCCCCCCTCCCTTCCCCCACTATTCTGAGGTACCCCCGCGCACAACTGGAAGCCTTAACATCACTCTCACCTGAAGGCACAGGCACCCCCGCGCCATCAGTCGGATTCAAATCCACAAATTTGTTAAGTTATATTTTCGGCCCAGCTCATCTCTAATTCTGCCCTAAACTTCACTGCAACATAAAAGGGAGCAAAACAACCTAATGAGGGGGACTTTTAGGCAGCCAAACAATTGATCTCTTATAAAATTTCTCTCAAGAACTTCATGGAAGGCTAGAGAAATTGGTGAAGCGGTGGAGGAACTCAATTGGATTCAGTGATTTTAACACTTTTCATTCATTCTTTTGAGATTTCATGTTGTAAACAATTCAAGATTTAGTTTTCCCACTCTTGTGAATTTATTCTGAAATTAGTTTAATAATTATGAGATTGTTCGTGGATTCAATCATGTTTCTTCCATTGTTGATTGCATTACTTATTGAATTCCAATTTCATGAACCTATGTTGAGATTGATTTAACTTTTACTAAATTATTCATAGATTTAGTCACGCTCTTTCTATCGAATGATTGAACTAGTTGTTGAATTTTTACCCCAATTATTTACTTCTTTATTCTATATGTATAAGGTCGATTTGTAATCTGATTTCAATAAATAACGGTGGGAAATTGTTAAAGGAAATCTAATTCTTAGGATTACTTTTGAAATTAATTGGTTTGAACGATAAATTCTTCGATTAGAGCATCGGGATGAAAGCCTCTAATTGTGTTATAAAAATGAATGATTGATGTTAAATGATCCAATCCGAACGAGGGAATTCTGATGCTCAACTACCTTAATTCATTGATTTTAATTCCATTATTTCAAGCATTGATATTAATTTCCCTAAATTGAGATTTTATATACATTTTGAGAGAACGATCAACCTTTTGGAATATTTGATAACTTTTCCATCTCCCTATAGATACGACACACAAAGCTACACTATAACATCGCGTTATACTTTAGACGTAATCAGTCCCATCCACGAATGTCGTCCTCTTCACCTCAGCCATAAAGAGAGAAACAATGTACTGTGACGATAATCTTGGCCTTTGCCAACCACATGCTTCGACACGTCAACAACACGATTTTTACCCTTCGTTACCTTCCATCATAGGGAAATTAATTCTCAATATTACAAGGTATATGTTATGAATGTCCAAAGTATTACCAACTTTGTGTAATGGGAGTACAATGAAACCAACCTAATAAGGTGTCTAAAAATCCTTTCGGTTTTCATGGAACTATACACATTATACTATAATAATGATTTACATCATAAATTCAATAGATTTCTACCAATTTAGTGTAAATATATTAATTGGAAGTGTTCGAGGAGTGTCGGTATCGATACGTATTAAACACGGACACCTATCCTAGTTGAAATATTAATGCTACAAGCACCTAATAATCTGATCAGTGCCCATTCTATAGAGTATCCGTTTTTCCCAAAATAAGTGTTTAATATCTGAAACAAATTTCTTCTTTTGGAAATTGGAGCAGTCCAATTGTGTGATGTAATTGAATAGAAAATTAACATAATCTACATTTCAAGGTACCTTTTCAGCCTAAAAAATTGCTCATCGGGAAATCCCTCTTTGATTTTATCATGGGGATGCTCTCTGTGAGTCACTACATTTTCACTCTCCGGTTGTCTTTGATCTCCAAGTCAAACTCATGTAGTATGAGTACCCATTAGATAAGTCTGTCTTGGTATCCTTCTTTGCAAATAGATATCTTAGTCCAACACCACAACTTAGTAGAACATGAACCAAGTCACCAAGAATTGATAGAAACTAGAACGAGTTACCACTACTGAACAAGAATACATACGAGTTACAAAGAATCATTAGAGATTATTTGTCATGTTTAATGATAAACTACTAAGAATCACTTTAATCCAGATTTAGTTCACCAGCAATCATTTGAAAATAATGTTAGACTAAAAATCGATCTGATACTTAAGGTGGAAAAACATATCGAGAAAACCGAATGCCCATAGATCATACCTCCAGCCATTGGTGTCCTTCCAGAAGCTTTCCTTTGTACCAAGTATGGTGCTTCCAAGCTCTCAACATTCCTTAATTGATGGTGTATCTTGTATTTTCGGTGTTTGAGCTCAGGGACCAAACCCATCCCATTATATAGCCAAAACTCCCATCAAGTTATGGCTTAAGTTACCAATTTTTTTCAATCAATGGTGGAATTAAAACTCATAATGTTGAAACTGAAAACTCCATGAATGTTGGACCATCAATATGACCGTTGAAGCCATGGGAATGTGAAAGGTCTATATTCTCCCACTTGGTCCATACATTCAACATAATGGCTCAACTTAATTCCATCAATTGTCTTTCTAAAAAAACAAACACATGAATCATGACGATGAGTCCTCTGATAACGAGTAGTATATTCTATGTATTACAATTTATTTAGTTCCTCAAGAATTATTCTTTATATGGTAATAATAATTAATGAAAAGACCATATGTCTTATTCTTGGTCCGACATAAATATATTTTCTCAAAGAACTTAAGGTGCACATGAATATGAGAAAAATTATAATAATAAGAGTTTTCATACAAAATTGTATATACCATTACATAGTGGAATCAAGTCCCATTTTCTCTACATGATCCTTTAATTTCAGTGGTGGCATGCCTTTAGTCAAAGGATCAGCGATCATCAATTCGGTGCTTACGTGTTCAATGACCAATTTCTTTTCTTTAATACATCCCATTATAACTAAATACTTAATGTCGATATGTTTACTTCGACTACCACTTTCGTTGTTCTTAGCCATAAAGACGGTAGCCGAATTATTGCAGTAAATTCTCAATGGCCTAGAAATGGAATCCATAACTCTAAGCTCAGATATAAAACTTTTGATCCATACACCGTGTAAAGTAGCCTCAAAACATGAAACAAACTCGACTTCCATAGTGTAAGTAGTAGTTAAGGTTTGCTTGGCACTCATCCATGACACAACTCCACCAGCCATCATAAAAATATACCCTGATGTTGATTTTCATAAATCGACATAGCCGACATTGTCTGAATCTGAGTATCCAATCACTTCTAGGTTATCCGTCCGTTTATACATAAATATATAACCCTTGGTTCCTAGAAAGTACCTTGTTGACACCGACCTCCGAGGTCGTTGAGCTCGGACTATCATATCCCAATGAGGACAAGGAAATGGGAGTTCGGTTATGGGAGGTCAAATCGGCAGGAGCATAGCTTTCCCAACAAGCCATTGTAGTCTTCCAAGACGCTACAGTGGCTAATGATTACGGATCACTGACAAGATCTTTGGGCATCAAACTAAAGGGATACACGTGGAAAGGTCATGTGTCAGCGCCCACCTATTCCTCCAATCAGAATCCTTAGCCTGCTTTAATAGACAATGCATTTACTACCGGGATCAACAAGTCCCATCATCCTCAGTCAACAGTACAACGTTGAGGTCGGGCGCCAATCCAGTTAGGACAACGCACCAATTAGCTCAGCTCAGTCTCTGGGTTGACAAGACATGAGGATTAGACGTTATTATGTTTCTACTATAAAAGGCTCAGAAAACAAAAATGGCGGGGGAGGCAGACAGAAAATCTAAAGGAATACACTAAGGAGAAAAACCCCAGTGAACCCTTTGAATATTCCAGACTATCTGTAAAAAAGAAGTAATTGTTTCAGAGACAATCTAGCATTCTTCTTCATTGTATCCTTTAGACTACTTTCTGCACTCTTAGTTGGCTTTAATCTTGTTCATACAATTTTGAACGTCAACAGTTTGGCGCTAGAAGGAGGGCCCCCTACTTGATAGCAGCCCCATCTCCACACACGATTCATTAAAGTAACCCCATGGACGAATTGTCAGCATCAGGGAACCAGTCCCACGCGGGCCATACCCACCCTGGGCGAAGCAGTAATCCCATGAACTCGGAAAAAGGGGGTCGGGATGAAACCGCTGACCCACAAATGGCGACGATGAGGGAAGCCATTGAGAAACTAACGAATATTGTCAGTAGGTTGGAACAAAACCAAGCCCAATACCTGCCACGGGAAAACAGAGGGGAATCTCTTCGCCAGGAAAGGACCGAACGACTCCCCACTAGGCGGACCCTGCATTTTTCAGACGAAGGATCTTCCAGGGACCAAACTGAGGAAGTTAGAAGCTCCCCTGTGGCGACTAAATCGAAAACTAGGAGGACGAACAGTGCATTCGACAAGTTGGGCCCTCAGCGTTCCTCAACTCCCGCCAGGAAGCAAGCTGAACGCCAAAGAGACCATCCTGGAGAACAACCAGAAAACGAAGTGAACGCCCTAAAGAAGCGCATTGCGGATCTGGAGGCAAAAAGCAAGGGGAGCCCGGATGAATATTTCACCAAACGCCACTCACCATTTACCGAGGATATCCTAGCAGAACCATTACCCGAAAAGATGAAAATGCCTCAGCTGGCCGGATATGACGGGGAAGGAGACCCCCTCAGTCACCTTGACAAATACTCTTCTTGGATGGAGCTTCAGGGAGCCGGAGAAGCCATCATGTGCCGTGCCTTCCCCTTAACATTGGGAGACAAGGCTCAAAGATGGTTCAGAAGATTACACCAAAGATCTATAAAATGCTGGGACGATCTTGCCACAGCATTCCTCTCCCAGTTCATGGGTTCAAAGGCAAGGACCACTCCCAAAGAAAGGTTGGTAAGCATAAAGCAAGGGAAAACGGAATCCCTTAAAAGCTACCTGGACAGATTCAACAAACAATCCATGGAAGTTGAGAAAATTTCTGACGACGCTGCGCTCATGGCAGTTTTGTCAGGACTGAGACCCAAGACACGATTCTGGTGGTCAGTCCATGAAGATGGCCCGCAAACGTACCATGGACTCTTAGGCCGAGCTGAGAAGTACATCAGTGCAGAAGAGGCCACTTCGGATCATGAGGATGCTAAACAGAACCCCCGTTCCCCGCGGCGAGCAAATGGGAAACAAACGGAAAGAGACGGAGGTCAGGAGAAAAGGAAAGATAGAAGGGATCAAAGCCGCTCTAGACCGTATCCCGATAAATTCCGCGGCTACCACCCTTTGGATGCCAGTCTAAAGGAGGTCTTTCTTCAAACCGAAGCAAAGAAGTCTTTTCGCCGACCTCCGCCTGGAGGCAAAGAAACAGCTGGGAAGAACCAAGCAAAGTACTGCCGATATCATAAGACAATGCGACATGACACTGACAACTGCCGAGACCTAAAGGAAGAGGTGGAAGCCCTCATTCAGAGAGGCCATTTACGGGAGTTCGTAGCAAGGCCAAGAATAGCAGGTCCATCCGGGCTTCAACAGCCTGACCAGCGGGGAGAAAACCAACCAGCACGGCCCGAACCCCCAGCTCGCGACCCCCAGCCCCGTGCTGAAATTCGAATGTTGGTAAGCGGAAACCAATATTTAGAGGGTTCAAGAAGAACTAGGCGCAAGCTGGCGCGTGATGCTCACGTACACCAAAACTTTAGTGTAAGATACCCCGCATCGGAACCCGCTGCTTATTCGGGCCCCGAGTGGTTCGGGTTTTCAGAGAAAGATGCACAAGGAGTTCTGCAAGACCAAAGTGATGCGCTGGTTATCGCAATGGATGTGACAGGATTCCGAATACACCGAACTCTAGTAGACAACGGGAGCTCAGTCAATGTGCTTTACTACCAAACGTTGAGGCAAATGGCCATACAGGATCAATACCTTCAACCGTACCCCCGAAAACTTCAAGGATTTTCCGGCAATCCGGTCGAAGCTCGGGGACAGATTGTACTCAGTGTTGAGTTCGGCGAACCCCCATGCTACAGAAAAATCCTGGCGGATTTTGTCGTGGTCGCTATCCCTTCAAACTACAATGCCATATTGGGGAGACCTTTATTGCACGAACTGCAGGCGGCAACCTCAATGTATCATTACTGTCTCAAGTTCCCCACTCCGAACGGACCAGGAGTAATACGTGGAAACCAAGTTGAAGCGAGAGCCTGCAACGTAGACTTACCTAAGCCCCTGGTTGGAATGCTGGATGACCAGAGCTGCCAACAAGCTGAGACATCGGAACACGGGGATCCAATGATAACCGAACTAAACGAGGTCGGTATGACATGCACAAGAGAGTTCCTCCCAGACACGTTGGATCCAAGAGTAAAAACACGAGGTGGAGAACCTATGGAAGAGCTGGACGTCATCCAAGTTGGTCTAGGCGTCCCGTCCAAGGAGCTGAAAATAGGTCATGACCTCCAGCCCCCAGTGAGGGATCAAATTATCAGTTTCCTCCAGGAAAACCTCGATGTATTTGCCTGGGAACACGCGGACATGAAGGGAATCAACCCAAAAGTCATGTGCCACAAGTTAGGAGTTGATCCCTCAGCACGGCCAAAACAGCAACGAAGGAGGCCTCTTAACCCAGAACGATATGAGGCCCTCAATAAGGAAGTGCAAAAGCTGCTCAAGAACGGATTCATTCGCGAAGCAAAATATCCAAAATGGATCGCTAATCCTGTACTAGTGAAAAAGAGCAATGGGGATTGGAGGGTATGCATAGATTTCACCGACCTGAATAAAGCATGCCCTAAAGACGGATTCCCTCTGCCAAGGATTGACCAAATGGTGGACGCCACTGCTGGGCACGATTTGCTCAGCTTCATGGACGCATATTCAGGCTACAATCAGATTCCCATGCATGAACCGGACCAAGAACACACGGCATTCGTCACCGACAGAGGTCTGTACTGCTATAAAGTTATGCCGTTTGGTCTCAAGAATGCAGGAGCGACCTACCAACGTCTGGTTAACTCCATGTTTGCCAAACAAATTGGGAAAACCATGGAGGTCTACGTGGATGACATGTTGGTTAAGAGTGCAGAGGCTTGGGAACATCGGCAACATCTCGCCGAAATGTTCGAGATCCTAAGAACATACGGGATGAAGCTAAACCCCCGTAAATGCGCATTTGGAGTAAGCTCAGGGAAATTTCTGGGATATCTAGTAAACCGCAGAGGAATTGAAGCTAACCCAGATAAGATAAGGGCCATCATTGAGATGCGTCCTCCATCCAGACCTAAGGAAGTTCAAAGCTTAACAGGACGGATAGCCGCCCTCAGCAGATTCATGTCAAAATCAACAGACAAGTGTAAGCCCTTCTTTGACGTGCTGAGAGGAGGAAAGAAGTTTGAATGGACGCCGGAATGTCAGGTCGCTTTCAACCAACTAAAATCACACCTATCACAACCACCTGTGCTGTCCAAACCTAGAGAAGGAGAAACACTCATGCTATACTTGGCAGTCTCGGAGCATGCCGTCAGCGCGGTGTTGGCCAGGGAGGAGGATGGAGTACAGCACCCAGTTTACTATGTTTCTAAGGCCCTGCACGACGCCGAAGTTCGCTACTCCCCACTGGAGAAGTTGGCCTATGCTGTGATAATCGCTGCTCGGAAACTGAGGCCATACTTCTTGGAACATTCCATTGAGATCCTGACGAATCAACCTTTGAGGCAGGTACTGCAGAAACCGGATACTTCAGGGAGATTGGTAAAATGGTCAATTGAGCTCGGCCAGTTCGATGTAAGGTACAAACCACGCACCTCAATAAAATCTCAAGCGCTAGCCGATTTCATTCTTGAGTTCAGCTCAGACCCTATGGGACAATCACCTCCCCATGCCCCTTGGAAACTGTTCGTTGACGGATCCTCCACGGATGAAAGAGCAGGAGCTGGGATAGTTCTAATAAGCCCAAACCAACAACTGTTCTGCGAAGCGTTACCTTTCGACTTCAGCGCTTCTAACAACGAAGCTGAGTACGAGGCCCTGATAGCCGGCCTCCGGATGGCAAGCGAAATGAAAATTGATTGGCTGATGGCGTACAGTGACTCCCAACTGATAGTAAACCAAGTCAACGAAACCTATCAAGCCAAAGAGGAAAGAATGGGCAAATATCTCCAGATCGTCAGAAGCGAACTCCAGAAGTTTAAAGATGTCCGTATCAGACAGGTCCCACGAACTCAGAACGGGCACGCTGATGCACTAGCTCGGTTGGCAACCAGTGAAGGAATTGAGAGGTTTGATAGCATACCTGTTGGGAGAATCCACCGCCCTGCGATTGAAGAAGCTGAGAAAATCCACATGGCGACGGAGCCCAGACACTCATGGATGGAAGAACTCGTTACGTACCTCCAAACGGGTATATGCCCAGAGGATCCCACCTTGGCAAGGAAGCTGAGGGTAAGGTCAGCAAGGTACACATTGATCGACGGCATCTTATATAAGCGAGGATATGCTGCGCCACTGTTAAGGTGCCTGGATGAGGAAGAAGCCCTTCGCGCTATGAAAGAAATACACGAGGGGATATGCGGAAATCACGCAGGAGGACGGTCATTGTCACACAAAATCATGCGCCAAGGATACTTCTGGCCGACCATGAAAAAGGATACGCTGGAATTCACCATGAAGTGCGACAGATGCCAACGGTTCGCACCTAACATCAAACTCCCCCCTGGAGAACTGAACTATGTAATGGCACCGTGGCCTTTCGCAAAATGGGGGGTCGATCTTATCGGTCCCATGCCTACGGGAAAAGGGGGGACGAAGTTTGCAATTGTGGCTGTTGACTATTTCACCAAGTGGGCTGAGGCTGAACCTATGGCGAAAATCACCGAGCACAAAACCACTGAGTTCATATGGAAGTCAATCATATGCAGGTTTGGAATACCTCACTCCATAGTGACGGATAACGGAAAACAGTTCGACAACACTCGCTTTGCAAGTTTCTGCGAGGAATTGGGAATACAGAAACATTTCTCCACGCCGAATCACCCCCAGGCTAACGGACAAGTTGAGGCCATCAATAAGATTATCAAGCATACGTTGAAAACAAAGCTCGACACTCTTAAGGGAGGATGGGCAGAAGAACTCCCCAGCGTATTATGGTCTTATCGCACTACTGCTAGAAGCAGCACTGGAGAAACCCCTTTCTCCCTAGCCTTCGGGGTAGAGGCCGTGATTCCTCTTGAGGTTGAAATTCCATCTATCAGAACTCTGATGTATCAAGAAGACAGGAACGAGCAAACATTACGAGAAGAATTGGATTTGATAGAAGAAAGAAGGGATGTTGCTGAAGTCAGAAATGCGGTATACAAACAGCGCAATGCGAGATACTACAACCAGAAGGTAAAGAAACGAGAGTTCGAGGTTGGCAACCTTGTCCTAAGGAAGGTCTTCCTGGCAACAAGAGAACTAAATGCTGGATCTTTAGGACCTAACTGGGAGGGTCCTTACAGGGTAAGCAAGGTACTGCTCAAAGGGGCTTACGAACTGGAAGATATGGAAGGCAGGACTTTACCGCACCCCTGGAACGCAGAGCACCTCAAAAAGTATTACCAATAGATTGCTGTAATATGCTGCCTCTATGAATAAAAGCATGGTTATCAGAATGACTCTCCAAGAAGTACGGCGTCCACGCCGGGTGATTCCTAAGCCCTACTCACGAAGTAGGCAGAATCTCCAGTAAGCCCTACTCATGAAGTAGGCAGAATCTCTTGTAAGCCCTACCCATGCAGTAGGCCGAGCTAATGTTGTAAGTGCTGCAACACTTAGCATGATTCCTAAGCCCTACTCATGAAGTGGGCAGAATCTCTTGTAAGCCCTACCCATGCAGTAGGCCGAGCTAATGTTGTAAGTGCTGCAACACTTAGCATGATTCCTAAGCCCTACTCATGAAGTGGGCAGAATCTCTTGTAAGCCCTACCCATGCAGTAGGCCGAGCTAATGTTGTAAGTGCTGCAACACTTAGCATGATTCCTAAGCCCTACTCATGAAGTGGGCAGAATCTCTTGTAAGCCCTACCCATGCAGTAGGCCGAGCTAATGTTGTAAGTGCTGCAACACTTAGCATGATTCCTAAGCCCTACTCATGAAGTGGGCAGAATCTCTTGTAAGCCCTACCCATGCAGTAGGCCGAGCTAATGTTGTAAGTGCTGCAACACTTAGCATGATTCCTAAGCCCTACTCATGAAGTGGGCAGAATCTCTTGTAAGCCCTACCCATGCAGTAGGCCGAGCTAATGTTGTAAGTGCTGCAACACTTAGCATGATTCCTAAGCCCTACTCATGAAGTGGGCAGAATCTCTTGTAAGCCCTACCCATGCCGTAGGCCGAGCTAATGTTGTAAGTGCCGCAACACTTAGCTTAAAATATACGAGAAATTCCTACAAAAGATTCCTGTAAAAACTCAAAACGACTTATACCGCAAACAGGCGAAAAGCGAAAAGTTCTATTAACTAGTTCATTTGAGAGTTGCGAATTCAAATTATGAAAAAGCAAAA
This sequence comes from Fraxinus excelsior, assembly GCA_019097785.1. Lineage (NCBI taxonomy): Eukaryota > Viridiplantae > Streptophyta > Magnoliopsida > Lamiales > Oleaceae > Fraxinus > Fraxinus excelsior. The sequence goes on from CM032624.1 coordinate 23,872,047, forward strand.
GTAAAACATCAAACAAAATGTTTCCATTCATAAAATAAAAGGGCACAGGGGCTGAAGAATTTGAAGAAATACATAAAGCTAAGGATTAGGGGGATTGGGAGCGAGCTCATCAAGTGCAGTCGGAGGAGCTTCGGCTTGTTGGGCCTCAACTGCTTTCAGCATCTGATCCATCTCCTTCTCCTGCTCCTTCTGAGCCTCCACCAAAAAGGCAGTATCCCAGTCCGGCCTTTTTTGGTTGATGAATTTGACGATCTCACCCATAGCCAGGACATATGCTTCCTGGGCAATGGCATCAAAAGCTGGAGAAGCTCTCCACTCCTCCACAGCCTTAAAGACCTTCAGATCGGTCTCTGCCTTTAAAGCCATGGCCTGAGCTACGGCTTCGTCAGCTCGTTTCTTCTCAAGTTCAGCTCGGGAGTTCGCCTTTTCCCCCCACAAATGCACGCGGCTGTCAATCAATGCCTAAAAAGAGGTAAAGACGTCCAGCCACCCTCTTGGCGACAGGTGTACCTGGCGGCTGCAGGAGCAATTATTACGCGGGTTGGTACTTATGCCACGACAATTCAATAAGGTCAGACTCTCATTTAAAATTAGACCTGACCTGGGGGGTAACTGTTGACACCGACCTCCGAGGTCGTTGAGCTCGGACTGTCATATCCCAATGAGGACAAGGAAATGGGAGTTCGGTTATGCGAGGTCAGATCGGCAGGAGCATAGCTTTCCCAACAAGCCATTGTAGTCTTCCAAGACGCTACAGTGGCTAATGATTACGGATCACTGACAAGATCTTTGGGCATCAAACCAAAGGGATACACGTGGAAAGGTCCTGTGTCAGCGCCCACCTATTCCTCCAATCAGAAGTCTTAGCCTGCTTTAATAGACAATGCATTTACTACCGGGATCAACAAGTCCCATCATCCTCAGTCAACAGTACAACGTTGAGGTCGGGCGCCAATCCCGTTAGGACAACGCACCAATTAGCTCAGCTCAGTCTCTGGGTTGACAAGACATGAGGATTAGACGTTATTATGTTTCTACTATAAAAGGCTCAGAAAACAAAGATGGCGGGGGAGGCAGACAGAAAATCTAAAGGAATACACTAAGGAGAAAAACCACAGTGAACCCTTTGAATATTCCAGACTATCTGTAAAAAAGAAGTAATTGTTTCAGAGACAATATAGCATTCTTCTTCATTGTATCCTTTAGACTACTTTCTGCACTCTTAGTTGGCTTTAATCTTGTTCATACAATTTTGAACGTTAACATACCTCATTACTTTCTTTGCTACTTTTCATTGGTCCATACTTGGATTACTTTGATATCGTCCTAACATTCCTATAACAAATGCAATATCGACCTTGTGTAGACTTGCTTCCAACAGCAGATCCATATGGAATGTTTTTCATTTGTTCCCTTTCCAAATCATTTTTCGGGCATTGGTTCAAATTGAACCTATTACCCTTCACAATGGGAGCTACACTTGGTGAACAATCTTTCATCCAGAATCTCTCTAAAACTTCGTTGATATAGGTTTCTTTAGACAAACCCAAAATTCCTGGTAATCTGTCTCCATGAATCTTAATGCCAATAACATAAGATGCCTTACCCATATCCTTCATATCAAAATGTTTAGAGCGGAATTGTTTCACTTCATGCAACAAATCTTTATCATTGGTTGCAAGTAAAATGTCATCTACTTATAAAACAAGAAAATCTTACTCCCACTAACCTTCTAGTATATACATTGATCCATGAGATTTTCAACAAATCCAAATGAAGAAAATTTCATGGAATTTTAAATACCATTAATGGGATGCTTGTTTTAAACCGTATATAGACTTCTTAAGCTTACATACCAAGTGCTCACCATCATCAGATGGGAATCCTTTAGGTTGTTTCATATAAACCTCCTCATCTAAATCTCCATTGATAAATGTTGTTTTCACATCCATTTGTTCTAACTTAAGGTCAAAATGGGCTACTAATGCTAAAATAATATGTAGAGAATATTCTTAAATACCGAAAAAAGGTCTCCATATAATTAATTCCCTCTTTTTGAGTGAATCCCATAGCCACAAATCTCGCCTTGTATCTCTCAATGTCACCTAGCGAGTCTTTCTTAGTCTTAAAGACCCATTTACAACTAATAGCTTTGGCACCACGGCAACTCAACAAGATTCCAGACTTCGTTACTCTTTATGGAATTCATCTCTTCTTTCATGGATTGTACCATAATTCTGACTCTTTACAACTCATGGCCTGTGAAAATGATTCAAGATCATTTTTAACTCTAATATTGTGGTTATGTTCTTGTAAATACACTTCATAATCACTAGGAATTGCTGACCTTTTGGTTCTAGTAGATTTTCTTAATGTTGTAACATCATCTTCTTGAGAAGCTAGTGGTTCAACTGTTTGTTCAGAAAATTTTGGAGATTTCTGAATTACCTGATCTACTTGAACATTGTTAGCAGCTTGTAGAATTTCAATGATTGGTCATTCAGCACCTGTTTGTACTTGAGGGGTTCTATGAGCTATGACTAATATGTCACTCGAAGTAGAAGGTTGATAATCCAAATGATCATTCTCAAGAACTTTGTTCCTGGTTTGACCACTACCACTAACCAAGTCATTCTCAAAAAACTTAGCATTTCTTGATTCCACAATCCTAGTGATGTGAGATGGACAATAAAATATGTATCCCTTGGACCTTTCGGCATATCTAATAAAATACCCACTAATGGTCCTTGGGTCCAACTTCTTCTCTTGTGGATTATAGATTCTCATTTCAGAAGGACATCCCCAAACGCGCATATATCACAAACTTGGTTTCCAGCCTTTCAATAGTTCAAATGGCGTTTTTGGGATAGTTTTAGTTGGAACTCAGTTTAATATATACGCAGTTGTCTTAAGTGCTTCAGTCCACAAGGATTTAGGAAGATTAGAGCTACTAAGCATGCTCCGTACCATGTCCAATAATGTTCTATTTCTTCTTTCTGCTACACCATTTTGGACTGGTAAACCAAACATGATATATTAGGCAACTATCCCATGATCTTGAAGAAACTTAGCAAACGGACCAGGTGCTTGTCCATCATCCGTGTATCTATCGTAATATTCTCCATCTCTATTTGATCTTACGATCTTAATCTGCTTCTTTTCTACTTCAACTTTAAAGGTTTTAAAGGCATCCAACACTTCACGCTTATTATGAAGCAAGTAGAGATACATATATCGAGAGTAATCATCAATAAAGGTGATGAAATATTTTTTACCATGCGAGTCCATGTCTGCACTACATATAGTAGTATGTATGATTTCTGATATGTCCGAACTCTTGTTGGCACATTTATTGGATTTGTTGGTCTACTTTCCCTTAATGTAGTCTACACATGTATCACAATCAGTGAAATCTAGAGTACTAAGTACCCCATCATTCACTAATCTTTTGATTCTATCTATATACATATGTCCTAATCTCCGATGCTACAACATAGAGAAGTCTTCATTAATATTACATTGTTTAGTGCCAGTATGAACATGCATTAGTTATAAGTGATATTTTTTTGTAAATTAATACGAAAAAAACCATCAGACAAAGTACAATTCCCAACATAATAAAATTATGTAATAAACTAAATGACGTGTTTGAAAAATTAAAGGAATATCCCAAGGGTGTACAAGTCTAGAAATAGAAATAAAGTTTGTGAAAAACTTGGAGCATAAAAGGTCCTATCCAATTTCAAAACAAAGGCACTACCCAAAGTTAAAATGCATGTTCATATAGCCTCCACATGTGAGCCTATCTTGTTTCCGAATAAGATATTTTACTCACTTCCCACTGGCTTCCTTAGGTTTTGCATACCCTGCAAGAAGTTTGTAACATGGATTGTAGATCCAGAGTCAATCCACCAGTTGTTAATATTTACATTAACCATATTAGATTCATAACAAACAAATGAGGTTGGATTACCTTTATCTTCAAGCTATTTCTTAAATTTAGCACAATATTTCTTCATGTGTCCCTTCTTTTTATAGAAGTAACACTTGGCCTCTTTCTTAATATCAGCTTGGGTTGGTATTTTACCTTTTCCCTTCTGATTGGCTTGAGCTTTCCCCTTCTCACGGGTTGTAGTCAACATTACAATGTCACCTTGTTCCATTATTAGTCTCCCTTTTTCTTGAACATACATAGTCATAATTCATTTATTGACCATTTATCCTTATGTGTGTTGTACGAGATTTTGAAAGGTTTGTACTGTTGTGGGAGAGTATTCAAGATATAGTGCACGATGAAGGATTCAGACATCTCAACCTCGAGTTTCTTAAGTTAAACTGCAATATCTCTCATCTGCATGATGTTCTCATGCACACCTTTTACACTGGTAAGCTTTAGGGATGAAAACTTCATTATAAGGGTGTTTGCTAATGTCTTATCTGAAGTGACAAATTGATCATTAGTGGATTTTATCAAGTCTTGGACTTTATCATGCTGATCGACGGAACCATGTATACCAACAAAAATTTTAGTCTTTATGAAGATCACACTGAGGCGATTAGATCGCTCCCATTTTTCATAAAGCGTGATGTCTGCTGCAGTACTGGTATCAGTGATTTTAGGTGGTTCGTCTCTCCTAATAGCATAATCAATATCCATCCACCCTAAATGGAGAAGAATTCTCTCTTTCCATACTTTATAGTTATCACCCCTTAATTCGGGAATATCACAACGAATATCAGAGAAATTAGTAGGTTGTGAAGTTGCATAATATTAAAAAATGCTTATGCTAAATTTGAGGCTTTATTGATTAGATTCCATGTTTTACCAATGTAAATCATGATAAAATGAATATAATGACATTAAAATTGCCTGTGGGCTGAGTTTTTTTATTCAAGCATATTCAATTATCCCTTATGATAGAATTATCAAATTATGTACTTAATTCATATTCAGTTACATTATGAAAATAATTTGATAGTCTATCCTAAAACCAACTTTACAATAAAACTATCACATTATGCACTTATTCATAATTCACGTGGGCATATTATGAAATAATTTGATATTTTATTCTAATTAAACATATAAATATAATAAAAGTTCCAGTGGGATAAAATTTATTGTATTAAGTATAATTAATTACAATTTAATGTCCTTAATCCTTATGTGATCCCCATCTCAATATATAATTCTATTTAATTAAAAATGTTGTGGCTAATCCATATATAAATAAAACTATATAGATCACCAAACATTATTCTTTTATGCATAAACAATTAACTCAATATGAGAATAATAGCATAATTTAAACTAACATGTTATGATTATGCACAAAATATTCTCAAAGACATTACAATTGCATAAAATTTAACTTTTCTAAAATTGCATGTAATGATTTAAAATGTAATTAATACATGCAAACAAAAAATGAGCATAATTCATAATTTAATACATTCTAAAATTGCATATTTTATTTTAAACATAAATAAATATAATATCTATTCCCAAGAATTAAATTGTGCACAATTATCCCAAATATAAACACGCGTCCAAGAAATAATATTGTCCAGCAGTACAAGTGAATATTCTGGTCCAACTCAAAAATGCATATTATTTCCAAAATGGCCCTATATGTCCAACAAATAATCTTCAAAATTCAGCCCTTTACACGTGTACGATCTGGCCCAGTTATAAATTGCACAAGGAAAATTGGCTTTTTGAAGATAATATAGATTATGATCCAATAAACAATTGGATATGATAATCAAATGATCCAACAATTGATTCAAAAAGGGAATGGTCAATTTATACATATATTAATGGCTTCACAAATATGGCCCAGTAAACTAAATATCTTAACATTGACTACAAAATGGAAAAATACGTATTTGAAAACAATACACCAACAGTGTCATCTTCAACCTCACGCCTGGTAAATTTTGGCATGGTTCTGCCCATTTCAAATTCAACCCTCCCAAATGAAAATCTCAAGTTTGCAATCATACAGAAGTTATAAAATTGATTTTCTTGAGAAACTTGAAAATGGATTTCAAAAAAAAAAAAAAAAAATCGGCCGGAAATAAGTTTTTTATTTTTTTAGATTGCTCCATAAACATCAAGGCAAAGGTTATGGGATGGCTTTGATACCAAATGTTAGACTAAAAATCGATCAAATACATAAGACGGAAAAACATATCGAGAAAATTGAATGCCCATAGATCTCTTCAATCCGAGTGGTTAATAATGCCCGTAAGTATGATGATATTGGGCTATGCAGCCCTTTTATGTGGATCATTATTATCAGTAGCACTTCTAGTCATTGCAAACAGAAAGTTTTTTTTTACAAGTAATCATTTATTAAATTTAAATGGGTCATTTTTCTTTGGTGAAATCGAATACATGAATGAAAGAAGAAATGTTTTACAAAATACTTCTTTTTTTTCTCCGAAGAATTATTACAGGTCGCAATTTATTCAACAATTGGATTATTGGAGTTATCGGGTTATTAGTCTAGGATTTATCTTTTTAACCATAGGGATACTTTCTGGAGCAGTATGGGCTAACGAAGCATGGGGATCATATTGGAGTTGGGACCCAAAGGAAACTTGGGCATTTATTACTTGGATCGTATTCGCGATTTATTTACATATTCGAACCAATATAAAATGGAAGGGTATAAATTCCGCAATTGTGGCGTCTATTGGCTTTCTTATAATTTGGATATGCTATTTTGGGGTCAATCTATTAGGAATAGGGCTACATAGTTATGGTTCATTTACATTAACATCTAATTGAATTCAAAAGGATTCAAAAAAGACTCTTACGAATACGAATAGAAAAGTGTACAGTGCATATGAGATAAAAAAAACTTTGTGTGGACTGATGAGAACCCTCTGAATCAAATATTGTAGTGATTCACAGGGTTCGCGCCGATTCAAATTCATTTTTTTTACTTAACTTAAGAAAAGAAGAAAAAGCCTTCTTTTTTTCATTGTACAACGAAGGATTAAAAAAAAATCATAGGATTTTTTTTATTCATCAAAACTATCTATAAAAAGAATTAGATAGAATAACTTCGACCTTGTCAACTGATAGTGAAAGAACAAAATCGGGGTACATACCAATACCATACCTTCAGCCATTGGTGTCCTTCCACAAGCTTTCCTTTGTACCAGGTATGGTGCTTCCAAGCTCTCAACACTCCTTAATTGATGGTGTATCTTGTATTTTCGATGGTCGAGCTCAGGGACCAAACCCATCCCTTTATATAGCTACAACTCTCATCAAGTTATGGCTTAAGTTATCAATTTTTTCAATCAATGGTGGAATTAAAACTCATAATGTTGAAACTGAGACTCCATGAATGTTGGACCATCAAAATGATCGTTGAAGCCTTGGGAATGGGAACGGTCTGGAATGTGAAAGGTCTACAAATCAAACCAAAAGTAGAATTGAAAATAGATCGATACGGTCGTGATTTCTTTTTTCAAATCTAGTAACAAAAGAGTATATCTCTTCAATTACTGTTCGGTTCAACGATTATGGTGACTTTTGTCCACACCTAATCAATTCAATTACTCTATATTGCTAGTCGATCGTGCTACTTTACTAATTTGCTACGTAATTTTGAAAATCCCACCATCTTAATAATGTTTTGCACTTAAATTATAGACATAATATTTTACACATCTGCCCTCCAAAACAAACTCAAAAAGATATAAAGAAGAAAATCACGAAAACTCTTTTAATTTCATCCAATTATCAATTTTTTGTCCTTTATTTTTTAATTTCATCCAATTGCATTCAAAACTTCTTCCAATTGATTGATTGCAACCCCGAATGATGTTCAAGTGGTGAAATTAATCTCCAATTAAGCTCGAAATCAACTCTTTTTTGCATCAATTGCTCTCAACTTCGACCTTCTATTACAAATCACATAATTAGGTAACAATTCACTCAAATTAGTTATAATTTATCAAGATTAAAAGCAAAATGTAAAATACACTTATCAACCATGTGTCCTTTATCCTGAATTTCATGAACGTCTTAAGTAGCTAGTCAAGACACTTTAATACCCTGTTTGGTTTGGATTAAAATCCAATTGAAATCTCAAGTGAAAGTTAGTAATTAATTTTGACTACACATTTCATGGAATTCACAACTTTTCAACCACACATTGCATCAACTGTTATCAAAATTTACTAAAAATTGATCTTAATCTCTACAAAAATGGGGGCTAAAGATGATACTATCCTTGAAGTAGTCCATAGAAATCTATTTAAGTCTAATAAAAGAAAGGTTTCTTATCATTTCGCTTCTTGTTACATATACCAAACATAGCTTCCTCGTGACAACATATTTAGGCCTATTTTTTGCAGATTATTTTGGCAAGTCTTTGATTTTCTTAATAGTCTTTTATGTTAATAAAAGGAGGAGACTAAAAAATATTATTGTTGACACACTAAAAGTGCAGCCCAAGATTAAAGGCCCAAGGTGTGAAGCCGAATTCAGAAGTCCAGGATAAAGGCCTAGATAGAATTGTTGATGAATCTAATAAAAGCCCAAAAAGCATCATCGCCCAAACTTGCAAGACGCCTAGAGGCTGAGCGAATGAGGTGCCATATGATTGCCCAGAGTGATAGTCCGATCATCGCCCAAACCGTCAAATCACCTAGGAGTTAGATGAATCTAAGGCGTTATGGTCATCTAATCTAACAGTTATGGAAGCAGGTATTAGACAAATTCGACATACCCCACGATTCAAAGATGGGCAGTTAAAAGGCAAAAGTAATGGCAACGGCTATGAGATAACCTCTCCCCAACAAGTCGGTCATCATGAAGAAAGTGGATAGCTACAGAGTAATTGAGTAGTTCCAAGCAGTTTTACCACCCAAAAGTTACCAAGAAAATATAAAAAGGAAATGAAGATATAGAATAAAGGACCCCGAATCAAAAACTCTCAATAGAGAATATGTAATTTCTGTTTCTTAGTGTAACTTTAAAATTCTTCTTTTAGTACTTGTGTGCTTGCGCCCCTTTGAGGTATTTTGTTTGTTCCCAATTGTAAATATTTGCCAATAAAACACCCATTTTTGGGATTTCGTCTCAAGAGGTCTGTTCCTTACACAATCGCCTGATCCCTTTTTTAATTGTTAGCGACAAAACCCGTGAAACAATTTGGCATGCCTAGTGGGACATTGGTGTTTGGTAAGTGAAGATACAAAAAGTGAGACATTATGCCTCATAAGAATTCGGATAACGAACCAACAAGTCAATGAGTAGTCTAGTCAGTGATCGAGCGATATGAGGATCAGCAAAACTCTCCAAAAATAGATGGACAGAGTCAGAGCAGTCACAGTCGTTACGAGCTAATGACAGAGTTGAGTCATCGCACCATGCCTGCATTGCTTGGGAAACTCACGCAGGATGTCGTTGAACAGGTAAATTTACGAAATGTTCACAATATGGAAAGATTTACCCAAAATTGGAATGTACACTATGACAATATGGCTAAACAAATAAGTATGTTAAACGAAATCATGAACAAGTTAGTAAGCCAAATATGTCAATCCGTTGCACCCATAGGGAGTCACTTTCAAACCAGGACGACAGTGGCACATACTTCACCACATAATTTCCCTGGTTTGAACTCAGTTCAAAGTTTAGAACCACCTTTCGGTCCCTCTACTTCAAACCAAGTAGGGAATAAAGCGCTAAATTTGAATGGTTATAACGTGACTACAAACATGGGGAGTAATCCAAATGTAAGAGATAATGTCTCGAACAATGGACAGAGTACTTTACGTGCTAATGATGTGTAAAATACTCATTTTAATAGTCATAGTGGCCCAAATAATGGCACTTTTATGGCCAACCATCAGGCCTCACATAAATCAACCAGTAAATCAACTCGTGGCACTTTTATGTTGAGGAATCAAATCATGGAGATAGTGCAGGATCAAAGGGCTGTGGGGATACGTCCTGTTATTAGGTTGACCTACACAAAACCATATTCTGATTGGGTAGATCAAGCATATCCATGGCCTAAAGGGTATAAAGTGCCAGAATTTTCATTGTTCACTAGGTTAGGAGAAGTGTCTAATCTAAAACATATAGGGTGATTCACACTGCAAAGTGGTGATGTGAATGATTATCATAAATTGAGATTGTTCCCTAGTTCGTTAACATGAGTAGCTTTTTCCTGGTTCATTAATCGCCAGCAAATTCTGTTCAAACATGGCAACAAATGGAACAGTTATTCCATGCTCAGTTTTATAAAACTGAGTCTGAAGTCACTCTGGCTGATTTGGTGAATCTACGTCAAATGCCCAACGAATGGGTAGAAAGTTTCCTTCAAAGGTTCAAAACAGCTAGGAGTAAATGTTGTGTACCTCTGCCTGAGAAGGAATTTGTTAAAATCGCTCAAAATTGTTTAAACTTTGACTTAAAGAAGAAATTCCAGGATAGGTAGTTCTCCGATTATTCCAACTTAACGCGAATATAATTAGGTATGAGTGGTTGATAAGAGAAGAGGAACAAATGAATAATTCTAATAAAAGGACTTATTACAAAGACCCAAACTTCAAGATTCATACTGTCAGCGATGAATATTACGATCAAACTGAAATATGTTTGGCCGAATTAGTCAAAAAAGATGTATGCGCTTGTCCCATAATGGCTAAACCTAGAGCGCCGGGCAAGGAAAAACCTGTAAGAGGTGAAAACAAAAAGGCTAGGACGTTTTCGTTCGATGTTACTAAAGCTGACCTTATATTCGATAAATGATATAAGGATAAGTAAATAAAGTTGAGCGATAAGCATAAATTGCCAGACCCTGAGCAAATTAAGGGTAAAAATTATTGTAAATGGCATAATGCATGGTCACATATGACTAATTATTGTTTGGTTTTTCGCCATGTATTATAGGATGTCATTAAGTCAGGACGAATCACGTTCAAAGAAAAGAAGAAAATTGCAGTGGATGAAAACACGTTCTCACAGCCACTTGGAGAGAATATGGTGACAACCGATTTCAAAAACAAATTGCCAAAATTCAAATTTGTGATTGATGATGGAGAAGAAGACTTCAGGCCACATCCCAGCGTTTTTGAACGTATCAAAGGAAAGGAATTTAAGAGGGATGAAGACGTCTTGTGTGCAAGATGCAAAGAAAAGGTGAGAGTAAATACAAGACCACCAAAGATATGGCAACATCACCAAAGACCACCAAAGATATGGCAACATCACCATCGCCCTGATTTTGTTTCAAATGCTCAGCCTGTTAGAGAGCAAGGTACGTCGTTCTATATGGGATCGCCTTTGGAGATGCAGTTCAGGCCAATCAATCAGGGAAGACCATTCATGCCACAACCTCGCCAACCAAATGTGTGGCATTCGTTCCAGTATAATGCATGAAGGGTAATACCTTTTAACGAGATGACTAGAACTCAACAGAGGCGTTTTCAGTGCAATTATGGACGAATGATGAGGCAACAACAGGGATTACCATGTCCTAAAGTGCCTAAACTTCTCAAAGTAGCCGATCAGAATGTCCTCGAAGACAGTGAAGAGACCGGTACAGGTGAGTCAATGGAAGAATTGCCAGAAAGTTTGTATGGGAGATCGAGGTTTGAGCGAGACAAAAGGGATGAAGAAGATCCGAATCAGCCCCTTACTATCCAATTCGGTACGTTACCTTCTGTCATGGATAATAACTATTTACTAGCTAATGAGTTCAAAAGTAAAGGAAAACAAGAGAAAGAAATAAGGATAACGAAGAAGAAACATGTGTACTGGAATGTGACGAATGCTAAACATCTAAAGAGGCATACGATGGGGAAGAGGATGATCGTATGACTGACATTGAAGAGGAAATTGATCTGGAAGCAGAGAGAAGAAAAAGAGGAGTGTCGCGCAATACCCTGTTGAAGCAATTACATCGAGAGGGAGTTCATGAAGTAGACTTGTTGGGAGAGCCATCTAAGCATTCTTTCGATTTTTATGTGCTGTACGGGACGCCCAAGACGAAAAAAAGAGTACCTCGCTCTGAAAAGTATGGGTCACCTCCAAGAATAATGCATTCTCCCACAGGTTGGGTAACTGGAGAAGAAGCATTAGAAAAGAAAAAAGAAAAAGCCTAAGAAGAAGGAACTCGGTGCGACATGTTACATGTTGATTTATCACAAAGAAATAATTCAACAGAGGACAAATAGGAGGTAGAAATAAATACTGCTGAAAAGGTTATCTTCAAAAGGCTGGCCATGAAATTAACCAAACACTTGAGGCCATTGTATGTAAAGGCTTTAGTCAATGGAATACCTGTGGCAAAAGTGCTCATTGATAATGGGGCAGCTATAAACACTATTTCGTCCAAAATGATGAGGAAGGTTGCCAAAACAGAGAGTGATATGATTCCAACAGAAGTTATTCTCGCGTGTTTCAATGGGAAAACAACTTCGGCTAAATGAGTTATACCACTTGACATAACAGTAGGAACAACCATCAGGACTACAGTCTTCTTTGTAGTAGATGGCCCTACTAGTTACAATGTATTACTAGGAAGGGATTGGATCCATGGGAGTCATTGCATACCTTCGTCGCTCCACCAGTTCTTGGTTTTTTGGAATGACAAAGGCGAAGCAGAAGTGGTACAGGTAGATCATAGACCCTTTGTGGCAGAAGCAAACTCAGCAAAAAGGTTTATGTACAAAGGGAATTATGGGTCTGTCAGGGTGGTCCAAGATAGAGAAGAAACTCAAATTGTTGCACAAAGTGAGGAGCCATTTTCAGTTATTGCACTTACCGAAATGTTCAATCAAATGAGACCAAAATAGTGACCTTAGAAGAGCCAGTGATTGGCAAAAGGCTAATCAAAGAACTTTAGATGAGTTTTCAACAACAGAGGCAAATGGCCGACATCCAGACCTTTAAAGTCAAATTAATGGCTTTCAGTAAAGAATGTAAGAACATGATAAAAGAAGAAGCAGCGCTAAAAGCACTGGGAAACAAATTAGCATTGTTCAAGATGGAGCAAACTATTCGCCGAGAAGTTAATAAGGTGGATTGTTTAGAGGAGGAAACGCCTATAAGAAATGTGGATGATGAAGTAATGAGGATCACCAATCTTAGATATGCTCAAGCAAAGGACCCTCTAATCAAGGTGAATATTGGTGATGAAAAGGAAGACCGCCCAACATTTGTTAGCCAAATACTCACTCAAGAGGTTAGTGATAAAATAATCGCCTTATTAAAAGAATACAAAGATTATTTTGCTTGGGAATATGAACATATGCCTGGCTTAGATAGAAATTTAGAGGAACATAGATTGCCAACTAAACCAAATTTTAAGCCTCATAAGCAACCCCCTGGCCTTTTGCTCTCAATGTACTTCCTGAAATTAAGAAAGAGATAGAGCGATTATTAAAAGCAGGTTTTATTAGAACGGCCAGGTATGTTGAATGACTATCTAATATAGTGCCAGTACTAAAAAACGAATGGCAAGTTAAGGGTGCGTATAGATTGCAAGAATTTGAATTTAGCCACGCCTAAGGATGAATATCCAATTCCTACGATAGATTCTTTAGTAGACTCGACTGTTGGGCACGTAATATATTCCTTTATGGATGGGTATTCGGGATATAATCAAATTTACATAGCTGAGGAAGACGTACACAAAATTGCCTTTAGATGTCCTGGATCTTTAGGATGTTTTGAGTGGGTAGTCATGCCTTTTGGTTTAAAGAATGCAGGGGCAACTTATCAAAGAGTGATGAACTTGATTTTTCATGATATGATATGTAAATTTGTAGAAGTCTACGTAGATGATATTGTGGTCAAGTTCGTTAAAGAAGAGAACCACTTTGAACAACTTAGATGTTCATTTGAGCGAATGAGGCAGCATAAACTAAAGTTAAATCCCTTGAAGTGTGCATTTGGTGTTAATGCAGGAAATTTTCTCGATTTTTTAATGCACAAAAGAGAGATTAAACTGAATAAAAACAAAGCGAAAGTCATTTTAGAGGCTAAGCCTCCTAGTAATAAAAAAAGAGTTGCAAAGGTTCCTAGGCCAAGTAAACTTCTTAAGATGCTTTTTATCTAATTGCGCAGGGTGAACAAAAGTTTTTTCACCTCTTTTAAAGCTGAAAAGTCAGGACGAATTAGTTGGGAAAGAAGAGCATCAAAAGGCTTTTGAAAACCTGAAGGTATATTTAACAAATCAATCGGTATTGGTGTCCCCAATCCAAGGACGACCATGAAGTTGTACGTATCAGCTGAACAAGGATCGATAGCCGGGGATGGTCACACAAGAAGACTAATTTGGTAAAGAAATGGCGATTTACTATTTAAGTAAACGATTGACAAAATGCGAATGTAATTATTCTGCCATTGAGAAATTATGTCTCGCGTTATATTTCACATGTACAAAATTAAGAGCCTATTTACGGCCCGTAACAGTTTATTTGATTTTTAAAGTAAATTTGTTTAAGTACATGTTCTCTCGCCCTATTTTGCATCAGAGAGTAGTCCTTGGACTTTAGCGTTGTTAGAATTCAAAATAAAGTATATACCCCAAAAGGTAATTAAAAATCAGGCTTTGGCTAATTTTCTGGCCAATCATCCATACCTTGACATGCCTGAAGAAATTGAATTGGAAATCGACTCATTTGAATTGAAACCATGGATCTTATACTTCGATGGATCAAAAACTTCCAAAGAAGCAGGGGTATGAGTAGCTTTAATAAATCTTTTAGGAATTTGTTACAATTTCGCATTCGCTTTGGATAGGATGTGTACTAACAATTAGGCCGAATATGAAGCCTTAATCGTGGGTTTAGAATTGATGATAGATATGGAAATAAAGAATGTGATTATTAGGGGCGATTCTCAACTGGTAATTTACCAATTGATTGGTAACTATAAATGCCAAAGTGGTTCCATTATAAGTCAATACGAAATTGCCCAAAAATTGTTCGAAGAATTCGATCAAGTAGAGCTTCAACGTGTTAATAGAATATACATGACATAGCGAATGAGTTGGCCCAAATGCCATCAGGGTATTCGAAGGTGCTAAATTGGGAGTCTACCTGTGAATATAGAGTAATACTGCCCATAGTCCAAAGAAGGGCGAGAAAGGTAGAGGTTCAGTATATAGAGGATGAAGATGCAATGGATTGGAGAGAGGAGATTAAAGGGTTCCTTAAAGAACCTAATGAATGATGTAGTAGAAAAATGAAGTTACATTTACTAAATTATATGTTGATAGATGAAGAGTTGTTTAAGAAACCTAATGGTATATTATTAAAATGTGTAAGTTTGCAGGAAGCTAGAACAATTGTGGCTGAGGTGCATAAGGGAATATGTGGGGTACATCAAGACGGCCAAAAGATGCGATGGCTAATTATTAGAAATGAATATTTTTGGCCCAAGATGGAAGAATCATGTGTTCAATATGCAAAGAGTTGTCTAGCATGCCAAAAATATGGTCCAATACAAAGGGCACCTGCAAGAAAGATGGCATCCATTATCAAGCATTGGCCGTTCAAGGGTTGGGCGATAGACTTGATAGGGAAGATTTATCTCCCATCATCCAAACAACATACATTTATTATAGTTGCGATAGACTTTTTCACTAAGTGGGTGGAAGCAGTACCTTTAAAGGAGATCACCCAAAAGAGTGTCATAGAATTTATTCGTGATCATATTATTTATAGATTTGGGATTTCACAGACTTTGATGGTGGATCACGGAACTTCCTTGAATGGAGATCAAGTGAAAGAATTCTTGAATAAGTTTGGAGTTAAGTTAGTAAACTCCACACCTTATTACGCTCAATCTAACGGGTAGGCAAAATCTTCTAATAAAATTCTAAAAACTATCATAAGGAAAATGATAGATGAAAATGCCAGAAATTGGCAAGAATGTTTGAACATGGCCTTATGGGCTTATAGAACGTCACCCTGTTCAAGTACCAAAATTACTCCTTTCCAACTTACTTATGGACATGAGGCTATTTTGCCTATGAAAAAGGATGTGCAGTCAATTAGAGTGCGCTGGCAATATAAGTTAAGTGATGAGGAGTATACTGAATCACTAGTTCAAAACTTGTTGGAATTGGACGAGTTAAAATTGGACGTCCTAGATAAGTTGCAAGTTCAAAAATAAAGAATGGCTAAGTCTTATAATAAGAAAGTCATAGCCAAATCTTTTAGTCTGGGCAAATTGGTTTGGAGGACGATACTTCCCTTGGATAGCAAGGATCCAAAATATGGCAAGTGATCGCCCAACTGGGAAGGACCATATAAAGTAAAAAGCGTGTTGCCTAATGGGGCTTACCACTTGGAGGATTTAGACGGTACTGAGAATGTCAGATTTATTAATGGTAAGTACTTGAAAAAATATGTTCCTTCTTTATGGAAAAGTGAACAAGTAAAAGCATAAGTAGTACGATTGCGTTGAGCGATTGTAAATGAATAAACTGGACGATTACGTTCAAATAAGCCAGAAAACAAAATGCGTTCGAAATAAAATTCTTTATTACCACATGTTTCTTACATAAGCTGCAAATTACAGCATGTTGTTATTTATCTTCTACTGACAACAACAAGAAAATAGTAGTTGCCCCTCTCGCACCCCTAAGTACATCGTTGCATTGTTTCTTATAAAATAAGAGAGACAAAATAGTGAAAATACAAGTAACCGCAATTTAGAGCAGGCTACAAATTGGTTGTCGATCGATTGTGACAGAAAGAGTAAAACCGGCCGCCCTCGCCTTCCTAAATGCATTGCTACAGATGACAGGCATAGAGGCTGAGAAGTACTCTCAATAAGCAATTAGCCTTCAGCACCCCTTTAAGCACATCGCTGCAGCAGTAAGCAGTGAAGAACTTTGCCACTGAGGAAAACGCTTTCCGCAAGAGCGCAGGGAAGACATTCATTGGTCAAATACCATTTCCTATACCTCCCATACCAAGGTAACATCAAGAAAAGTGGCAAAAGGGTGGATCAAATGATCCATTTTTATGGAAGACGAGAGTCTTGATTAGTGGTGGAGATGCCAAATGATGGCAGGAATGTAGTCTTGAAGAAAAGAATGGAAGTGAGAATGATAGGCACAAGATACACACGCATTTATAGAGGTTTGAAGGTGAAAAGACAAAATATGAATGACCACATTCATGCTTAGCAAGTGAAACTGAATGGCCCAAAGTCTTGGAAAAGGATACGGAATACCAAGAGAAAATGTGCATGAATCTTAGCATAAAGCAATTGGATGCTTGAAGAGTTGACGATTAAGGAAAAAATGTCAATTAATGTACGAGAAGACAAAATAATCATTCATTAATAATGATGGATGCTATTACATTCAAAATTGGCAATAACAGTTAGTGCAAAATTACAAAAGGAAAGTTAAAACATTGAGTGTTTTAATTACAATTCGCCCCAAGCTGAACGCATTTTCTCCCTAAGTTTTCCCCCAGTCTTCGCTCTGTTGAGAAGAGGCGACATTCAAGTCAACTGCAAAATCCTCATCAACCTTCAGCCTTTATAATGCTCAACCAAAGACTTAGCTCGTTCAAACCCCTGGGAAGCATTGTACTTTTTAGCAGCCATTCTCACTCTGCAGTCATCCATCCTTGCTTGAAGCTCTTTCATCTCAGTGGCCAAACTTAACATCAAAGAGTCTTCAACCATAACTTCAGAAGAGATGTCGGTCAATTCAGCATTGGTTTTGTCAATCTCTTGAATCAAAGACTCTTTCTCAAATACAACACGAAGGTATTGAGTACTCTTGGCCTTCAGTTCCACGTTCTTAACTAGCAAAGAGAGGATGCCGGAATGAACAACTTTCAACTTCGCTTTAAAGCCAGCAGAAACATTAAGTGACAGAAGTGAAAGTGCGTGTGCTAATTTTGCACTCAACATCTCAAACTTGTCCTTCTGTTTAGCAGCACTAGCTTGGCCAAGATCCATGTCCATGAAGGAAACGTACTCAAACAATGATTGTTTAAGAGACTTCATGTATTCATCCGAAAGGGCGGAAGATGGCGTAGAAGGTGACTAGGTGAAGCGGGGCGAGGTGTTTTTACTTGTTCCCAGGAGGTGAACAAGTCTTGGATGGAACGTATAATGTCGTCAGCTCCCTGCAAAGAAAGATGCCAACATTAAGGATTTTTCACTATAATAAACAAAGTAAGAATGAGAGTAAAGCACAAGGTTACCTCATCAGCAACATTGGGGACTCCCGGCATGCCACCAATCGTCTCCACAACTTGTGGAGATTTCCCTTTATTTGGGTGAGAAGATTCTGCCACACTAGGCAGATCCGTAGAAACATCTGCAAAATTCGAGAAGCAATGAATCAACAACCACTAGCACAAGAAAAGATAAAACATTAAAGTGTGCATTACCTTCTAGTTCAACACTTGGGGGGTTGACGCCCTAAGGAGAAGATGTCCTTTCTAGGGACAGTGGTGAAGATACCAGGACTAAGGATTTCTCTATCAGCATAGCCCATTCATCATCTGATTTGGGTAGAGCAGCCTCGATAGAGGGTGATGAAACAGAAGCTGCCAAAACTAGAGCCTTTGGGGGAGAAGTCGAACTCTTCTGGAAAATGCAGGTAAATCATTAATACACGGAGAAAAATGTTTCATGAAGTAAATAGACTTAATCACATTTTTCCTAATGATGAAATGAGCATCATCATCTTCCTACAAAATTGGAGAAGCTGAAGCTGGAGGCACCTTTGGCTGTAATAGCCTTGGGAGGTGGAGAAATATTTAGCAGAGCAGGGCGTTTGGTGCGAGCATGTGAGGAAGGAGTCCTACTAGACAAGGAGATATCAGGAAGAAGAGAAATAGAAGGAGTATCCGATTTATCCAGAAGGTAGAAGACAAGGTTAGCATCAGTTGTGAACAATCTGCGATTCACAGATGGCCACAGCTGGTCAAAAAAGGGGTGTGAAATAACGGTAGGATTGAAAGGAGCGTAAACAAAATCTTTAGTCAAGAGATTATTACGGGCATTAATGGCTTGTGCCTACTAATAGTATGAAAACGATCTATTAAATTCCTAGAGTAACAAGGGGGAACATGTCACATCTGGCCAAAACCAAGCTAGTGAGCAAAAAATTGGGGTGCATATATCTCAACCCCTGCCTTGGCATTTGTTCCCGTAACAATGTCGTGAAACAATTCTCTTCGTATCAAGAATTGAACCCAAATAGGCATGAAAGCGTCTACTTCAGCTAGAGTGGAAGGAGGTCGTACGTAAGGGGGAATTTGATGAGGAAGAAAAGGAAAAAAGGAAGGTGTTGAATCTAAAGTACAAAAGAATGTAAAAATATTCCTACTGGACATCTTTACAGGGCCTAATTGGTGAATAAGCAGCCCGTAACAACTAATTTCGCGAAGAGAGGATGGCAGAGCACCAAGTTGAGGAAAACAGGCTCTCAACTATAATTAAGTGAGCCAGAGAGGCCCACTGCCAGTAGGAGATGCACCACTTCTCAATTGAAATTGAATGGAGGCCATACCTCTATAAAAGGAAGCCAAAAAGAAAGAACATAAATTCAAAGACCTACCCCGAGCTAATTCATGCAATAAAAGCATATAGCTCATGGAGGGTTTCAGATTGGAAACACAAAGAACATATTTACAGAGTCAGGCCTGAAGGAAGGCAACACGCTCAGCATGGTTAGGCTCAGAAGTGGAAGTAGTATAAAGGCTTTGCATGTTTGAGTAAGAGTCAGTGATTTTTTTGTCAAATTTTGGGGTAACACCAGAAATCAAAATGCTAGGAAAAATAGTGTCGCCCAAAGGCGGAAGATTCACTAAGGCTCCAACATCCCTTAGAGTAACGGACATTAGGCCAAGAGGGCAAACAAAAACATTGTATTCAGAAGATCAAAAACTCAAGGCAATTGGAAAAAGTATTGAGTCATAAGTCGGGGGGAAAAGAGTAATTTCTAATAGGTCCAAAATCTTAGCAGGTTCAAAAATTGCTTTGGTGGGACCATGATTCACCATACGTGCATGCCATCTATGAAAAATAGGATCAATTTTTGGCCAAGTATGAATACCTTTATCTTGGATTGGCTTCAAGGGCAAGGAGTTCAGGAAAGGAGGGTCTTGAGAATGAAGGGAAAAATTGACCCATAGCCATTTGTCCAATAGCTTCAACATCATTGAATGATGGACCTAAGTATAACTCATTAAGATCATCGTTAGCCTGTGAAAGAAAAGTCGGATTTACATACGGCCTTGTAAGAAGATTTTGGAAATCTTCAAAGCTGAAAGAGTCATCAGAGCGAGTTTGTGAGGTCGCCATTGAATGCAGAATACAAGCTTGTTGAGGTTTGATTGAGAAACGTAGTAAGGAAGCAATAAGATGAACTGTGAAATGACGAGGAAGAAATGCAAAATATAACAACGTGATTCAGGAGCAGTGAAATGGCGAGTCTGTTGGGATTACAAAGGTTTATAGCGTTGCACCCCTTCAGAAAATAAAAATATATGATGATTAGAATTCTTGGGAATTTCAAGTGTTGTTGGAGAAATACAAAATGAATATGGTAAAGATTAATAATTGGTATTAATTTTGCCATATTGGGGGGTAATTGTTGACACACTAAAAGTACAGTCCAAAATTAAAGGCCCAAGGTGTGAAGCCCAATTCGGAAGTCCAGGATAAAGGCCTAGATAGAATTGTTGATGAATCTAATAGAAGCCCAAGAAACATCATCGCCCAAACTTGTAAGATACCTAGAGGCTGAGCGAACGAGGTGTCATATGATCGTCCAGATCGATAGTCTTATCATCGCCCAAACCGTCAAATCACCCAAGAGTTAGACGAATCTAAGGCGTTATGGTCATCTAATCCAGCAATTATACCATGGCTCCTAAATATGCATCTGGAGTTCAAAAAAAAAGAAGAGAGAAAGAGTAGAGGCATTAATTCGAAGTCAGACTGGAGATATGGATAAATATTTTAATAATAAGAAAAGAAAAGAGAATGAAGGTGTTGAGGAACAGAATCAGAATGATAATGATAATGTGGATGGACGGCGAGAGAACGAGGAAATGATTGAACCTGCCAATGTGGATGAACCAAAGCAGAATGCTGAAAATAATGTTCAAGATGAAGATTTAAATCAACCGAATTGCTTTACTTTGAATTTTGAGGATCCTAAAAATTGGAAGGACGTTCATATTGATCAAAAGACAAGGGATTTGTTAGTTGAAATGGGGCCAAAAAGAGTTGATGATATCTTTTTTCCCAAAGATAATGAAGGTAGACATTTTGATGAATCACAGTATAAGCGAGTACTTGTAAATGGGCAGACAACCGATAGAAGATGGTTAGTGTATTCGATTTCTTTAGATAAGATCTTTTTTGATGCAAGTTGTTTAAGATAGAAAAAATGATGAAAAGTATTGGTCAATTGGGTAATGACGGATACAAAGATTGGCATAATGTGCATCGACGACTTACAAATCATGAAGAATCTAAGGAGCATGTAAGTTGCATGACTAGTTGGATAGAACTGGAAAATAGGCTTCAAACAAAACATGTAATTGATGAAAGTGTACAATTGGCCATCAACAAAGAAAGAGAGCATTGGAAACAAGTGTTAACGAGGATAATTGCTATTGTGAAAAGGCTCGCTAAAAATACTTTGGCATTTCGAGGAGATTGTGGGCAACTTTATGTTGAGAACAATGGACATTTTTTTTTTGCAAATGATAGAAATGGTTGCTGAGTTTGATCCAATAATGAAAAAACACATTCGACGTGCTCAAGCATGTGAGATTCAGTATACATATCTTGGTCCTAAAATTCAAAATGAATTGATACAAACTTTGGCAGGCGAGGTCACAAGTGCAATTATCACAAAAGTGAAACATGCAAAATATTTTTCTGTCATACTTGATTGTACTCCAGATGCGAGTAATGAGGAGCAAATGTCTCTAGTAATATGATGCGTGGACGATGCAACAGACTTGTCGATGGTACAAGAATATTGGATTGAATTTTTGAAGGTGGATGATATATCAGGACTTGGTCTTTTCAATTAGCTTAAAAATGTGTTAACGAATCTTGAACTTGATATTGATAATATAAGAGGTCAAGGGTATGACAATGGAGCTAACATGAGCGGGAGATATAGAGGTGTACAAAAAAGGTTACTTGAAATTAATCTTAGTGCTTTCTATACTCCATGTGGTTGTCATAGCCTTAATCTAGCAATATGTGATATGGTAAGTTGTTGTTCTAAAGCTATGCCCTTTGGAGTGATACAACGTATCTACACATTGTTTTCTTCTTCTCCCAAACGATGGAAATTTTTTAAAGATAAGGTTGAAGGTCTTACACTTAAGCCATTGTCACAAACACGTTAGGAGAGTCATGTGGAAAGTGTTAAGCCGATAAAGGAGCAATGTGTATGAATAAAAGATGCTTTACTTGACTTGGTAAACATTGCTGAAGATGCTAACACGAAGAGTCACGCTGAATCCTTAGCAACACATGAACTTGAGAATTTTGAGTTCTTACTTGACATGGTCATTTGGTATAAGTTGTTGTATGCTATCAATACCGTGAGTAAATTTTTTCAAGTTGAAAACATGGATATTGATGAAGCCATCAAACTTTTAGAAGCGCTTATTTTGTTTCTCGAAAATTATAGAGAATTTGGATTTGCTAGTGCCATGGATGAAGCTAAACAAATGGTAACTAAAATGGGAATTGAAGCTGTTTTTCGAGAGAAACGCAACATTCGAAGAAAGAGGCCTTTCAATGAAAGTGGTATAGAAGAGGTAACACAATCAGCTGAAGAGTCTTTTCGAGTTAATTATTTTCTCTTTATAATTGATCAAACTCGATCTTCACTTCAAACTCGCTTTGAACAATTTAAACATTATGAAGATACATTTGGATTTTTGTTTAATTTGAAGAGGTTGAACAGTATGCATTTTGATAGTTTGTTGAAGTCTTGTATGAATCTTGAGCAGTATTTGAACCATATGGACATTCAGATATTATTGGTGATGACTTATGTACAAAGTTATTAGTTTTGAAGTGCTATTTACCTGTAGAAACAAAAAGAGCTATTGATGTGCTAAATTACTTGAAGAAAATGGATGGTTGTTTTCTAAATGCTAGCGCTGTTTATAAGATTTTGCTCACTATGCCAATTACAGTTGCATCAGCAAAAAAGAAGCTTCTCCGAGTTGAAATTGATCAAAACTTATCTCCGTTCAACTATGTCGTAGGAAAGATTGAATGGATTGACCATGTTATCCATTGAAAAAGAAATGGTTTAACAACTCGACTATACAAAATTGATTAATATTTTTGCCTTGAAAACTGCAAGACGAGTTATATTTAAGTGATCGATTAGAACATCTTTGTATTGTTACTTGATTGCAAAATAAATATTTTGAATATTTTAGTTTTACTTGTTGCTTTATTGTTGAATTTAAGTTAACAAATTTAGTTCTGTAAGTCTCTTTTAAAAGAAAATGATGAGTGCATGTTATGACTTGGGGGCCCAAATTTTGAAGTTCGTCTCAGGGCCCGCGAAACACAGGTACGACCCCGATAATAGTAATCACAAGAAAACAAAAAAATTGTTTCGCAATTCTCAATTTCATACTGCTTTTTTTATCGTCATCGATCACACCAGTATTTGTCCCTTCAAAGGGTCACCCCTGCATGTTGCACGATACTATTTTTTAGACGCTATAATATGTGCAAGTACACGTTGTTTCTGTTGCTATTATTTTAATATATAAAATATCTCACACATCACATTTTTATAACTAACACAAACATATTTTTCGATACTTCAAAATATTACACCTTGACATTAAAAAAAAAAAAAAACACGAGCAGGTGAATAAAAAATATATTAGGTGACAAGAAGCATGTGACAACATATACGAACTAGCGTAAAACATAGCGACTTAGCATGAAAACAAGGGTTAATTTATTTTTTGTCTGCGTACTTGTAGTAAAATCTCAATTGTGTCGCTCGACTTTAACTTGTCTTAATCACATAACTCAACTTGCACTACGTTAAAGTTGAGCGATCAAATTGAGTTTTTGCTAAATGTACAACGAACCTAATTGTTACAAATTAGATTTTGATCATCATAATGAAATTTCACTAAAAGTTCAGTGGTTAAATAAACCATGTTATCCATTCCTCGGTCTTTCATACGTTTCATTTCCTCGATCTTTCATGAATTTCATTTGGTAGCACTTTGGTTCTTAGTAGACAAATTACCAATTCTCTTTTTCCACATAGTTAGGGATTTTATTATTATTATTTTCATAATTGAGGTCAATGGTTCAATACTTATCACATTCCTCTTCTCCATTCTCCCCTTAAAAAAAGAAGGAAAAAAAAAAGAAAAAGAAAAAAATGCTTACCCTTATCTTTAGTTAACATGGTAAAATAATATAAAAAAAGACAATTTTATTCCACCCTCGTTAATTCCCCAAGGATTTCTTCTTTTTCTTTTTAATTTTTTTATTTATTTAGCCCCTGTTTGACACCCATTTTCTCATTCTCATTTTTCTACAGTACTCATTTTTAACTACACATTCTCCAAATAAAATAATATTACACATAAACCCAAAAATTCTCCTTACTTTTTAACCACATATTCTTCCATCAATCACTATTCAAAAAACAATTTCTTCCCAAGAATGGGTGTCAAACACCCACTAAATACTGTTTTTACTAAAAAGAAGTGTAAAATTGTCCAATGGGATATAATGAAATTGCAACACACATCAAATATAATGAAATTAATGAGGGTAGTAAAGACAGTAAGATTAGGGTCCTAATCTTTGATTTGCTAATTCACACCTAAACTCAGTGTTTTCACGCGTTTTTGCAACCCGCCAACAATTACGAGAAAGAGGGGTCAGACGATTGTGTAAGGAACAGACCTCTTGAGACAAAGTCCCAAAAAGGGGTGCGTTTACTAGTGAAGAATTACAACTGGAAAGTAGACAAAACGCCTCCAAGGGGCGCAAGCACACGAGTACTGAAAAAGGATTAAATTTAAACTAAGGAATAAAAGTTACATGATCTCTTGTAGAGAGTTTTTGATTCGGTCCTTTCCTCTATGACGTTACTTCCTTTTATACTTCTTGAGCATCCTTTGGTTATCGAAACTGCTCAGACTTGTTCCATATCATTCGCAACCGTCCACTCTTTTAGTGAGGAACCGCTTGTTTGGGGAGTAGTTGCTTAATAACCGTTGCCACTACCCTTGCTGCTTCCTGGATCGTGGGATCGTGCCGGGTTCACTTGCCAACCGCTTTCAGACTATATCCTTTAGACTTGTCTGATTCTGGGCGACTTGGGGTTCTGGGCGACAATGAGGCTATCGTCCTGGGCGATTGTGCAGTACTACCCTCGTTCGGCCTCTGGGCGTCCCACAATCTTGGGCGATGGTATTCCTTTGCTTTTGAGCTTCCAATATTCAGGCTTTTCCACAGGCCTCTAGCTTGGGCTTTTCTTCTTGGGCCTTTTAATTGGCTTCCGTTGGGTCTTTATCTTGGATTTCTCAATTGGACTTCCCTTTGATTTTGGGCTGCATTTTAGTGTGTCAACAATTACCCCCCAATATGGCAGAATTAATACTAATCATTAATTTTGCCATATTCATTCTGTATCTTTCCCGCAATATTTGAACTTCCAATCGTCGCTTGCGTTTTAGTGCCTGAAAGGTTGCGACGTTATAAACCCTTAAAACCCTAAAAGTACGCGGCATTCTTTTTCATTTACATCTCTGCGGCATTACGTCTTTCTCTCGCCATTTCACCGTCTCCCTTGCGGCAACCTTCGATTTAAACCAGACAATCTTCGAGAGCAACTCACTTTCGGTGCCATAATGACTACTTCTCAAACTCCTTCGGACAATGTTTTCAGTTTTGAGGATTTCCAGACCCTTCTCGCAAGACCATATGTGAACCCGTCTTTTCTTTCACAATCCAATGCTGACCGCAACGAGTTTTATCTGGGTCCGTCGTTTAATGATGCTGAAGCCGTCGAACGGGCTGCAGTCGGTCATTTATTCCCGTGCTCTGAAGATCTCCCTTTCTCGCAATCTTTGCCATTGAGGCCGATCCATGATAGAGGTATTCGCACTTGGCCTAAAACTGATGCATCTTTCCGTAGGTGGCATGCACGTATGGTGGCTCATGGTCCCACCAAATTAATTTTTGAACGTGCTAAAATCTTGGACCTATTGGAGATTACCCTTTTCCCCCCAACGTATGACCCTGTGCTTTTTCCAATCGCACTAAGTTTTTGGTCCCCTGAGTTCAATACC
The DNA here is from genome assembly GCA_019097785.1 of Fraxinus excelsior. NCBI lineage: Eukaryota > Viridiplantae > Streptophyta > Magnoliopsida > Lamiales > Oleaceae > Fraxinus > Fraxinus excelsior. The sequence goes on from CM032624.1 coordinate 23,898,399, forward strand.
TTTGTTTTTCCTCTTGGTCCCATGACCATTACTTTGAGGGACGTTGGGGCTTTGCTGAATCTTCCGCCTTTAGGCGATACTATTTTTCCTGGTATGCTAATTTCTGGTGCTGCCCCAAAATTTGATAAAAAACTTACTGAGTCTTATTCGAGCATGCATGGCAGTTATGTCACTGCTGTATCTGAACCTGGCCATTCTGAGCGAGTCGCTTTTCTCCAAGTCTGGCTTTGTAAATATATTCTCTGTGTTCCCAGCTTGAAACCCTCCATGACCTACCTGCCCCTATCTCATGAGTTGGCTCGGGGTAGACCTTTGAACTTATGTTCATTCCTCCTGGCTGCTCTTTATAGGGGCATGGCCATGCTCCAATTCCAACTGAAAAATAATGCATCTCTCACTGGCAGCGGGCCTTTATGGCTTGCTCAATTGTGGTTGAGATCTTATTTCCCTCAACTGGGTATTCCACCTTTTCCTCCCCGTGAGGTTACCTGCTATGGGCTTTTTATTCATCAACTGAGCCCTGTAAATATGTCTATGAGAGACGTTTTCACTTTCTTCCACACTTTGAATTCAACCCTTTCGTTCTTCCCTTTTTCTTCTGAGCAAATTCCTCCTTTTGTACGGCCTCCTTCTACTTTGGCCGAGGCGGATACATTTCTGCCTGTTTGGGTTCAATTTTTGGTAGGGAGAGAATTGTTCCATGACATTCTGATAGGAACCAATGCTAAGGCGGGGGTAGAGATATATGCGCCTCAATTTTGTGCTCGCCAGCTTGGTTTCGGCCAAATGTGGCCTATCCCTCCTTGCTACTCTAATAATTTAATGGATCGCTTCTACATCCTCAACAAAGCAGGAGCCCAAGCCATAGACGCCCGTAATAAACTTTTGGCAACCGGCTTTACTTTTGCTCCCTTCAATCCTACTGCCGTTACTCATCCTCTTTTTGACCAACTGTGGCCATCAGTGAAGCAAAGGTTGTTTTCAACTGATGCGAATCGCGCTTTCCACCTCCTGGATAGACAGGGTACTGTTCCCATTTCCACTGCGTCTCCTTCTCGTTCTACGCGCTCTGCTCTTTCATCCCCAACTTCGAAGCCTACCGTTTCTAAAGGTGCTCCCAGTCGCAAACGGCCGGCTGCGACCGTAATATCTCTGCAGGATGATGATGATGACGATGCTCCCCTCATCGTAAGGAGAAAGGTAACTGAACTTCACCTACTGCACAAGTTGTTTCTTTTCATGCGATAATGATTTGCTTTTAAAAAATCTTTCCAGAAGGATTCAACTTCCCCTTCCAAGGCTATAGTTTTGGCAGATTCTTCTTCATCCCTTCTCGTCAAGGCTGCGTCGCCCAAGCATCAAGCTCCAACAACATCATCATCAGCCAATCCCCTTCCTCAGGGTGTCGACCCCCCAAGCGTGGACCTAGAAGGTAATGCTTACTTTTGATGTCTTGGCCTTTCTTTATCGCTGCTGTCTCATTGATTTACTGCGGTATGAAATGTGCAGAGATTCTTGTGTCTTCGTCCGGTGGGGAAGGTCCTTCTTGCCCAGCTAAAGGGCAATCTCCTCAAGTGATGGCAGAAATAAGGGGAGCGCCTGAATTTCCAACCACCGCCGATGAGGTCTTTTTACTACGCTCTGATCTCTGATTTTGCTTTGTTGTGTAGAAAACCTTCAATATTGGTAACTTCTTTTTGCAGGAATCTGATAGCATTCTTAACTCTATCCAAGACTTACTCACCTCTTGGGCGCGCATGAAAACATCTTCTGCATCATCTTCCATTCCTGCGAACGAGAACATGACACTTCTCAAACAGGCATTGTTTGAGTATGTTTCCTTCATGGACATGGAGATCGGCCGTGCCAGCGCTGCTCAGCAAAAGGCCAAGCTAGATATGTTGAGTGCGAACCTACTGCAAGTACTTTCGCTCCCATCGCTCAGCATTTCTACTGATTTTAAAGTGAAGCTGAGGGTTCTTCACGCCGACATCGTTTCCTTGTTGGCCAAGAACGCAGAATTGAAGACCCGGAGTGCCCAATATCTCCGCGCTTCTTCTGAGAAAGAGTCCTTGCTCCAGGAAATTGACAGGAACCATGCTGATTTGACTGAGGTCTCTTCAGAACTTGTAGTGGAAGACTCTTTGATGTTGAGCCTGGCTGCTGAAATGAAAGAGCTGCAAGCGAAAATGAACGATTGCAGGGCGAGAATGGCTGCTAAGAGGCGTACTGCATCCCAAGGAATTGCAAAAACCAAATCTCTATTGGAGCAGTATCAGAAGTTGGAGGTTGATGATGACTTAGTGAAGGAGTTAGGTATCATTTCCTCTAGGCAGGGCGAAGAGTGGGATAGACTTAGGCAACATATGCGCTCAGCTTGGGGCGAATTGTAATTGAACATTTACTGTTCTAACTTTTGTAACTTTTCGCGCTGACTGCCTTGATTTTATGTAATCTGATGTCATTCATCGTCGTTAATGAATAGTTATTTTGAAGTGGCGTTTATCCTTGATCGCCGATTTTCCTCGTACTCAGTCTTTGTGCCAACATTCATGCATATTCTCTTGGCATTTGAATTTTCTTCCCTAAATCTTTGGGCCATATTGGTTTCACTCACTGGTCATAAATATGACCTTCCACATTCTGGCTTTTGATCTTCCAGCCCCTATAAATATGCCTGTTTATACTCATCATTTTCATCCTCATGCCTTCTCAAATTCAATTTCTTACCATCAAAGCTTCCTGCCACTGCATGGCACTCCGATCGTTTACCAACAATTTCTTCTTCTACAGGGATGGGTTTCTCGACTCATCTCCTTTGTTTTGACATCACTTTTGGTATGGGAGGTATAGGAAATGTCAAACCGAGGCAAGATTTTTGCCATCGGTTTGCTTGTTGAGAGTGCTTCTCTTCGCCTACTATTGCAGCAATGCTTTTAGGAAGGCTGTAGGGAACATTTCACTCTCTTATTTGGCCATGGATTGAAGGGCTGCTTCTCCTCGTCTACCACTGCAGCAATGCATTTGGGATGGTCGTGGGGGCAGTTCACCCTCTTACTCGGCCATGGACTGAAGGGCTGGCCGTACTGGTTTCACTCTTTCTGTTCCCGCCAGACAGAAGATAATTTGTAGCGTGTCTAGCCTTGTATCTTGGACTGTGTCTTTTAATTCTTGTAAAGAATGGTTTGTAAGGAGCACTTGGTTAATAAAGGACTTTTTTTTTTTAATATGACTTGTTTCCCCGATTCTATTTAGAACGTGATCGTCCAATTTATTTACTGCCATCGTTTGGCAAAATTTCATTGCAATTGCAATTTTATCACTCATGTATTTATCTGTTCACTTTCCCAAAGGGATGGAACGTATCTTTTTAAGTACTTACCATTAATAAATCTTATATGCCTAGTACCATCTAAATCCTCCAAGTGGTAAGCTCCATTAGGCAATACACTCTTTACTCTATATGGCCCTTCCCAATTTGGCGACCATTTGCCATACTTTGGGTCTTTACTATCTAAAGGAAGTATTGCCCTCCAAACCAATTCGTCCGCATTAAAGAACTTGGCTATAACTTTCTTGTTGTAAAATCTAGCCACTCTTTGTTTCTGAACTTGCAACCTGTCTAGCACGTCTAACTTCAGTTCGTCTAATTCTAACAAATTTTGAATCAACGATTCCTTGTACTCATTCTCGTTCAATTCGTGCTGCCGACGCACCCTTATGGATTGCACGTTGATTTCCACGGGCAATACAGCCTCCTGCCCATAAGTGAGTTGGAAAGGCGTGATGTTGGTGCTTGAACGGGTGATGTTCTGTAAGCCCATAAAGCCTTGTTCAAGCATTCGTGCCAATTTCTGGCATTTTCATCTATCATCTTCTTTATGATAGATTTCAGAGTCTTGTTAGATGATTCTGCCTGACCGTTTGACTGAGCGTAGTACGGTGTGGAATTTACCAATTTAATTCCAAATTCGCTCAAGAATTCCTTCACCTGATCCCCATTTAGGGAAGTCCCATGATCTGTCATTAAAGTTTGCGGGATCCCAAATCTGTAGATGATATGGTCCCGGATAAACTCTATGATACTTTTCTGGGTGATTTCTTTTAGAGGCACTGCCTCGACCCACTTGGTGAAAAAGTCCGTGGCGACTATAATAAAGGTGTGTTGTTTGGATGATGGAGGGTAAATCTTTCCTATCAAATCTATCGCCCAACCTTTGAACGGCCAAGGTTTGATAATGGGTGCCATGTTGCTTGCTGGTGCCCTCTGTATTGGATCGTGTTTTTGGCACGCTAAACAACTTTTTGCATATTGAACACACGATTCACCCATCTTTGGCCAAAAATATCCACTTCTAATAATTAGCCATCTCATCTTTTGGCCGGCCTGATGGGCTCCACATATCCCTTCATGCACTTCGGCCATAATTGTCTTAGCCTCTTGTAAGTTCACGCATTTTAATAACACACCATCAGAACGTTTTTTGAACAATTCTTCGTCTATTAATGCATAGTTCAATAAACGCAATTTCGTTCGTCTATCAATTCGCCCATCAAGCTCTTTGAAGGACTCTTTAATCTCATCTATCCAATCCAGTGCGACCCCATCTTCTATGCATTGAATTTCCATTTTCCTTGCCCTCCGCTGAACAACGGGCAACATAGTTCCGTATTCATAGGTAGATTCCCAACTTATCGCCTTTGAATAGCCAGAAGCCAACTGGGCCAACTCGTTGGCCATGTCATTGTATATTCTATTAACACATTGAAGCTCTACTTGGTCGAATTCTTCCAACAACTCTTGGGCGATTTCGTATAAACTTATGATAGAATCACTTTGGCATTTGAAATCGCCGGTCAATTGATGAATCACCAATTGAGAATCGCCCCTGACGATTACATTCTTTACTTTCATATCTACCATCAATTCCAAGCCTACAATTAGGGCTTCGTACTCGGCTTGATTATTAGTACAGATCCTGTCCAAGGTGAATGCGAACTTATAGCAAACCCCTAAAGGATTTATCAAAGCCACTCCTACTCCTGCTCCTTTAGAAGTTTTCGATCCATCAAAATATAAAACCCATGGTTTTAATTCAAATGAATCAACCTCAAGTTCTAGTTCGTTAGGCATGTCAAGGCACGGATGATCGGCCAGAAAATTAGCCAAGGCCTGATTTTTAACTGCCTTTTGGGGCACATACTTTATTTCGAATTCCGACAGTGCTAAAGTCCAAAGACCCACTCGTTGGTGTAAAATAGGGCGAGAAAACATGTATTTGAATAGATTAACTTTGGAAATTAGATAGACTGTCACAGGTCGTAAATAGGCCCTTAGTTTTGTACATGTGAAGTATAATGCGAGACACAACTTCTCGATAGCAGAATAATTACATTCACATTTGGTTAACCGTCTACTTAAATAATAAATCGCCCTTTCTTCGCCAACTTGGTCTTCTTGTGCGACCATCCCCGCTATCGATTCTCGTTCAGCCGACACGTACAATTTCATCGGCCGCCCTTGGATTGGTGACACCAACACTGGTGGGCTTGTTAAGTATGTCTTCAGGCTTTCGAAAGCCTTTTGATGTTCTTCTTCCAGACGAATTCGTCTTGATTTTTCAGCTTTAGGAGAGGCGAGAACGCTTTCGTTCGCCCTGCACAATTAGATATAAAGCGTCTTAGAAAATTGATTTGGCCTAAAAACCTTTGCAGCTCCTTTTTATTACTAGGAGCCTTAGCCTCTAAAATGGCCTTCGCTTTATTCTTATCAAGTTCAATCTCTCTTTTATGTACCAGGAATCCAAGGAAATTTCCTGCATTCACGCCAAACGTGCATTTCAAAGGGTTCAATCTTAGTTTATGCTGCCTCATTCGTTCGAATGACCATCGCAGTTGTTCAAAATGGTCTTCTTCTTTAACAGATTTGACCACTATATCATTTACATAAACTTCCACAAACTTGCCTATCATATCATGAAAAATGAGATTCATTGCTCTTTGATAAGTTGCCCCTGCATTTTTTAGTCCAAATGGCATTACTACCCACTCAAAGCACCCTAAAAACCCAGGGCATCTAAAGGCAGTTTTGTGTACATCTCCGTCAGCAATGTAGATTTGATTATATCCTGAATATCCATCCATAAAAGAGTACATCACATGTCCTGCAGTCGAGTCTACTAGAGAATCTACTGTAGGCATTGGATATTCGTCTTTGGGAGTAGCCAAGTTCAAATTCCTGAAATCTATGCATACCCTCAACTTGCCATTCTTTTTTAATACTGGCACTATGTTAGATAACTACTCCACATATCTGGTTGTTCTAATAAAACCTGCTTTTAGTAATCACTTTATTTCTTTTTTGATCTCTGGCAATACATTGGGGGCGAAACGCCTTGGAGGTTGCTTATGAGGCTTAAAATTTGGTTTAGTCGGCAACCTATGTTCTACTAAGTTTTTATCCAAGCCAGGCACATGTTCATACTCCCAAGCAAAACAGTCTTTATATTCTTTCAATAAAGCGATTAATCTGTTACTAACCTCGTGAGGCAGCATTTGGCTAACGAACGTTGGGCGATCCTCTCTTTCCTCACCAATGTTAACCTTGACCAAGGGGTCTTGAGCTTGCGCATATCCTGACTTAGGGATCTTCGTCGCTTCATCATCCACGTCGCTCAGAGAATTTTGCTCTTCCAGACAATCCACTTTATGAACTTCCCAATCCAAGCTCTGCTCCATTTCGGACACCATCAATTTGTCCTTCAGCATCTTTAACGCCGCTTCTTCTTTCTTTATACATTCACATTCTTTATTGAAAGCCATCAACTTGGCTCGGAAGGCCTGAACTTCGGCCTCTTGTTTTTGTTGTCGAAAACTCATTTAAGGTTGTTTGGCTTCTTTTTTGCCAATTACTGGCTCTTCCAGGGCCACTATGTTTGGCCTCATTTGATTAAACATTTCAGTGAGCGAATCTATTGAGAAAGGTTCTTCGCTTCGGGCAGTAATTTGAGTTTCTTCCCCATCTTGAACCATTCTGACAGGCCCATAATTCCCTTCATATATGAACCTCTCTACTGAATTCGCTTCGGCCACAAAGGGCCTATGATCTGCCTGTACCACCTCTGCTTCCCCTTTGTCGTTCCAGAAGACTAAACATTGTTGGAGTGATGAGGGAATACATCGACTGCCATGGATCCAATCTCTTCCTAGTAGCACGTTGTAGCTGGTAGGACCATCTATCACGAAGAAAACAGTAGTCCTGGTGGTTGTCCCTACAGTTATGTCCAGTGGCATAACTCCTTTTGCTGATGTTGCCCCACCATTGAAACTTGTAAGAATGACTTCCGTTGGGATCATATCGCTTTTTGTCTTAGCAAATTTCCTCATCATCCTAGCTGGAATGGTGTTTATAGCCGCTCCATTGTCAATAAGTACTTTTACTATTGGTACACCATTAACCAAGGCTTTGACGTACAGTGGCCTTAAGTGTTTGGTTAACCTCATCGCTGGTTTGTTGAAGATGACTTTTTCAGCAGCGACTATTTCCACTTCCTGCCTATTTTCTGGCGGGCTATCTCTTGGTGATAGATCGACGTGCAGCACATCGGACTGAGCCTTCTTTCCTTGGGTCCCTTCCTTCTCTTTTTCTAATACTTCTTCCTCAGTTACCCAATTTGTAGGAGGAGGCATTATTCTAGGGGGTGATCCATATTTTTCAGAGCGAGGTACCCTCTTTTTCCTTTTTGACGTCCCATACAACACATAGAAATCAAACGGTCGACCAGATGATTCTCCCAACAGATCCACCTCGCGGACTCCTTCCTGGTGCAGTTGTTTCAACAGGGTGTTGCGCGACACTCCCCTTTTCTGTCTCTCTGCTTCTAAATCAATTTCTTCTTCAACATCTGTCATACCATCGTCCTCTCCATCATCACACATTTCTCTGGACGTTTGGCCTTCATCGCAGACTAGCACACAAGTTTCTTCCTCATTATCCTCTTTTTCTTTGTTTTTGAATTCGTCGGCCAACAGGTAGTTGTTAGCCAGGACATGAGGTAATGTGCCAAACTGGATGGTTAGAGGTTGGTCAGGATCATCTTCATCTTTCCTGTCTCGCTCAAACTTCGATCTTCCAGACGAGCTTTCCGGCAATTCTCCCATTGATTCGCCAGTGCCTGTTCTTCACTATCTTCAAAAACATTTCTGTTGGCTATTTTGAGCGTTTTGGGCGCTTTAGGGCATGATCCTCCTTGCTGTTGCCTTATCATCCGCCCGTAATTACGTTGGTAACGCCTTTGTTGGGTTCTTGTCATTTCATTGAATGGCACTATCCTTCCTGCATTGTTTTGGAACGAATGCCATACATTGGGCTGGCGAGGCTGCGGCCTAAATGTTCTTCTTTGACCAGCCGACCCAAACCCCCTTTCTCTAGGTAATCCTCCATACAACGGCACCCTTCGCCCCCTGACAGGCTGAGCGACTAGCACGAAATCAGGCCGATGGTGGAATGGCCGTGTCATTGATGACCCTGTATTTGCCTTCAACTAGTGCTTACACCTGTCGCACAGAACATCTTCGCCCTGTTTGGGCTCCTTCCCTTTGATGCGCTCAAAAACGCTGGGAGGTGGTTTGGATTCTTCTTCTTCGTCATCAATCACCAGTTTAAACCTTGGCAATTTGTTTTTCAAGCCAGTCGTTATCATATTCATTGCTAGTGGCCGTGGGAATGGATCTTCATCCACCGCCATCTTCTTCTTTTCTTCGAACGTAATTCGTCCTGATTCGATAGCGTCCTGCAACACATGGCGAAAAACCATACAATAATTAGTCGCATGTGACCATGCATTATGCCATTTACAGTATTTTTTACCCTTAATTTGTTCAGGGTCTGGCAATTTGTGTTTGTCGCTCAACCTTATCTGCTTATCCTTATATAATTTATCGAATATAAGGTCAGCTTTGGTTATGTCGAACGAGAACGTTCGCGTCTTTCTGTTTTCACCTTTTGCAGGTTCATCTTTGTCTACTATTTTTGGCTTAACTAACATGGGACAAGTATATGCTTCTCCTTTTACTAACTCAGCCAAGCATATTTCGGTCTGGTCATAATAACCACCATCGATAGTATGAACATTGAAATTCGGGTCTTTATAATAAGTCCCTTTACTGGAATTTTTCATTTGTTCTTCCTCTCTTACCAGTCGCTCATATCTAACGACATTCGCGCTAAGTTGGAATAAATCTGGGAATTCTCTATCCTGGAATTTCTTCTTTAGATCAAATCTTAAACAACTTTGTGCGATTTTGACAAATTCCTTTTCTGGTAACGGTACAAAGCATTTACTTCTGGCCGTTTTGAACCTTTGTAGGAAATTTTCTGCCCATTCGTTAGGCAATTGACGTAAATTCGCCAAATCGACCAGTGTAACTTCAGACTCAGTTTTGTAAAATTGAGCATGGAATAGCTGCTCCATTTGCTGCCAAGTTTGGGCGGAGTTTGCTGGCAAATTAATGAACCAAGAAAAAGCTACCCCTGTTAAGGAACTTGGGAACAACCTCAACTTATGGTAATCATTCACCTCACCACTTTGCAACGTGAATCTCCCTACATGTTCTAGTGTAGACACTTCTCCTAGGCCAGTGAATAGTGAGAATTCCGGTACTTTGTACCCTCTAGGCCATGGATATGCCTGATCTATCCAATCAGGATATGGCTTGGTGTAAATCGGCCTAATCACCGGACGTACCCCAACTGCTATTTGATCTTGCACTATTTCCATAATCTGGTTTCTTAGCACGGCGTTAGGGTCATATGGGTTTCCCATTGGCTGATTTACTGGCTGATTCGTGGGAGGCCTAGTGGTCTGCCCTTGATTGGCCATAAAAGTGCCATTATTCAGGTTGTTATGACCGGTAAACTGAGTGTTTAAACCGTCATTCGTACGCAAACCGTTCTGTCCATTATTTGGGACATTGTCTCTCATTGTAGTACTACCCCCCAGGTTAGACGTAGTGTTACCATTATTCACATTTATGGTTCCGTTTCCCCCTGGGTTTGAAGTAGAAGGGCCGAAAGGTGGCTCCAGATTTGGGCCGGAGTTTACACCAAGAGAATTGTACGGCGAAGTATGCCCCACGATAGTCCTAGACTGGAAGTGGTTATCTATAGGCATAACAGGTTGACACATTTGGCTTACCAACTTATTCATGATTTCATTCAACGTGTTTAGTTGTTTAGCCATATTATCAAAATGCCTATTCTCGTTCTGGGTAAACTTTTCCATATTGTGGATGCTACGTAGATTTACCTGTTCAACGACGTCCTGCGTGAGTTCTCCCAGCAATGCACGCATTGTGCGAGGACTCAATTCCGTCATTGGTTCGTAGCGGCTGTGACTGCTTGGACTTTGCCCATCTGTTTGTGGGGAATGTTGTTGCTCCTCGTATCGCTCAACCACAGACTGGATTACTCCTTGACTTGCTGGTTCCTTATCAGAATTTTTATGAGGCATGATATCTTTTCTCTTTTTGTACCTTCACTTACAAAACACCAACTGTCCCACTGGGCGTGCCAAATTGTTTTCGCGCGTTTTTGCAACCCGCCAACAATTACGAGAAAGAGGGGTCAGACGATTGTGTAAGGAACAGACCTCTTGAGACAAAGTCCCAAAAAGGGGTGCGTTTACTAGTGAAGAATTACAACTGGAAAGTAGACAAAACGCCTCCAAGGGGCGCAAGCACACGAGTACTGAAAAAGGATTAAATTTAAACTAAGGAATAAAAGTTACATGATCTCTTGTAGAGAGTTTTTTGATTCGACCTTTTCTTCTATGACGTTACTTCCTTTTATACTTCTTGAGCATCCTTTGGTTATCGAAACTGCTCAGACTTGTTCCACATCCTTCGCAACCGTCCGCTCTTTTAGTGAGGAACCGCTTGTTTGGGGAGTAGTTGCTTAGTAACCGTTGCCACTACCCTTGCTGCTTCCTGGATCGTGGGATCGTGCCGGGTTCACTTGCCAACCGCTTCCAAACTATCTCCTTTAGACTTGTCTGATTCTGAGCGACTTGGGGTTCTGGGCGACAATGAGGCTGTCGTCCTGGGCGATTGTGCAGTACTACCCTCGTTCGGCCTCTGGGCGTCCCACAATCATGGGCGATGGTATTCCTTTGCTCTTGGGCTTCCAATATTCAGGCTTTTCCACAGGCCTCCAGCTTGGGCTTTTCTTTTTGGGCTTTTTAATTGACTTTCGTTAGGTCTTTACCTTGGATTTCTCAATTGGACTTCCCTTTGATTTTGGGCTGCATTTTAGTGTGTCAACAACAAGTAAAAGATTTGTTTATCAAACAGGCAAGCCCATTGGGGCTGTTCTTGGTTTCTTTGAATAGGTGAACGGGTGTGGGATCGGGGAATATTGTTTGGGTTGACTATAAATATACTCTGTTTTGGAAGTCTAGGTACACGTTTAAATGTGCATATTAAAAAGTCTATACATCAAACATGTTTTAATGCGTATAGTTAAAAGTGCGAAGTGAAGAAAATCGATGCATCAAACCCCTAGCTTGAAGTTGCATCGTAAGATCCAAAAGGCGCAAAAACCTCCCCAAATATCTGTAGTAACTGTTCAGGTAGCTGCCATTATGTAGTTTTCGAAAATAATTATACCCTAAAACAGAAATCTCCCTCGCTTGGTGTATATTTGGCTTCCTAATGCTGTAAATAATTTTGAAAGAAGTGAAGCATATTTGTGATTTGGGTTCTCTGTCACCTCTTCTTTTGCTGGCTGTAGACTGCTGTGATATTGATTAGCATGAACTGTTGCAGCCTCTGTTTAGAAAAATTTATAAATCCATTTATACCCGATCAAACTTCATTTTGAACCACACATTCCAAAGGGATCCACCAATAGTATCCACTTATCTACCACTCATTCCTCTTATTTATGAATTAAACCATTTATAAATTCTTCCCAAATGGAGGGCGGAGGCTTAGTAGTAGTATTCCATAATTGATTGTGTAACACCTTGTTACTGTAGCTGCTGGAATTTATTGATCTTGTGGTGCCTTTTCCTCGAGCAGAATCTGCTTTCTGAAATCTATTCCAATGCCCAAATTTATTTTTCAGTTATTGGGCTCTTAAGAGCTAAAAAAACTGCCAAGCATTTTGAGTTCCAATCCAACAATGTGACGATGGAGACTCCCTGTCAAAAGCCATGCTATTTTACTTGTCCATGGTCTTCTTGCATTTCTTGTATTCATATATATGTTCAACTTGCCTGTTATTTAGAATTGTTTTATCCACATAATTCGTTATTCAATTTTAATCTTCAAAAAGTTGTGTTGACTCACTAAAAGTGCAGTCCAATTCAAATGGTCCAAGGAGTGAAGCCCAATTGAAGAAATCAGGATAAAGGCCCAAGTTAGAGTATTGGCGAAGTAAAAGCCCGCTAATTTGGTAATGGCATCGCCCAAGCCTACGCGACGCCCAGAATCTGCGCGAACGGAATACCCTACTGTCTCCCAAAGCGACGAATCTATTATCGCTCAAACCTTCAAGTCGCCCAAGGTTGTAGCCACGTCAGACATTGTATTTACTCAGAACGACGGTTATTGAAACGAATATCGAGCACTTTCGTCACGATCCACAATTCTAGGAGCCCAGTTGAGAGCAATTGAACGACAACAACATGATGGCAGCGGTTAGATATGGCAGCTCCACGATTGCTCAGCCACCATGAGGGAAGTGGGTAGTTATGGATTAGTCAAGCAGTTTTCCAAACGGTTTACCACAAAGAAAACCATCAGAGCAGTATAAAAGGAAGAAAAGACATAGAGGACCGGACCCGAATAAAAAAACTCTCAACAGAGAATGTGTAATTTCATTTTCTTAGTGTAACTTTAATTTCCTTCTTTTAGTACTCGTATGCTTGCGCCCCTTGAAGGCATTCTATTCATCTTCGATTGTAAATATTCGCCAATAAAAATACCCATTTTTGGGACTTTGTCTCAAGAGGTTTGTTCCTTACACAATCGTCTGATTTCCCTTTTTAATTGTTAACGACCTAAAAACCGCGCGAAACAATTTGGCACACCCAGTGGAACATTTGGTGTTTGGTAAGTGAAGATACAAAAAGTGAAACATTATGCCTGATAAAAGTTCTGATAAGAAACCAGCGGGTCAAGGAGTAGTCTAATCTGTAATCGAACGATATGAGGAGCAGCAAAACTCTCCACGAACAGATGGACAGAGTCGGAACAGTCACATTCGTTACGAGCCATGACAGAGTTGAGTCCTCGCGCCATGCGTGTATTGTTTGGGAAACTCACGCAAGATGTCGTTGAACAGGTAAACTTACAAAATGTTCATAATATGGAAAAAAATCGTTCAAAATGGGAACATACACTATGACAATATGGCTAAACAACTAAGTACATTAAAAGAAATCATGAACAAGTTAGTAGGCCAAATATGTCAACCTGTTGCACCCATAGGGAGTCACTTTCAAACTAGGTCGACAGTAGGATATACTTCGCCACACAATTTCCCTGGTTTGAACCCATCAGGTCAAAGATTAGAATCACCTTTCGGCCCATCTACCTCAAACCAGGGGGGTTGGAACGCCAAATTTGAATGGTGATAACGTGGTTACAAACCTGGGGGTAATTCAAACGTAAGAGTAATGGCCAGAACAATGGACAAAACACCCTACATGCTAATAGTCAATGGCCATAATTGCCCAAATAATGGCACTTTTGCCGCCAACCAAGGGCCAATTGTCAGGCCTCATGTAAATCAACTAGTGGGGATTCCATATGATCCTAACGTCATGTTGAGAAATCATTAAACACAATCATTCATTAGCCATAAAAATGAAAATGCATGAAATAACAATAGAAAAACACATGAAAATAAGTATTTAAACATTTAAAAGCAAATATTGAAATTAATCCAAGATAAGATAAGTTTCAACCATAAATCTCAACAATAAAACTTAGTCAATGTTATATAAATGAAAATATTTATATAATACATTACAAATTTGGGAAAACAAAGGAGAAAATAATAAATTATAGAGAAAATCTTTTTTTATTGGACTGTGAGGATGATAATAACTAGCTCTTGATTTCCCCAAAAATTTTCCAACTCTTTGATAGATTCTCCTTGTGCTTTTGACTTTTCCCCCAAAAATTAAAACAAAAATCAAAAGGAAAAAAGAGAGAAAAAGAAAAGAAAAATGAAAAGGAAGAGGAAGAATCACTTAAAAACCTCAAAATAAATAAATAAAAATAATTTCTGCTCAAATCTCTAAAATTTTGGCAAACAACAAAGAGTTATGCTACACTACCCAAGTTGTGTTACAAAAGGGGGAGTGCCCAAGTGATGTGGCACCCCCCTATTGGAGGCTCCAATAGGGGGGTGCCACACTTGGGCACTCCCCTTTTTGTAACCCAACTTGGGTAAAGTGGCATTTTTGAACAACAAAACAGATCCCATGATTTTAAAAGTGATGCCTAGACGCCAACTCTCTGTCAAAAATATCAATTGGTCTCTTTTTTTCTTTGCACACATGCCCTCTAGAAATTTGTTCTCAAGGTTCCTCAACTTTAATCTTGTACAATTTGGTCCTCAAGTATTGACTCTTTTTTCAATTACACCCCCATAATTTGCATATAAGGTTCTTCAACTTTATACACATGCATTTTGGTTCCCCAAATTCACAATTTTGTACACGTTTGATCCATTTTCGCTCATGTTTGCCTTGTTCTTTATCCATTTAGGGTTTATGACCCACTCTTTTCATCAATAATAAACATATTTAAGTATTAAATAAGTGTGCAAAACACACTTATCATCATGCATATTTTAAACTCCTTCAACGGCTCTATTACATTTAGGGTCCATTTGATTCACATTATTTTTCATGAAAAAAGTATTTCAACTTCCACTTTTTGAGTGTTTGATATCATTTTTCTTCTAGGCATTTGATTTCCCTATTTTCACTCCCACATGCCTTTTTGGTGGGAATTGCTTTTCCAATTTTATTTTTTTTCTATAATTGAAAAAAAAAAATTAGACACAAAGGTAAAAAAAAATTTCAATTTTATTGACAATTTCCATGCAAAACAAAGTTGTTTGAATGGTATTCGGTATGGTGATTTTTTATTATTATTTTTTTATTTTATTTTTTGCAATTGGAACAAATTTTAGACTCAATGATAAAAAAAAAATTATCACTTTAATGGATTTTTTTTTTTATAAAAAATGAAGCTAAAACGGACACAAAACTTTAACATTTTCCAGGTGAAAAATTATACCAATCAAACACAATTATTTACAATTATCAGTAAAATAATTTCTAGGCAATTCAATATCCTGTAAAATATTTTCTTTCCACCCATTTTTAACATTTGTAATTAAACGGACCCTTAGAGCATGTATGGAAAGTGTGTTCACGAAAATATGTTTCGGATTAAAATTACCGCGAGTACACGGTTTGTTTACAAGGAATAAAGTGGAAAATCTTAAAATTTTGAGTATCATCCCACGAGGATTGATTTAACTTGATTTCTACTACCAAGACCTTAACCGAATCTATTAAACTAAAGATGATTTTCTAGGTTTTTTTATTAAACTACGACTATTGTACAATTTAAACTAAGATTACGAACTAAATGCAAAAATAATATTTGAGTGCAAACAAGTTGAAGAAACTAATGAATTAAAAGCGCCTAGGATCTCGAATCACCATGCAAATTCACTTTTAACCCCTATCTCACAATTCGATAGCACGATGAATTGGTTGAAGAATCAATATTTTTAACTTATCCAATAATCTATTTGGAGTAGAATTGAACATATTCTCGCATACCATTTGATTATATTTTTATGACAAATGCAATATACAAGAATGCATGATGTTTTGTAAACACTTAGAGATTCACGTAAAACATAGCGATATATTTTTATCCCCTATCGGACCCTACAACGATTTATACCTTGTGGAATCATTTTCCTTCTTTCGAATGCATAAAATAGATCACACAAATTCACATAATCACATGCATTTAACTATAGAGGCAAGAAAGTGTATATAAATCATTCAACATTCATCAATTGTGTTTGAATATAAAATTGCAAAATAGAGAATTAAAAGATCATAGTGCAAGGTTCATCATTCACCTACTACATAAAAAATCTAGCCTAGCATGGATAAAGTAAAAGAACAATAAAAATAATAAAGAGAAGACATCACCCAAAAAACTAGAAATAAGGTTTGAAATCTTGAATATTGAATAAAATCCCTTGTTCTAGCCTTCTTCATTACTCTTCAATATTGTTTTTCTC
Source organism: Fraxinus excelsior (assembly GCA_019097785.1). Classification (NCBI taxonomy): domain Eukaryota; kingdom Viridiplantae; phylum Streptophyta; class Magnoliopsida; order Lamiales; family Oleaceae; genus Fraxinus; species Fraxinus excelsior. Next base: position 23,914,744 of record CM032624.1, read on the forward strand.
TTTAATAATCCGTAACCCCCTGTTTCTGGACGTTTTAGAGTTATATATATGACCTAAATCATGTTTCCATAAGAGTTGGGGTCGGATTAAGAAACCCTGAATTTTTCCTTTTTTCTCTTCTGTGCAACCGCATAGATTAGCTTTTTTTCCTATTTTTTTCTCTATAGGAATCTATACAGTTGCATATATCAACTTTTTTTCCTATTTTTTTCTCTGTTGGCCACTATGCGGTAGCATCCACGGTAACACTATGCGACCGCATAGTGCTACCATCTTCCAAGGTTTGGCATTTTAGTCCTCAAACTCCAATTATGAGCTTCTTGATCTCTTTTTCCATTTTTCCTCCTTCCAATGCATAATTCCCATGTTTAATTTGAGGTTGATAAGTGGATAATACTTATGGATCCATTGAGATGTGTAAATGAAAAGTGACTTGAGTTTATAAATTGTTTATAAACATGAGCTAAACATAGTGTTAAATCTTACTTTTGTTGGTAAGTTCCATAAAATGCTAAATTTAGTTGAAACGTTTTGGTTATAACAATGCATGAGTATTTTTTGAGGACAAATTAAAAGATGAAGGATGAAGTAAAAATTCTCAAACATGGTATCTTTGTGCAAACTAACTATCTTGAAGTAGTTTTCTAGTTTTTAAATGTAATTTATTCCATACTTCTATGAAATTATATTTAATATGATAGTTGATACTGATACAGTAGGTTTCAAAAATAAATTACTAATTATTCAAGAGAGAAGGGTTTATTAATTTATTTATTTTTTTACACTGGCTAGAATCGAGATTAGGATATTTGTTAATTTAATAGATTATTAACTTAGATGTTATTAATTTAGAGTTGCGATATCGTTGTTCGTAACGAGTTTGTATCATGATTGAATTGTAAAAAGAATAATATTAGTGGATTTACCTTTTTTTTTTGGGAAAAATGCATGGTTCATGGATTTACTTTTACAAAATCAAAAATCAGATCTCAATATTTAAATTTGCAAAATTCAGGTTTTTCAATGAATTAATTAATTTTATTTAACAATTAATCTATTAAATTAAATATTTAATTGTAATATAATATAATTGACCCACCCACCCCACCTCACCCCACCCCACTGCTCCGGCAACTACTCCGGCGACCGGCAACTCCCGGCGACTATTTTCCGGTGACCGTTGGTCGCCACATAATTCCGATGACTGCTTCGATTCCAAGGTCACAGATTATTTTGAGGTCACAAATGACAAAATTTATAGGTCACAGATTTTTAATTGATCACATGTTAAGAAAATTTGTTGGTCACAGATCATTTTATTGGTCACAGATCAAAAAAATTATATGTTACATGTCACGTATTTTCAAATTTGTAGGTCACAGTTCAATGCAAATTTGTAGGTCACAGTTCAATGGCTAAGTCACAGATACCAAAAAATCGTCACTGTTCAATAACTATGTTACAGACACCAAAAAAATCGCAACAACTCAATAGCTAGGTCACAGATCGACCAAATAGTTGGTCACAGAAACACTTCGTCTCATCCACCGGACTCAAGCGCCACCAATACTTGGTCACAGATCGACCAAATAAATGGTCACATAAACTCAACGTTCCATCCGCCTGACCGACCATAACCCCATCGACGACCAACCACCAACAGTCACAGACACAGACCACCCGTCATAGCCCCACACACACAGATCCGACCCAACACAACCTAGAAACCACAAACCGCCCCATCGAAGATCCACAGCACCTCCACCACACACCCACCACCGCAAAATTCACAACCACCATAACCCCATCGACCATAACCCCATAACCGACCATAACCCCATCGACGACCAACCACCAACAGTCACAGACACAGACACAGACACAGACCACCCGCCATAGCCCCACACACACAGATCCGACACAACACAACCTAGAAACCACAAACCGCCCCATCGAAGATCCACAGCACCTACACCGACCCGGGATGAATGCAGAGTCAACTCAGCTCCAGCAAGCACAACTGGTGGTGATTATGGGTCCGGACCCGGCGCCATTCGAAACCCTAATTTCCAACACGCTGGCAGCAACTGGTGGCGATTATGGGTCCACCTACCCAACACGTTGGTAGCAACGTCGATGTTGCTTCCAGCAGCGTCGTCGACATCGACTTTGTCTGGTGTGTCACAGCAACGTCTGGCATCGACGATGTCTAGTGTGAGACGCTGCTGCGACACATGTCGACAGCAACATCGACGCTGTTGTGACAGCAGGTGGCGGCTGGAGGGAGGGGGAGAAAGGAAAGGGAGAGAGAGATGAGACGGAAGAGAGTGAGAGTAGGGTATGGGAACTTTGATTGAAATTTTGTAGGTGTGGGGTTGGTGGGGGTATATAATTAATTTAATTTAAAATATTATTATTAATATTAATTGTGAAATTAAAACCTGATTTTTGATTAAATAAAGTTTAAACCTGATTTTTAGAAAGGTAAAAGTAAATAGCTGGTTTTAGGTAATTTTCCCTTTTTTTAAAAAAAAAAATAATAATAATATTACATGTTATTTTTTCTTACTTTATAGTGCTTTAGCCATTTGCACATCTTGACACGGCAACTTGCAACCAACACGACCATAGTAGTCCAAGTCCAACCAGCTGCCATAGCACCAAGCGCAGGCAAACATTACCAGCTCTTGTTTCACAAAAGTTCAAGTTCAAGTTCAAGATTGGGTCTGGTTAATGGCAGAGTCAAGTGGGGGCAATGGGCAGGAGCGAATCCAGGGTTCGAGTTCAGGTAGGGCGAACCGCGAACATTGAACGCTTACTGTCAACGGCCAACTTCCGTGATAACGGTGTTGTTTATTAATATTTAATTAAATGATATTCAAAAAATCGTCCGGACTAGAATTAGAAGAACTAAATACACCACTAGAACTAGAACTAGGTACCAACTTCCATTTCGGATGAAAAAATCGTTATATAATCTATAAAATGTTCTAATTTATTTTTCAATCAAACATGCAATATATATTAACAAAATATCAATATTCAGTTTACAATTAAAGTTAATTAAACAACCATTATTATATTAACAAAGTTGAAATTATTTATATGCTTATGTGATTTCACTTTTCCACAATCGATTTTTTTGTGAAAGAAAAGTGGAACTTTCTATTAATTAAATAAGTTTTGTTGAAAGTCTCCTTATGACACTAAGGCCAATTTTTTTACAAATTCATTCGTCATTAATTGACCAAACTCTCAAATAAATTGATTAAAGAAAAAGAAAATCAAGAAGAGGGACAAATCACCAGTTAAAATGTTTTTATTTGCATTAAAACTGGTAAAATGAACATATATTATTTTGTTTCATTGAATGTCACAAATTTGTTCTCGCTATGATGGTAAACCCATCAATATACTTTAGCAAATGCCATATGTTCAAATCCACTTTGCACTTGTTTTTGGTAAAAATTGTTTCCAAAAATTACAACATATTGGGCATTGGAAGGTTTCGAACCCGGGACCTCTGATTTAAAAAAGAAAGCACCAGACAACTGAGCTACCAAGGATGATTGTAAATAAGATGAAGTATCAGATATATAATATAACTATTTTATCTATTCTCAACAAAAAAAATTTCTTCTCGACGGATCCAGCTAGGGCGGCCGCCCTAGCTGGCCACCCCCTAGATCCGCCACTGGCAATGGGATCCTAAGTTTCACATAAATTTGAGAAAAACTCTTTTTTACGATATTTTTTTTTTAATATTATTATAGTTTTATTATGTAGTAAAATTAGGTTCCCACTAAATTCAATTCATGACTCTGAACATGGTGGAATTGTTAAGGTTGGAGGTGCACATAATGGTGGTTGACGGGGTGGGGATAGAGACTATTATATATATATATATATATATATATATATATATATATATATATATATAAAGTGACTATTAAACGGAATATGTTGGTTTAACGGAAAAACTAACGGAATTTCTTGTTTTTAACGGAAAATCTTTTTTCACCATCCCTACTTTCAAAATTATAATTAAATAATAATAATAATAAATTAGCTTTTGATAAATCCTTCAAACTAAAATATTTTGGAGCTAACTTATCCGAATCGATTTTTTCTCGAATCTGATTTATGTATCTAATTACCATTTATCCAACGAGACCAATATTCATATATTTACGATAACTCCATCAATATCTAAATATTTGACACAAATAAAATATAATTTGATAAATGTATCATTTAGTCCCTAACTTTCAAAATATTAAAATATAGTATATAAAAATTGAATTATATTTTATGAAAATTTTCGGGGTATTACATTCTCACCCTCTTAAAATATTTTCGTCCCCGGAAATTTACCCGTCATTTACCAATACTAAGTCTAACACATGATATACATATATTATCGTAATACATATCATATTTTAGCGATAAAATGAATTGCATTATAACTTAAAAAAGATTAAAGACTTAAGTCATGCAAAAACTTTAAGCCTCCGTTTGTTTCTCATTAAAAACCCATAAAAATGAAAAATATGACCGTTATCCATCACATCAATCTATCAATTTTGAATTTCTATCTCTTGTGTGGGGTCCAATAACAGATATATTTTTCATTCTCATTCTACATTAATGAAAATCAAATGGAGCCTAAGTAAACTCATCTTCTTATCCCTTAACATACCTTGAGTTTTCTGTTTTTGATTTTGGGTTGAAAATGACAGAAAGAAGCACTTTGTTTAATTATTTATCAATTACATAGACATTACATCATTAATTATTTAATTAACCAAAAAAATTATATCTTTATTAATAACAAATTAATTCTTAAACAAAACTATTAAATATAAACTAAACAAACGTGCATTGCACGTTGCTTGCACCTAGTGTGTGTATATATATATATATATATAATATTAAAATTGAGGATAAAGGTGTAATCGTCTTTTTAACAAAATTTTATCATTTCAACATCGATGGGCCGGTTTGACTCACAGGGACTGGTTGTGCGAGTGTAATGACATGTTGAGGATCAATATATTCATTTTTAAAAGTTGAAGACTAACTTATGCGTACAACAAATTGAAGACAGATGTGCAATTTTCCCTTCTTAGAATATTGTAATATGAAAAATTGTTTAAACAAACCTGAAATTTTGAACAGTGTAAGAAAATAGTCCAATTTAAGAAGTTATTTTAGTATCCTCTTACCTTAAGACAACTAGAATTCCATTGGAAAAATAAAAAAAAATAAAAAATCTTAATGCTGCACTTTCATTCCCATAAATCTTTATGCTTCACTTTCATGCTTCCCTCTTTTTGACTTTTTACAAAGTAATTTTATTTTCTTTAAAAAAAAAAAATTCACAAAGTTTTAATACAACCACAATTTCATCTCTTTGAATCTCTTTACTTAAGTCAAAAGAATGGGATCTACAACAATGGGATGATAATGGAATAGGATAAGATCTCCTTTTTTACCATCCGTCATGCATTTTCGAGAGGACCCTACTACTTGTACAGGGTATATTACAAGCTGCATTACAGGGTCCTATGTGGATTTAAAAAAATGCAACGGACTTATCAACCCACCCATTGAAGAAATGCAATGAAAAGAGGAAAGGAAGTAGGAGGGAAAAGTTGTTGAGCTGAAAATTATGAATTCTCAATCTTACAAGTCCCTGCAGCTTTGATTTATATACAAGCCAATCCTAATGAGGCAGAATTAGATAAATAACCTTTACAAATAGAAAATAGGATGAATATAGATTTAATACACCCCCTCAAGATAGCAAATGTATATTTAACACACTCATCTTGTTTAATAGTGACTTGAATCTAGCTCCTCTAAGAGGTTTGGTTAACAGATCAGCAACTTGTTCTTGTGAGCCCATATGCAGCATTTTTACTTCACCTAATTGAACTTTGTCCCGTACCAGGTGACAATCTATTTCTATATGTTTCGTTCTTTCATGAAAAACAGGGTTGCTAGCTATGTGAATGGCAGACTAACTATCACAAAACAACGGGGCTGATCTGGCATGATTAACACTTAAATCCTTTAAGACATTCCATAACCAGCTGAATTCACACACTGCTGCAGCCATGGAACGGTATTCAGCTTCAGCTGAAAATCTAGACACCGTATGTTGCTTCTTAGACTTCCATGATATCAATGAATTACCTAGGAATATGAAGTAGCCAGTGATAGATCTTCTAGTATCCAAATAAGCTGCCCAGTCCGCATCACAGAACCCCTTCAAATGCAGATCAAAATTGCTCTAAAAAAGAAGTCCTTGTCCTGGTAAACCTTTCAAATACCTCAACACATGGTATGCTACCTCAAGATGAGTCTGCCTTGGGGACTGAAGAAATTGGCTCAAAACTTGAACCGCATATGATAAATTAGGACGCGTTATGGTTAGGTACAAAAGTCTTCCTACCATCCTTTTATAGACACTAGCATTTGGAATTTCTTCTCCTTCATCTTTGCCCAGCTTCAAATTATGTAGAAAACGGCTATTGGATGGTTTGGCAGCAAGATGCCATGTATCAGTTAAGATATCCAAAGCATATTTTCTTTGGCAAAATTGATATGCCTGCTGTACTTCTTGCCACTTCAAGACCTAAGAAATATTTCAAGATTCTCAGGTCCTTCAACCTAAATTCTTCATTCAGGTCCTTTTTGAACTGCTCAATATATTTCAAGTTATTTCCACCAATGATAATGTCATCTACATAAATAAGAATAACAGTAAAAGAGCATCCATCCTGTTTACTGAACAATGAGTTGTCTGATTTTGATTGTTTAAATTCTTGCGAAAGAATGTATGAGGTTAGCTTCGTATTCCATTGTCTTGAAACTTGTTTGAGTCCATAGATGGACTTATTCAATCTACAAACCAGTTGTTCACCATTCCCCCATTTCTGCTCATAACTAGGAGGTAACAACATATATACCTCTTCATCCAAGGCGACGTGTAAAAAGGCATTGTTGATATCAAGTTGGTAAAGACACCACTGCTTCTGAGCTACAACTGCTAGGAGAGTTTTGACAGTCACTAAGTTGGAAACAGGAGAAAATGTTTCTTCATAATCCAGTCCAGCTTGCTAAGTAAATCCATTTGCCACTAGACGGGCTTTCTTCCTCTCTACTAATTCATCAGCATTGAGTTTTACTTTGGAAATCCACTTACAGGCCACTGGTGTTTTATGTGTAGGCAGCTGACAAACATCCCAAGTATTGTTAGAAACAAGTGCTTGGTATTCAAGATCCATAGCTTTGCACCAATCAGGATGTTGAGATGTCTCATCAAAGGACTGAGGTTCCAGGACAGTGGACAAAGCTAATGAGTATCACTTGTGTGCATCAGACAACAAACTGTAACCTATATAATCTGAAATAGGATATGGTATCTTGTAATCAGAATATTTCACCACAGAATCTGACTGGGAATTAGGCACTTGAGGCACCAAACTGTAATGAAAATCTTATAGATATGTAGGAGCACGTTTTAGTCTGTAAGATTTTCTAGTAGGAATAACAGGAGTTGAGGGAAAGGTAGGCACGACTGGAGATGAGTGAGAAGTTTCAAAAGACGATGAAATGTGATTAGGTAAAGTGTGATTAGGTGATTTTACCAAATCAGAAAAAGATTTTGAATTTGAAAGAGTATGAGAAGATGTAGGATCAAATGGATTATCTACATATGGAGAAGATGGTATTGGGAGAATGAACAAATTATGCTGAATAACAAATTCAGGTTCGGACAAAGATTTAAAAAAAAAGGATGATGAAAAGAAAAAATCATTTCCTGAAAACGAACATCTCTTGAGACAAAGACGGTATTAGTATTGTTGCGTTTTTTATATCACAAGTGCACGATATCGTATCAAGTAATATAGTAGACCTTTGAGTCCAAATTATCATTTTCACGAGAACTATACTTTAGTCCTAACTCCTATTTGATAAAAGACAAACAAATAAATGATTGTGATAGTTGTGAATATTGATTTTCTAAAATGAACTAAATGCCTAAAATAAATAAAAAATATGATGAAATAACAAACACAAATGGATCCAAGATTCATGTATGTAAGATAGGGTTAATACCCTCAATGGTCACTGAACTTTGTCGAAAGTTCCCTAGGGATCACTGAATTTCGTCAAAAGTTCCCCAGGGGTCACTGAACTTCAAAAATCCCCTAATCAGTCACTCAACTTTGTCAATTGGTCTCTCGTACCATGTAAGATATATTAAGGCAAAACAACTTCATCTAATGATCGTCTTAGTTCCCAATTCAAGATTATAGTCTAATGCAGTGTTTGGTCAAATTCTCATATGGTATTCAATTTATCCCTCTTGAGTTCTCATTAAGCCTATTTAACTAATTCAATTACATATCTCTATGCGAATTACACTTAGTTAAACGAGTTATGGCACTAGGAATTCATATAACGCCTGCAGTACTAGGTATAGGTATCTCTACACGTTATACTTCGTTACCAGATTTTATTTCATGTTCTAAGTCTCAAACTCACTTCTCGATTCATAAGAAACTCAATGGATCATCAAATTATTGATCAAGTAATTCAATGCATTGCAATCATAATAAAATCAACACATGGAAGAATAAAACATAGAATTCTTGAATTAAAGAATTAAGAGTTTCAATAGATTACATTGTTTGCCCTAATAAGGAATTTAGTTACACATAATGTAAGAAGAAAAACAAATAAATAAACTTGAATACATCACCGGATTATTGGAATAAAGATATGAAAAAGAATAAACTCTTGCACCAAAGTCTTTTTTATCTTCCAATCTATTTTTTTTTTTTATTTTGAGTCCCTTGATATGCTGAAAATCTGAAAATAATCGAGTTTGTAGCGCCTGGGCGCTGAGTCGCTGTCCAATGTGCGTCTATTTTAGTATTTTTGTCATAACTTTTGCTTCCAATGTCCGATTCAGACAATTTAAAATGCATTGAAAATATAATTCAAAGGGATACAACTTTGATAGAAATAGTGTTTTTCCAATTTGAACGTTGTCTAGGCCAAAAATGGATCTCAATCTCCAACTAGAAATTTAAATATCCTTGTGCGGTTGAAAATTAATTTGTTTTCACTCATTTTAATCTTTAGTTGTATCCATTTGACCCCTAGCATTCTCAAATCTTCATCGTGAGTTTCGACACAACTTTTGAGTATTTTCACTTTAGCCCCCACAAACTTTGGATCTTGCCATTTTTCGCCATTTTTCTTTTCTTTCTTTCAATTTCACTCTCATTCACTGATTTTCACCTAATAACACATTATATAATAAATTAGGCTATAATTCCATTAAAAAAATTATGAAATGCCAATATTTTAGAGCCCGAATAAGTGTATGAAATACACTTATCAAGTATGAAGGCTGTAAAGTTTATATGCCTTCATACCAAAATGGTAGCCAATGAAAATACATGGGATGGCTCTTAGGTCAAACTTTTTCCTTTGTCTTTTTAAGGTAGAAGAATAAGAAGGTGCAAACTGGTAAAATACATAATTCGTTTTGTAAATAAAGTTAACAATTAGTTTAATGGTCTTATGTCTTTATCAAGCATAAATTATTTTAAAATAATAAGTCATTGATATTTATTATGTTGCAGAAAAAATTAAATCGTCTTTCCACAATTATGATTTTAAGAGAAAATTAAATGATAATACTTCCAAAACTAGGTATAATATCAAAATTTGGGAGTGTTACAATTTGGTAATAGAGCCCAAAGTTCTAAAATCGATCTTGTAGACTCAAATTTTTATTTGTTTTCTAGAAGATTATATAGAGTACCGAGTCATGTCAAGAAGTCATTTTGTGATCATCTGATAAGATTGAATTTTAAATTTTAAATTGTGACGATTATTAGATTCATAAATATTGTAGCAACAAAGGTTAATAAATTTCTTGGAGTAAATTAATTTTATTTAACTATGTCACCTACTACTTGTTCTACTCACAAAGAATATTTATGAAGCTCACCCAAAGGTTGAACAATATAAATAGTACAATAGGAAACCTATGATGATGTAGTCATATACGTAATTATGAGTCCAATATTTTTCTAGAAATAAGAGATGCAAATTTAATGTTGTAATGAATTTGATTTGTAGGTAAAGAGCCTTAATTAATAATAATCGTAGATGGGCCATAGTTTTATTGTAGACTTGTAGTGTTGGGTGTTTATGACTCTAATTAGATGAACTTTCTAGGTATCATATAGAGAGATTGACTCATAAAATAGAGTGACATTTGGATCCCCAAATACGTCCAATATTTTTTGGCTGTGGGAATAAACTCCAAACCCTCTATCCATGTTATTTCAACCGTGAATATTGAGCACTTGTATAATAAGTGTTGTGTGGTTTAATTAACTTAACAATAAATGTACTACTTTTTAATGAAAGTCAAAAAAAGATTAATCTCCTCAATAACAAGATTCATTTCTAGATGCATTCTTGGTTTATCCATGAAAAAAAAATTTGATTTAGATCCTAATATAGCCAAATGTTGCGTTTAAATGTGATGCATGCATGTTACATTTTTATTCGAGTACATTGTTTATTAATGTTATTTTCTCATATTTACAATTTTATGTTTAAAATATAATGACGAGAAAAGTTTGTCAATTTTGAGATGTATTTCTAATGATGGAACTAATTTCTATATTTATTAAAATAAAAATTGGGCATGCGTGTATTTTCTTAGGTAATTGATACTTTATTTTCAAGGGAGAAAAAATTGCCTTTATTGAGAATTTTGATTATATTTATTTCATAATTAGTTATGGAAGGTAATTGACAATTTTTCTAGAATATTTCTTCATAATGATGTTGTATACCCAAACAAATTATATTAAAAAAAAACCGTAACATATATCCTTTAAAGAATTGTATCTTAGAGCAAATCTTATAATTATTCTCTACTTTCCATATTTTTTTTTCCCTTCAACCTTCCAAAATGTTATTCTTACTACAATATTGTCTACAAGAAATTATGAATGTTTAACTTAGTGCCTTAAAGTTAAAATCATATTTTCAATGGGTTAATTTCACAAACGGTCACTGAAGTTAAGTGAAAATCACAAAACGGTCACTTAAGTTTAAACTTGCAGAAACAGTCACTTAACTTTCACGCGCTTTCACAAACGGTCACTGAAGTTAGTTTTAGGACTATTATGTTTTGATTCAAACCTAAAGCACCGAAACACGTGGACATAGAAGCAGGAGGACTTCTAGTGTAAAATTCAACTTAAAATCCCCCAAACCAAAACCCAGACCATCACTTTTCGAGTCCCATTCCACCACTTTTCGACCACCAAAACCACCGAAGCAACATACCAGCTTGAAGCCATCGATGCCCTTTATGCAACCCACCCAAGAACCGCCCCTAACTCAGACGGTGGTGGCCGGAATTTCGTCCCAAAGTGGGCCTCTCGCACAATTGGTAGTTTTGTGTTGTGCGAGTGGCTCACTTTTGGACGAAACTCCACCACTTTCCGACCACCAAAATCACCGGACTAATACAGCACCTTGAAGCCCTCACTTCCCTCTATGTAATCAGCTAAGAACCACCCCTAACTCTAACCATGGTGGCCGGGATTTCATCCCAAAGCAGACATCTTGCACAGTCGGCAATTTTGTTTACAAGAGGCCCACTTTGGGACGAAATTCAACCACTTTCCGGCCACCAAAACCACCGGACCAACACACCACGAGATGCCCCCTTTGGGACAAAATTTCGGCCACCATCGCCTGAGTTAGGGACAGTTCTTGAGTAGGTTGCGTAGAGGGAAGCAAGGGCGTCAAGGTGGTGTGTTGGTCCGATGGTTTTGGTGGCCGGAAAGTGGTGGAATTTCATCCTAAAGTGGGCCTCTCGCGTAGTACAAAATTGCCCACTATGTGAGGGGCCCACTTTGAGACGAAATTCCAACCACCACCGTCTGAGTTAAGGACAGTTATTGGGTGGGTTACGTAGAGGGCAGCGAGGGCTTCAAGGTGGTATGTTGCTCCGGTGGTTTTGGTAGCCAGAAAATGGTAGAATGGAGCGCAAAAAGTGGCAGTATGGGTTTGGGTTTGGGGGATTTTAAGTTGAATTTTGCACTTGAAATCCTCGTACTTCTATGTCCACATGTTTCAGTGCTTTAGGTTTGAATTGAAACATAATAGTCCTAAAACTAAGTTCAGTGACCGTTTATGAAAACGCGTGAAACTTCAATAACCATTTGTACAAGTTTTAAACTTCAGTGACCGTTTTGTGATTTTCACGTAACTTCAGTGACCGTTTATGAAATTAACCTCATTTTCAATTAAAAGATATGAATAACACTTACTATTTTTAGTATATTGTATCAGACAAATCTAAAACATTCGTTACTCATAAACATGATATGCAATATTCTGTATATGTAAATGGACTTGTACATTTCGACTTTCTACCAAATTGTTTTTGAAGATAGTATAGAATAAAATTATTTACTCCTAACTTAGAAATTGATTTTTGTAATTGGTAGTAAATTATCAATTTCAAAATCGATTTTTAAATAACATGATTATCAATTTGAATGGGCTTTCCAATTTATGAATTTCTTACTAGGACTTAAATATTATAAATATGGTTTTATTTCGACCAAAAATTTATTTGTCCTATAATTTGAAATATGTAATGGGCTTTTATTGAATTAAATTATGTATTTTATGTTGTAAAAGGAAAGTAAATTAATGTTTAATGTGAATGACATTTATACCCCTGTAACCCTAGATATTATTACCATATGTATCCCTATTGATGTCTTATAAATATAGGGTTTTGGTTCTCATTATAATACACAGAAGTCTATTAACTTTTCTTATTCTCTTATCTTTTTCTCTCTTTTTATAAAACGTTATTAACACGACATCAATTAAAATTTTCAATAGATTGAACAGACACGAAGAGCAACCTCCCAAAGCAAGAAAGAAAAAGCAGAATACCGAAAGCGTTAATCCATCCCAAAGCAAGAAAGAAAAAGCAGAATAACATATTAGGATTTTGGATATATGCTCTTCCGGACACGTATGGGTTAATTCATGCCACTAATTTTCTTATAATTGGTTTATGAATTCTAACTCTCACATTATTAAGCATTAATAAATTCAAATCAATTCACAATTCATACTTTATGGTTCTGCCATGCTTTATGGTTCTGCCACGTGCAATTCACAATTCATGTTTTATAGTTCTCCCTCTCTCCCCCCTCCCCCCCATGGTGTGTAACAGTTTACACATAATTCCACGATTTATAGTCAAAGTTAGAATGTATATAGTAGATAATGATTACCATTTTTGTAATGCACGTGTATTTCTTTTATTATTTTTTTCTTTCTTTACATACAATTTTATATTTCTGCATTCTGTACCTTGTGCCAAAATTTGTATACATTTGTGTCGTAATCATCACGTTTGGTAATTACTTTCTGTATATCTTGTTTATTTGGTAATAATATTTGTAATCCTGTTAAATATTTTTAGATGTTCTTATATAAACTTTAAATTAATAATTTATTATGTTGTTGCTCCTGAAATAGTACAACACTATAATTAATATTCTAGAAGAATATTACTTGCTCCTAAAGAGCATAAATTATATTTTTCAATATTCCAGAAAAATATTGACATATTGCTCTTGAAGAAGCAATATGAAAATATAACGTGCTCCCGAAGTAGCACATGTTTCGAAGAACATACTATTTTAAATTAGTGTTTATCCCTGAAGGAAAACACGTAACTTATATCATATTGATATTGACTATTGATGTTTAAATCATATTCTTCGAAACTAATTGTATTTTCTTTTGCTTTATTGTGTAGTTAATCAAATGGCAAGCATTACAAAACTTGAGTTTGCTGTACTTGACATATCTAGCAAAAACTATTTGTCATGGGTACTCGATGATGATATCAATCTGGTCTCAAAAGGTTTGGGAGAGACAATAAAAGAATGAAACAAAGAATCTCTGTAGGATCATGCAAAAGCACTCATCTTCCTTCGTCATCACCTTCACGATGGATTGAAAATTGAATATCTCACTGAAAAAGATCAACCGGCTCTTTAGAAAAAATTAACTAAAAGATTTGATCATCAGTGGACTATTATCATCCCTAAAACCCGCTATGAGTGGATGCATCTTCGTTTGCAAGATTTCAAAACTATTAGTGAGTACAATTCTAAACTATTCAGAATATGTTCAAAATTGACATTGTGTGGGGAAAAAATCACTGATGATGATATGTTGGAGAAAACATTTTCCACCTTTCACGCCTCGAATGTGCTTCTGTAGCAGCAATATCGTGAGCGTGGTTTCAAAAATACTCTGAACTCATATCTTGCTTGCTTGTGGCTGAACACAATAATGAACTGTTGATGAAAAATCATAGGTTACGTCCAACTGGTTCTGTACCATTGCCTAAAGCAAGTGGTATTGCATTGTTTGAAGCAAATACAATATCAAGACAAGAACATGGACGTGTATTTGGACGTGCACGTGGAATAAATTATGGACGAAATAATCAATAAAATTATCAGCAACAAGGCAATAATTTCAAAAGACACAAAGCAAACGAAAGTAGCACATCCAAAAATGAGCATGAAGAAAGTTGTTTTAGATGTGGAATGAAACGGAATTAGGCACGTACCTGTCATACAGCAAAACACTTCATGGGTATCTACCAAGAATTAATTAAGGGAAACGAAAAATTGGAGACAAATTTTGCTGATTATGATGATCCAATTGATGTTACTCATTTGGAAGTCTCCGATTTCTTTGTTGATCCAAATTGAAATATTGACCATTTGATTGGGGTGGTGTAATGGAAGATATAGATTAGTTTACTTTATAGTATTGCCTTTCATTTTAGAAATTTAATTTAAATTATGTTCTTATTTTTCGCAAGAAAATTAAAACTTTAGTATGCATCGTTAATTTCATAATAATAAATTTTGTTTACTCTTTTAAATTTCAAGTCTTTTCAAAATATATTTGTTTTATTATAGATTCACGATAGATTGTCAAGATACTTGTTTGATTGATAGTGCAACTACACATACTATTATTTAATTCAAAAATTATTTTTTGGACTTAACATTAGCAGAAAATAATGTTAATACATATCAGATGCATCGAATATCGTTGAATGCTCCGGAAGAGCTTGTATTATTTTACTAAATAATACAAAATTATATATTGATGATGCACTTATTCAAGCAAATCCAGAAGAAATTTGTTTAGTTTTAAATATATCCGTTGCAATGGATATCACATTGAGTCGATGTAAGAAAATAATGTTGAATATCTTTACATAACTTGTTTTGTATCTGGCCAAAAACAGATAAAAGAAAAACTTTATACACTCTCATCTGGCATGTATTATACATTTATAAAAATGGTTGAATCAAATACTATCGAGAACCAGAAGTTCGTTGATCCAAAAAAAATTATACTATGGCATGATCGACTTGGACATCCAGGAGCTATAATGATGCGTCGAATAATAAATAACTCACATGGACATCCTCTAAAGAACCAGAAGATTTTTTTACCTAATGATTATCCATGTGTGGCTTGTTCACAAGGCAAGTTAGTCATTACACCTTTGACTACAAAGGTTAATACTGAATCTCCAACTTTCTTGGAAATGATTCATGGAGATATATGTGGGCCAATACATCCACCATGTGGACCATTTCGTTATTTTATGGTATTAATTTATTCTTCTACTAGATGGTCACATGTTTGCCTACTTTCTACTAGGAATGTAGCTTTTACTATACTACTTGCTCAAATCATAAAATTACGTGCGCAATTTCCCGATTAGTCAATCAAGACTATTCGTATTGACAACACTGGTGAATTTAGATCACAAACATTCGATGATTATTGCATGTCCATTGGGATTGTTGTTGAACATTCGGTTGTGCATGTCAATACACAAAATGGTTTGGTGGAATCATTTATTAAACGTCTATAACTTATTGCTAGACCATTACTTATGAAAACAAAACTCTCATCTTCTATTTGGGGTCATGCCATATTGCATGTTGCGTCATTGGTTCGTATTAGACCAACTGCATATTATTAATATTTACCTTTGCAACTAGCATTTGGTCATGAACCTAATATTTCTCACCTACGGGTTTTTGGTTGTGCTGTTCAAGTCCCTATTTCACCCCCCACAACGGACTAAAATGGGTCTCCAACGAAAACTTGGGATTTATTTGGGTTTTGATTCACCATCTATTATTAGGCATCTTGAACCTTTAACATGTGATTTATTTATTGCACGTTTTGCATATTGTCATTTTGATGAAATAACTTTCCCAACTTTAGGAAGGAAAAAACTACATTTTGATAAACAAAGTAAAGTTTCTTGGAATGAAGCAACTCTATCTCCTTTTAATTCCTGCAGCAATCAATGTGAGCAAAAGATTGAAAAAACCATTCATTTGCAAAAGGTTGCAAATCAATTACCGGATACATTTGTTGACACGAGAAAAGTGACAAAATCATATATACCAGCAAAAAATATTCCAGCAAAAATTGATGTCCCAGCAGGACAATTTGCTATAGCAAATGAATCTCAAATACGCTAAAAGTGTGGTCAACCAGTTGGTTCAAAAGACTCTGTACCTCGAAAATGAAAAGTACAAGAGAAAAACCAACCAAAAATTTCAAAAGAATTAACATTGGAGAAAATTGATCAATCAAATATTGAAAATATAGTTCCTGAAGAATCACAAGTGTCCGAAAAAATGAGATTTCAATAAATTATATGTTATCTCATAAATTATGAGAGCGAAATAATGTTGTTATAGACAATATTTTCACCTTTGACGTGACTCTTGATATTATGTAAAATGATGATCCTGAACCACTGTCTGTTAAAGATTGTCAAAATAAAAATGATTGACCAAAGTGAAAAAAAGTCATACAGACGGAATTGAATTCCTTAGAGAAATGGACATTTAGTTCGAACACCTGAAAATGTAATCCATGTTGGATACAAAGGAGTTTTTGTACGAAAGAGAAATGAAAACATTGAAATTACAAGATACAAGGCCAAACTCGTAGCTCAAGATTTCTCACAAAGACCATGAATTGATTATGAGGAAACATATTCTCCCGTAATGGACATCATCACCCTTAGATTCTTAATTAGTTTGACTGTGTCACAAAAACTCGATATGCGCCTTATGGATGTAATGACTGCCTATTTGTGTGGTTCACTTGATAGTGACATATTTATGAAAGTCCCTAAAGGACTTAAAGTGCGTAAAACAAATTATACATGCCTGAGAACCATGTTCTTAATTAAACTGCAAAGATCATTGTATGGATTGAAACAATCCGGACGCCTGTGGTATAATTGTCTTAGCGAATATTTGTTGAAGGAATGCTACAAAAATGATGATATCTGCTCATGTGTTTTCATAAAGAAAATGAATATTGGATTTGCAATTGTGGCAGTTTATGTTGATGACCTAAATTGAATTGGAACTTCTGAAGAGCTCAACAAAACTGTAAATTATTTTAGATGAAAAATTTGGGAAAAACAAATTTTTTTCTCGGGTTGCAAATTGAATATTTCTCAGAATGATTATTTGTTCATCAAACTACATATACAGAAAAAAGTTTTAAAATGATTTTATATGGATAATGCACATAAATTGGCATCACATATGGTTGTTCGATCACTTGATGTAAAAAATGATCATTTTCGTCCAATCAAAGAAGGAGAAAAGAATCTTAGTCCTGAAATACCATATCTTAGTGCAATTGGAGCATTAACTTATCTTGTAAATTTTACTCGACCCGACATAGCTTTTCTGTAAATCTCATTGCAAGATAAACTCTACACCAACACAAAGACATTGGAATGGTGTTAAACATATTTTTCGTTACCTAAAGGGTACTATAGATTTGAGATTATTTAATTCTCAAAAGTCGAGATCTGATTTAGTGGGATATGCAAATGCAGGTTATCTCTCTGAACCACTTAAAGCTAAACCACAAACAGAATACATGTTTACACGTGAAGGAACAGCTATATCATGGAGATATGTGAAGCAATCATTGACAACAATATCCTCAATTCATTTTGAAATTATTGTAATCCATGAAGCGGATCGAGAATGTGTATGGTTGAGGAACATGACCTATCATATCCAAGAGTCATGCGGATTAGTTTCAACAAAAGATAGTCGAACAATTTTCTATGAAGATAATGCGCTTGTATTACACAACTCAAAGGAGGCTATATCGAAGGTGACCGGACAAAGCATATTTCTTCAAAATTCTTTCATACAAACGAGTTTCAGAAAAATGGCGACATCAATATTCAACAAATTCATTCAAGTGAAAATGTGGTCGATTTATTTACAAAAGCACTGCCAACATCTATATTCAAGAAATTGGTTCATGAGATTGGAATGCGTCGACTAAAAAATTTTCAATGATCAATATCAGGGGGAGTAGTTGTACTCTTTTTCCTCCGGTTATGTTTTATCCCACTGAATTTTCCTAGCAAGATTTTAATGAGGCAACATTTATATTTAATACTCCGAAATAACTGTACTCTTTTTCTTTTGTTTGTTCTTTTTCTCTCATTAGGTTTTTATCAAATAATATTTTAACGAGGCAGATATTTTGTAATATGTCATTCAAGTGGGAGTGTTGTAAAAGGAAAAGTAAATTAGGGTTTAATGTGAATGACACTTGTACCCCTACAGTCCTAGATATTATTATCATATATATCCTTATTGCTGTCATATAAATATAGGGCTTTGGTTCTCATTATAATATACAGAAATCTATTGACTTTTCTTATTCTCTTCTCTTTTTCTTTCTTTTTATAACACTTTATGAATTTTAAATGTGTGATATTAAATTGAATTTTTAAAAAAATGTATTCTCTTAAACTCAGTCCAAGTGCATGATAAAAAAAAATATACATAAATGTTCACATGTCTTTCATGTCCTATTACAATAATTATACTTAGATTAATATACATGTTGTAAATGGTAAGTTATTTATAAATGACAATTGTACTCATGCAGCCCTAGAAATAATTACCATATGTGTCCCTAATCATTTTTTATAAATTTAGGGCTTTAGCAGTGGCGGCCCTGACTATAAGCGGGGTAGGCGACCGCCTAAGGCCCCGCTTTGACGAGGGCCCCAAATTTTATAAGATTAATTAGTTGGTTGAAGAGAAACGAAAATTATATTAGTGAAATTATTTAAAATAGAATTGTTATATGCAAACACAAGAAATTAATAAAAATTAAAAATACAAAAAAAATTCATATATCTCTTCTATATAAAAAGTGGCTATGAAACGGAAGTTTGTTGTTTTGACAGAAATTCTTGTTCCACCGTTAACTTTAATGGATTCCGTTAAGTAGCAATTAAGGCAGCCTTTGTGCCCATTTATCTTCTATCAGCGTAGGAACCCAAGAGCCATTGAATGGGATATAAGAAAACCCATCAATTACTTTCAGTTTACTGGTGCTTGACAAATAAATTCTATTTCTTTCAGTGCATTGGTGGGGTACGGTTTGAAGGAAGGTTGAAAAGTGAGAAACTTAATTTTTTTTTTTTACAGTAAACGAAAATGTTCTAGACAGAGGAAATGTGAAAAGAAAGAGAACCCAACAACTACCTCATTTTTCTCTCACGGCCAATAGATACAGATTAGTTAAATACACATGAATATCAGTGCTTGTGAAAGATTTTTAGAGATGTAACCAAAAAAAGTGGAATTGGGAAGAGAGATTTTTTTTTCTAAAAAACAATGTTTAAGAGTTTGAAAGTTTGGGTTTCAGACCAAAGGAGTGGAGTCCGGCAGAGAACACGCGAGAGGATTCTGGAACCTTCCAGGAAATGAGATGTGTTTATTGCTAGGGGCATTTTTAATCATTTCATAATTATTTAAGGCCTAGTGTCCATGTATCATTTAAGAGTTGGTTACTGTTATAGTGGATCGAGTCAAAGTAGTAGGCCGTTGGGCCGATTTCCTTTTATTTTGTGGATTTTGCATTTTAGTATGTGGGTCAGTCAGTTATTGACTTATTGTAATCCTTTATTTAAGTATTCTGTTATGGAAATGAAAAGCATCAAAAATATTGTTTCAGTATAAAGCGTCAAGCATGGAGGTATGGCTCCTCGAAAGCGATAATATTTTTGAATTCCGCTCTTAACAAAAAGTCAATTATAAGTGATTGTTTTTACAAATAAAAAGGGAAAGAAAATAAAGATATACATCTTCTATAAAATATCACATCAAGTAAGAATATTTTTTGGACGATTTTAATTATACTACAATTCAATTATTTCAATAATACATTATTTTTTGAATTTTCAATTTCTAAATAAATACTACAATTCTTTAGAATGCAGTTGTCCAAGATCACAGTTACAAAGTAGGTTGTATTACATATTTCTTTAGTATTTTAGATTGTATTACATTACGTTCACACACACACACACACACACACACACACATAATATAACTATTACGTTTTAATGTATTTACATATATATTGAATAATTTTTAATATTATGTAATGAAATATTAATAAACGACATCGCTCTTACGATCGTTGATTGTCAACGTTAACCGATCAAAGTCCGCTCGGGCTGGGATAGCTGGCTGGGTCCGTCCCTGATTTTAACCAATAAAAACTTTAATTTTTGCATAAGTGAATCATTTAAAAAACATGCAGTATAACAAATTTTACCATCAAGTTCATTTCAACTCTAGAAATCAACCGATACAAATTTGAAATAAAAATGAAAAACAGAACCCTCGAATTACAATTCGGCAAGAGTAGAGACAAGTGTGGAACTATAAAATTAAAAATTCAGATAAATAATCAAATTAAAAAAGATTGCACAAAAAAAATGCTATAAATACTCAAACCATTATAATAATAAAATGTTATGTAAAAGTTTTTTATAGCATTTTATAATGACATTTATAAAACGTTATAATAAAGATATGACTTTTAATAACA
Organism: Fraxinus excelsior; assembly: GCA_019097785.1. Lineage (NCBI taxonomy): Eukaryota > Viridiplantae > Streptophyta > Magnoliopsida > Lamiales > Oleaceae > Fraxinus > Fraxinus excelsior. The sequence goes on from CM032624.1 coordinate 23,935,849, forward strand.
CCACATACGATAGCATTTCGAAAAATGCATGTTAAAAGCGTTGGAGATAAATTATCAAAAAAAAATTGGAAGATTCAACTTTTGGTAGATTCAAAAAAACTGAAGGAGAAAAAAAAATAGGCATTTTAATGTCTTCTCTGTCGAAAAAGTGTAAGATGAGGAAAATGATGGATTGTCATCTTTAAAACAAAATTATCTCAAACACCTTTCGTAAAACTATTGAGCTATGTTTATTTATAGAACCATTCCATAGATTCTATTAATGTTCTTTTTTTAATATATCACAACGTGTAATTATTTATCAATTACATGAACAGTACATTATTAGTTATTTAATTACCCAAAACAATTACATCTTTATTAATAAGATATTTATTCTTAACCAAATAAATTAAATATGAACTAAGCAAACGTGCATTGCACGTTGAAATATATTCATCTATTTCTAATAAATCTTCATTTGTACATTCTATAAGATTACTTCTTTTGTCATTATTATTTATTTTTCTTGGACACATCTTTGCTAAATGATCTGTTTCTCCACAAACATAACAATTTACAGGACAATTATTAATTCAACAAAAAGCAATTAGAGAATTAGAACAACTTAGTCTAAATAGATGGACACAAGGTAAAGAAGTTAAACAATTTTTAAATGAATATCATTATTTAACAGCCATTTCAGGAAACACTTTTAATCAAGAATTAGGGAAAAAATTATTTCATAAATTACCAGGACCCTTAGGATTAGAAATAACAAAGAAACGGAATGAAAATGAAAATGTTAGAAATAGACCAAATGAATTATGGAGTATGGGAAATAGGATACAATTTATAATGGCATGTCTAGAAAATAAATATATTGAATTACAAATCCAAAACCAACTAAAAAAGACAGATTATAAATTTTGTAAAGATATTTATACACCACAGACTTATGGAAATAAATTTAAAGAAAAAAGTTTTTATAGTTATCAAGATATATTAAGACCCGCAAACTTAATCCTAAAATTAAGTCTGTATTTAAAGATAAATTTCTTACCCAAACCGAATCTTTAGGTAAACTATATTCTGTACTTCTTCCACAATTAGTTTCAAAACTAATTCTTGCGGGTCTTAATATATCTTGATAACTATAAAAATCCCCATCCATTTGTTGGGCTTCTATAGGTTCTTTTGACTTTATAACATATTTTTCTGGTATAATTTTTTTATTAATTATACAATGACTACATCCAAAGTCTATTAGTCCTAAGCATATTATTTCATAATTTTCTATTCTAACAAAACATTTTACCTTAATACTTTTTAATTTTTCTGAAATACTAACCCTATTTCAGGACCCCCCCCCCCCCCCCTCTCTTTGGTATCAGAGCGTGTGTTCCGATTTTGGAGTTTCAAGAGTTTTAGTTCAACAAAGATCAACAGATTACGCTACAAAGGTATAATTACTTAAGAATTTTTAGCTTAGAATTTTAATATTAGATTTGTTTTATGATATTTAAAATTTTACTTGTTAACCTAGAAAAAATAATTTATAGTATTAGCTTTTATCAAGAAATAGAAGAGATCTTAGATTACGGTATAGAATATATTTCTTTTTGTAAGAATTGTTTTTTAGAAGCATGTAAAAAATGTTTAGAACAAAAAGATTTAATAGAATTAGAAGAAGATAAACAAATTGATTCTATACAGATAGAATTATCAGAAATAAAAATTTTAAGAAAAAGGATAGAAAATTTAGAAGATATGCAAAGGTATATATTACAAAAATTAGATATCTTAGAATCAAAAGATAGGGGAAAAAATCCAGAAATAATTCCTGAACCAGAAATGGTTCTCATCTATATTTTCTTCTAAGTCTTCTTCTATTAATTGACATTCTTTTTCTTTACTACATTCACATTCTTCTTTTTCTTTAATTCCACCACGCTTCTCAGCAAACTCTGATGGAATATTCTTTATGTAATTTGGTGCACAAATTGTAAATTTTTGTAATTGCATAAAATCTTTACTAATAATTATGCTTCCATTATCTTTTAGTAAAAAACTTAATCCTAAAATTAAGTCTGTATTTAAAGATAAATTTCTTACCCAAACCGAATCTTTAGGTAAACTATATTCTGTACTTCTTCCACAATTAGTTTCAAAACTAATTCTTGCGGGTCTTAATATATCTTGATAACTATAAAAATTCCCATCCATTTGTTGGGCTTCTATAGGTTCTTTTGACTTTATAACATATTTTTCTGGTATAATTTTTTTATTAATTATACAATGACTACATCCAGAGTATATATATATATATATATATATATATATATATATATATATATATATATATATATATATAAAGTTTATACTTACATTTATTTATCATATAAATATATCACAACCACAACTTTTTATTTCTATAATTAATTTGACCATTTATCTTTCATACGTCCATTTTTTTTTTTTAACCAAATAAAAAGTCTTTTTTGTCTCTTCAAATTCCACTCAAACAGTAACCAACCATTATTTTTTTAAACCCAACATAAAATAAATTCTCTCTCTTAAAATTAAACTTTCAAAGATACAATTTAGCAAAAAAGGGGGTCTCTTCAATCTTCACGTACAAATCAAAAGTTTTGTCATAGTCTTAATCTTGCATTTTGTGATATGGTAAATTCTTGTATAAAGGCTAAATCTTTTTTTTTGGAATTTTGCAATGCATATATATATTGTTTTCATCTTCTATGAAGCAATGGAAAATTTTTCAAGACAATGTGAAAGGTCTGACGCTTAAGCCGCTATCACAAACACGTTGGGAAAGTCAAATCGAAAGTGTTAAAGTAATAAAATTTCAAGTACTAGAAATAAAAGCCGCTTTAAAACACTTGGTGGAGACATGTGATGATCCTAAGACATATACAGATGCTCAAAGCTTATTTTATGATATTATAGATTTTGAATAATTGTTTGGCATGGTAATTTGATACAATACACTGTCTGCTATTAATAGAGTAAGTAAAATGTTACAAAGTGAAGACATTTCAATTGATGTTGCTATTAGTCACATGAAATCGCTCATTTCATTTTTTGAAACATACAGAGAAACTCGATTTGAATCTGACAAAATTACTGCTAAAGAAATTGCTGATTAAATGGAAGTTAAACCTATATTTCAAGAAAAGCGTATTATTTATAGAAAGAAGCATTTTGATGAAAATGTTAATCATGAGATAACACATTCAGCTGAAGAATCATTTAGAGTTGATTATTTCTTATATATAGTTGATCGAACTCTTTCTTCACTTAAGTTAAGATTTGAACAATTTCAAAAATATGAAAATATTTTTGAGTTTTTGTTTGATTTAAAAAAAAAAAATTTGTAGAATGCAGATGATAATTGTTTAAAGTGTTGGTGTGATAAGCTTGAAAAAATTTTAAAACAAGACGTGGATTCTAACATTGATGGATCATAGTTATTTGCTGAGCTACAAATTGTGAGAAATAGTTTGTCAGAAGAGATTATAGAATATTATTGACTATACCAGTTACGGTTGCATATACCAACAGGAGCTTCTCGAAATTGAAGTTGATAAAATTCTATCTTCGATCAACAATGTCCCAAGAAAGATTGAATGGGTTGGCCATAGTATCTATTAAAAAAGAAGTTCTAAAATAGATTGATTGTAATAATATAATTGTTGACTTTCTATCAAAAAATTCTAGAAGAGTAAATTTAATTTAGACATTTGAAAGTTTAAAATTATTGTTGGGCCCCATATTTGAAATTGGCATAAAGGCCCCAAAATATTCAGGCCGGCCCTGGGCTTTAGTTCTCATTATAATACACAAAAGTTTATTGATTTTTATTCTCTCTTTTCTTTTTTCTCGCTTTTCACAACACGTTATCTGCACGATACCTTGGACGCCCTAATCGATCAAACGTGTTAGTTAAAGTTAATTGTAATATTCTTACAATCAAGTTAAACATATAATACATAATACTTTATTTATTTTATAATAAGCTTATAATGTTATTCGTTATTAAATAAATTGAACATATAGGCTTGACCTTAGCAACATATATATCGTTTTTCTTTAATTTAAAATAAATTCTGGCTATTTTGATTGGATTTATATTTGAACAGTATAGAAGGAATGAATTTGCTCATTAGGTAATTAGCGCAATTTTGGCTCCAATGAATTTGCTAATTAATTAATTAGCACAATCTTACCCTTAAATAAATACCCCAAAATCAGAAAGAAACCTTGCACTCATAAGAATGATTTCTGTGTTCCTTGTAATTCTAAGAACATTTCAAATAATAATAATAATAATAATAATAATTTATTCCCACCCACTTTTGCTTCACGTTCTTGAATTTTTTTAGTCACGTTTCAAGCCTCCCATTAAGGTACTAGAATAGATAATTTATTTTGCCTTGATTTTGTGATTAATGTTATATTTTATGATATAAATTGGCTCATGTGTTTCGTTTAATAATCAATATCAATAAATGTTCATAAACAAAATTTAATCATGTACGAGAATTTTGATTTATGTTACGTGTATCAATTTTATGTGTAAATTAAGTTTAAGTTGTTGGCTTGTTGCTATATGGTATTTTATACATCAAAGATAAATGAATGATTGAATAAATGAAAATATCATATTTATTCATTTATGTTTTGAAAATCACTTCACTTTTATTTAATCATTGAGAAATCTATGTTAATGTTCATGTGCGTGTCAAGTCTGTTGGTATATGTGTGTATCTATGTGCGTGCATGTGTGTGTGTGTTTCTCGTGTACATTTATATATGTATGCATATGAAAATATAGGGTGTGTTTTTTCTTTTGTACATAAAGCAATCTGTGTGTAAATCTAAATCTATGGCAGTTTGTGTGTGTATATATTTTAATAATATTCTTAAATTATGTAATAAAAGGAAATTATTATTTTAATAGCTATTAAATTGATTAGTACCTATTTGGTTGATGATGTCTCTTTATAATGGATTCCAATTTTACTTTTTATGAACCTTATCTATTTTGTTTATACATAGATTTTTATAATAATGATAATAATAAAACAAAATTAATTTAATATATTAATGTTATGGCTTAGGGTGTGTTCGGTTCCAATTAAAATTGAAAATATAGTCGTTATTGGGTCTCACTCGTCTAATAAAAGTCTACAGTAATGGCTAATTTTTTTAATTTTAATCCGATTTTAATATCTAACAAACATACTCTTAATATGTAAACAGTGGATTTCGTCCAAGTTTCTAAAAAAAATTGAATTAGATTTTGACACGTTGACTTCATGGATATATAAGGACATCTTCATTTGTCATTCCAAAAGTAATTGCAAGGACTCGAGGTTAAGTAAACCTTACATTGACTTCATGCGTATGTTATATCATTTAATGTATACATAAACTTTATATTCGATTATTACATTTTATGTCATTAATATCATCAAGTATGTCAATGCACTCATAAGCATAGATGAAATTTCAAAAAATAAAAGTTTCCAAACGTCATGAGATAGAATGTTTTTAAAGATCTATATCTCGAATGTGTTTTAAAGGTGTATCTATACCATGAAATGTGTGAGTGAAAAATGGGACATGGGGACCGGTGTACCCGACCAAATAATAATTGCACATTGCATTCTGATTGGCTAGGCGATGTACTAAGTGAGCTCACGTTATTAATGTTAAATTTTTAAAGAAATTGAAGAAAATGGGATGCATATTGAGAAATGATTCTTTTTTTCAAAAAAATAAAAACAGTAATTCATATGCATATCACATGCATTATGTGCATGAGGTTTACTTACTAAGACTTAGCTCATTCCACGTTATCCCTCCGTATTTTCAGATAATGAAGGCAAGATGATTTGGGATTACGAGTTATGGTGACACGGACTCAATATGTAAATATTGAATTTGTTTATAAATAAAGATAACATTCAATTTAATTGTCTTATATTTTTATTAAGCACAAATTATTTTAAAATAAATCGTTGATGTTTATTATGTTGAAAGAAATATTAAATCGTTTTTCCACATTTATGATTAAGAGAAAATTAAATGATAATTGTTGACCCCAAAAAATGTTGTCAACAGTAGCCGGACCCGTACGCGCACGTGATAACCTCGTTCAACTCCGGCTAGTTAAGAGTTACATAATCGTTTAAGAACCCGATCACGAATAACCTGACTTGTTTTTGTCTTTTTGATGTATCTTGTTTTGTGTATTTAAAGGTGCTAAGTGTATTTTTGTATTCAAATTTGCATCATCCTTTTCTATTACATGGCTGGGGTATTTATAGTGTTACAAATAGAATGGTGGTCGTTGGATCAATGTACACGTGGCTTCATCTCCCAGGCCCGGGCATCACATCTTAGCCATCAAGTCTTCTCAAGTCCCCTTCCCCATACCTATATACTCAATTAAATACTCTTACATTGACATGACAAGACAAGAGTTGCTTTATGCAGGAGTCACATCAATCATTCATAAAGATCTCCATCATGACCACATCTTCGAAGACGAGGCTTGGGCCTCATTTGGTTATAAAGGCCTGGGAAGGGAGTTGCATTGATGGCTGGTAACAATAGTCCCCCAAGTCCATGTGTAATTATTCATGTTTCGCGTGGACTTCCAGCTGTGAAGTTAGAAATTGTAGAGTACCACGATTAAGAAGGTTCCCTCGAACGCCGAAGATCGTTTAAGGCCGAGGCAAGTTCATATTAGAATTGGTGTGGTTGAAGTCCTTTTGACGAGGCGAGTTCTTATTCGAACTGGCCAGGCTGACGTCCTTTAGACGAGGCGAGTTCTTATTCGAACTGGTTTGGCTGAAGTTCTTTAGATGAGGCGAGTTCTTATTCGAACTGGTTTGGCTGAAGTCCTTCAGACGAGGCGAGTTCTTATTCGAACTGGCCAGGCTGACGTCCTTTAGACGAGGCTAAGCTGTCACCATGATGAGGCGAAATTACAACCCTGGCGAGGCGAAGTTGCAATCCTGGCGAGGCGAAGCTACAACCCTGCGAGGCGAAGCTATAACCCTGGCGAGGCGAAGTTACACCCCTGGCGAGGCGATGCTATAACCCTGGCGAGGCGAAGTTATAACCCTGGCGAGGCGAAGTTACACCCCTGGCGAGGCGAAGCTATAACCCTGGCGAGGCGAAGTTCTTTGGAGATTCGCGTCTTTGACATGACACTTTTGCGTATTCCCAATGCGAATTGTGGCATCGAAACGACTTTCAAGTACCGTACAGCCGTCCGCATTTAAGGCGTCATCATGGGCAATTATTAGGCCGTGTGGTATCGGGGGATTCGTCCACGCGCGAAGACGCGTTTGTGCGAACACGCGCCAATCTGAGGCGTTGGCGTACGAATCGTCTGGGATCTATGGCCCAGAATGATGCAATCGTGGACGCTTCAGATCAACTAGGCTTATAATCCAACGGTCAGGGTTAAGCCCATTATGAGTATATAACAGGATGGACCCTGCCATTCTCACACTTTACTTTCGCGAATCGTCCCTCCAAAGTTCTTAAGGTTTTCTTGCTTTCCAGTCTTCCGGCAATCTTCCGGCGAGTGTTTTCTTGCGTTTTAGGTACTTCCTTGCTTCAGTCGCCTTCCTTTCCTTCAATACCATTTCTGCAGTTGTTCCTGTCGTTTTTTAGTTCATAATGTCAGTCGAGGCGTCTTTGGCCGTTACAGTGGCTAGGAGTGGTGAGGAGTCGGTGTCTGGGGCCTCGGGGGAGTGGTACAGTATGGCCGAGGAGCCCATAGATTACGAGGTGGGGTGGGGGGCAGCCAAGATTCAATCCAATATCACTTCCGCTAAACTAGTCGAACTTAGGGAGCTGTACCGTATTCCCCCCTATGTAGAGTTGATAGTTCCCGACCCCCACGAAAGAGCCTGCTTTCCGAGGCCAAACTGCGTGGCTTTTAGCGAATACCTGCTTAAGGCAGGTGTGCGTCTGCCTCTGCACCCCTTTTTTAGGGCGGTGCTGAGGACATTTATGTTGTCCCCCACCCAAATCCTTCCAAATGGGTGGAGCCAAGTCGTTGGGACCTACTTCCTTTGGAAGAAAGTGTCCCTAGGCGAGGACTTGCCCCTTCACGTATTCGAGACCCTCTTCCATGCCAGGGTCGTGGGAAAAGACGACTCTAAGGGGTGGTGTTATATCACCCCCTGGGGTTCCCATGCCCCCTTCGTAGTGGGACTTCCTTCCTCCATGAAGGGATGGAAGGAGTCTTGGTTCTGGGTAACGGGGAGGTGGCAGAGGGTTGAGGGAGATGCTGTCCCAGCCTGTACCGCGCTGACCCAGTACTACGAAGCATGTGAGTGTTGGTTTGTTTGACTGCAATATATATGCAGCGTCATAGTTCTAATTTTTTGTCTTTGCTTTGCAGACGGCAGCTCGAGGTACGAACTGTCCGAGGCTGAGTGGGGTATCATTGAAGACATATACAGACGATCCCCTAAGCTCCGAAGCTTTAATCACCTCATCGAGAAGGATAAATATTTCCTTGATTTTGGACTGATGGCTCCCAAAGGTAAGACGCCATCTAGGTGATTTCTGTGAGTTATTGGACACTACTGTCTGCTTTAAGCCTTTTCTGATGTTTGCAGACAAGTTTTCCAAGAAGGAGTTCGCCCTGCCTGATATGGCCAGCATTATGAGGGCTACGTCCACCGCCGGGGTGAAGACGTTGAAGCCTGGATCCACTGGGGCGAAGCATGTAAAGTCCAAGTTGGACCGCCTCAGCAAGGAGAAGAATGAAAAGGAGGCCGAGGAGGGAGCCTCAAAGGGGGCTGGAAAGGAGGGCCAAGTGGTAGCCTCCAAGGGCAAAGGTGTGGCTGAGGAGCCCCATGAGAAAAAGAGGAGGTTCGGCCCTGGAGGCGGGTCCTCCACAAGTTTTGTTACAACTGTCTCCCACGCGGGGAAAGAGGCGCCCAAGCGGCCGAAGTTGATGCAATCATCGATCGATTCGTCGCTGGTGGCCCAGTCTCGCCAAATAATTAAGGAGGCGACGGAGGCAGTTGAGGCCTCAAAGAAGAAAGTTGAGAGGACCCCAGGGAAGTCTGGGAACTACCTGGGAGGCAGGGAGGACAAGATCGCTCCCGCGCTTATCGAGATGCTTCCACCCGAGGTGAGGGGGGCCACCGAGGGGTTCAATAAATTTTGGACGGAGAGGTGGCAGAACTATGTTGCCACGTGCGATGCCGTGGACCTCACTGCCACCCTGGTGAGTCAGGCGGCCAGGGCTTTCGGCGTGGCCTTGGAGTGTCAGACGGTTCTGTCGGACATTCAGTCAAGGAACCGGGCATCGCGTGTTTAACTAGTCAAAGTCCAAGCTGAACTAAGGGAGAAGACTGACATGAACATTGAACTCCGAGTTCAGAAGCACGAAAGTGATGCGAAGCTGGAGTCAGCCCTGGCCGAAGTGGAGGCAATGAAGAAAGAGGTCCACGAGGCTCAGTGTGAGGTGGCTGCTCTTACAAAGAGGGTGGAAACCTCTGATAACCACCAAAAGGTCACTGCCGAGGCCCTGGAGAAGGCAAACCTTGAGCTAGCTGGGGCTCGAGACGCTGGTAAATTCATGGAGAAGCAGATCCAGTGGTATGCCTCGGAGGTGAAGAAGTACGAAGCGGATGTCGTCGAGGCAGGTGAAATTGCCGTGAGGAATTACATTGCTAATTTTCACCTCACCGAGGAGTACCGTCGTTTCGGAATGTACTGGAGCCGGGTGGCCTACCAGGAGGTTTTCGAAAAGATGGAGGAGGTGCACCCAGGGCTGGATATTTCTGCGGTGAAGGCAGAATTCCTTGAAGAAGAGGTTCCCCAGACTCCGGCTGAAGAAGGCGAAGTTGAAGAACTAGATTCTGTTGACCTGCCCGATGAAGTTCCCCAAGTTGTGGAGGCACCTCCTACGGCAATTGAGGCTCCAACTTCTGAGGCTGCAGACCCCCCACCTACCTCTGAACCCTAGCTTGTAAATTGTCATGAATTTTATATAAGGCGTTTAGCCTCTTTGTAATAAATTGTTTGAATGAATGAAAATTTCATGTTTTGGCCTCTTCGTCGTGTATAATCTTATCTTTCATGTTTTGCAATGACCATTCGGACTTCACTTAAATAAAAAGGGCTCAATCAAAGTAATAACCCTACGGGGTAAAACCAAACGCAATCAAAGTAACAAACCGAACGCTTGTGTGGACTTCTCCCTTCGATGTTCAGCCTCATCGAAGGGAGGCTTGTGTTAAACGCCTCGGAGCTCGAACGGGGTAGCCTTTTTTAAGGTTCCGCTCTCTCCTCCAAGGCTTCCACGCTTCCCAACATGGTGGATGGTTCATCCAAGAGGGGCTTCTCCTTTCGATGTTCAGCCTCATCGAAGGGAGGCTTGTGTTAAACGCGTCGGAGCTCGAACGGGGTAGCCTTTTTTAAGGTTCCGCTCTCTCCTCCGAGGCTTCCACGACATATTTTTGAAACGAGAACTTTATTCATTTACAAAGGCTGGGGAAACATTTCCAGCAGGGAGGTTACATTCAAAAGCCTTTCATTGATAATACATTCTAAGATGCTCGATGTTCCATGGGTGGGGTTGAACCTTGCCATCCATGTCTTTGATCCAATAGGTGCCTGGCCTAATCTCCCTTTCAATCCGGTAAGGTCCTTCCCAGTTGGGTCCCAAGGTACCCGCTCCTGGTTCCCTCGAAGATAGGAAAACCCTGCGGAGTACTAGATCATCGATACGGAAGGATTTCTTCTTCATTTTTGAATTGTAATACCGGGTCATCTTCCGTTGGTAGACAGCAAGCCTTTGCTGAGAATCATTCATTTTCTCCTCAAGAAAATCGAGTTCACATTTTCGGAGCTCCTCATTTGATATCTCATTGAAGCTCAGTCTCCGAGGAGATGGCAATCCTACCTCAACAGGGCTCATGGCCTCAGCGCCATAAGTCATTGAGAAAGGGGTTTCCCCAGTAGGAGTTCTGCTGGTAGTCCTTATTGCCCAAAGGACATGAGGCAACTCATCCACCCAAGCTCCCTTGGCTGCGTCTAATTTCTTTTTCAAAACATGTTTAATGGTTTTGTTCACAGCTTCGACTTGGCCATTAGCTTGGGGATGGTGGGGGGAGGAGAAGTGCTTCTTGATTCCCAATTCTTCACACATGTCTCTGACCTTCTTGTTGTCGAACTGTCTTCCATTATCAGAAACAATGGAGTAGGGGATGCCAAAGCGACAAATGATATTTTTCCACAGGAATTTGGAGGTGTTGGCCTCAGTGATCTTTGCCAAAGGTTCAGCTTCCACCCATTTCGTAAAATAATCTATGGCCACTATGGCGAAACTGGCGCTTCCTTTGCTCTTAGGCATGGGGCCAATAAGGTCCACACCCCATTTGCTAAAGGGCCAGGGGCTGGACACTGCAGTAAGCTCCTGGGAAGGTCGCCTCTGCACGCTGGAGAAACGTTGGCACTTGTCACACTTACGGACAAATTGGAGGGCATCTTTTTTCAAAGTAGGCCAGTAGTATCCTTGTCTTAGCGCTTTGTTGGCTAAAGCCAAACCTTCGGAATGGTTGCCACAAACGCCCTCATGAATTTCCCGGAGTACATAATTAGCTTCCTCCCCTCCGACGCACCTAAGAAGAGGCGCGGAGAATCCACGTTTATAGAGGACATCGTCAACCAGCAGGAAACGGGCCGACCTTCTTCTGATTCTATATGCCTCTTCCTTATCATCAGGCAAGGATTGGTCCTTAAGGTAGGATATGAGAGGTTGCATCCAAGTAGGAGTACCTTCGACCCACATCATCGCTTCCAAGGAAGTGGATGGTTTGGTGAGGTATTCAATAGGGACAACCGTTAACAATTCTGAATCCTTGCTACTAGCCAGCTTAGACAAGGCGTCGGCATGTACATTTTCATCGCGCGGGATTTGATTTAACTCGAATTTGTCAAAAGAAGGGAGAAAATTCATCACCACTTTTAGATAGGAAGCCATGGCCTTGTCCCGGGCTGCGAAGTTGCCGTTTACTTGTCCGACCACAAGCTGGGAGTCGCTATTGACATGGAGCCTCTTCACTTGCATTTCCTTAGCTAATCTTAAGCCAGCGAGGAGGGCCTCATACTCTGCTGCGTTGTTGGTCGCTTTAAAGCCAAATCGTACGGCACTATTCAACTTGTGACCTTCAGGGCTTACCAAAACCACGCCAGCCCCGGAGCCGGTTTCACCAGCCGATCCATCTACATATAGGTTCCACGAAGGAGGGTTGGCGGGGGCTATAGCCTCATCTATCATAGGCGCATTGGTAAATTCTGCCACGAAATCCGCCAAAGCCTGGCCTTTGATGGCGGCCCTAGCCTTAAAAAGGACCTCAAACTCGCTCAGCTCCACTGCCCACTTCAGTAGCCTGCCCGAGGCATCTGTCTTTTGCAAAACTTGCCTGAGCGGGAAGTTAGTCAACACGTGTATAGTGTGAGCCTGGAAGTAAGGCCTTAACTTGCGGGAGGCAGTAATTAATGCCAGGGCTAACTTTTCCATGTCTGGATAACGAGTCTCAGGAGGTAGCAATGCATTACTAATGTAATAGACTGGCAACTGGGTTGATCCTTCTTCTCTTGTTAGGACAGCACTTATAGCATCGAGGAAAACAGCTAAATATAGCTGAAGACCTCTCCAAATTTGGGCTTTGATAGGAGGGGGGTTTGTCCTAGGTGCCTCTTCAATCCCTGGAGAGCCTCTTCGCACTCTTCATTCCATTGGAATTTTCGACCTCCCTTCAGAACCTTGAAGAATGGGAGGCACTTATCAGTGGCTTTCGAAATGAAGCGGCTGAGAGCAGCTACTCGGCCCGTTAAGCTTTGCACTTCTTTGGGTTTCTGAGGAGATTTCATCTCAATTAATGCTCGGATCTTCTCAGGGTTGGCCTCAATTCCTCGCTGATGGACCATGTATCCCAGGAACTTGCCTGAAGCCACTCCGAATGCACACTTCAGGGGGTTCAACTTCATGTGATATTTTCGTAAGGTATCGAAGGCTCCGCTGAGGTGGGTTATATGCTCTTCTACCTTCAAACTTTTGACTAACATGTCGTCCACATAAACTTCCATAGTGTTACCGATCGAGTCCGCAAACATCTTATTTACCAACCTCTGATACGTTGCTCCGGCGTTCTTTAACCCAAAGGGCATCATTTTATAACAGTAGAGGCCTCGATCTGTGATAAATGAGGTGTGCTCTTCATCCCTTGGGTACATGGGAATATGATTGTAGCCAGAATAAGCATCCATGAAGCTCAGGGACTCGTGTCCAGCGGTGGAGTCTACTAGTTGGTCAATCCTGGGGAGTGGGAAACTATCTTTTGGGCACGCTTTGTTGAGATCAGAGAAATCGATGCACACTCTCCACTTCCCGTTATGTTTCTTCACCAGGACTGGGTTAGAAATCCACTTCGGGTAGAGGGCTTCCCTGATGAAGCCATTATTAATCAGTCTCTGAACTTCCTCTTTCAAGGCCTCATATCTTTCCGGGTTCAAGGCTCGCCTTTTTTGTCTATGCGGGGCAACTTTAGGGTCTATTTTCAAGTGATGGCAACTGACTCCAGGGTCGATGCCCACCATGTCCCCATGCCTCCAAGCAAAGACATCATGGTTCTTGCACAAAAATTCTTTAAGTTCATCCTTAAACCTTGGGGCAAGACTTTTACCAACCTGTAACTGCTTGGTGAGGTCTTTTGGATCGATAGGGAAACTCTCTAGTTCATCCATGGGAGCCGCCTGGGGATCAATTTTAGTAATTCGTGGATCAAGTTCATCGAGTGTTGGTAACTTAAGGCTACAGGCGCCTGTTACCATATTCATATCCCTAGGCTCAGCTTTCCTTATGGAATTAAGGTAGCACTCCCTGGCTCCTCTTTGGTCTCCCCTTACCGTTGCCACTCCTTCATCAGTCAAAAACTTCATGCACAAATGGTGAATGGAGGTAATCGCTCCCAAGTCCTTCAACGCGGGCCTTCCCAATACCCCGTGATAGGCAGATCTGCTGTCCACTACTAAAAATTCCATGAAGTTCATCATTGACAAGGGGGGTTCTCCCATCTCCACCGCGAGGGTAATCTTGCCTCTGGGTATGATACTGTCTCCAGTGAAACCAAACAGAGGTGTGCTGGTGGGGGTCAGTTCGTGGTCCAAAATCATCTTATCAAAGGTGGATCCGAAAAGAATGTTCACCGAACTGCCGTTGTCTACCAGCATTCTTCTCAATCCATTCCTCGCTATTATAGCCCTCACGACTAGAGCATCGCAATGGGGGTAATGAATACCTTTCGAATCCTCATGCGTGAATACAATGGGATGTGATTGATTCCTTCGGGAGCCGTCGCCCACAATATAACTAGTCAATGGAAGGCCCCTTGCCTCTCGAATATAATTCCTCTGTGAGTTTCGGGTTTCTCCTCCTACGTATGGGCCTCCGAAAATTATGTCGATCTCATGGATTGGGACGTCCTCTAATCTGCTTCGGCGGTCTCTCCGCGGATGGTCCCCCGAGCCCCTGGGCCTTTCCTGTTCTCTCCCACGAGGAGACGTTTCCCTATGACGGGAAGGGGCCTCATCTCTCCCAGGCCGTTGATCTCTCCTGGGAGGGGGCCTGCTCCTGGGCCTGGAGGTATTCCGGTTGTAGCTCCTGGGACTCGGGTTTCTGGGATGCAGGGCTATGTCTCTACAATCCTCAGTGGCGTGGCTGTAAGAGCGGTGATATGTGCAATACCCTTGGGAGTTAGTTCTTCCCTGGTTTGAACTTCTTCCCCGGCCTCGCCCTCTACGGGGGGCTTGTTGTGTTGACGGGTTTGCTTGGGTGCCAGTGGCTGGTACATCCTCATAAGCCAAAGTGGGTACAGCATTCAATGTGGCTGCGGCAAGCGCTTGACCTGAACCATGGGAAACTTCAACGCTGGGCTGGCTCCATTGCTGATCCATTAAGTGGGAGGTTGGGCCCCTCCCGCGCTGTCTTTGTTGAGGCTGTAAGCCTCTGCTTGCCCTATTTCTGTGTTCTATTAGTTCTTCGTTGATGATTTCCCGCCGCATCATTTCCAACAATGCATCGTAGGTAGCAGGATCTTGATTCTGTACATCCCTCCAAAACAATGTGTTCATGTTTAGGCCTCCTCTCAGGGCGGATAGAGCCTCGCGATCTGTAACTTGTACGCAACAAGTCATTTCATCCGTAAAGCGGGATAAAAAGCTTTTCAGAGTTTCCCCGGGTTGTTGTCTCATGTCTTGGAGACGCTGAATAGGGGCCTCGCCTTCTTTGCTTACTGCGAATCTCTTCAGAAAGGTA